>OZ024906.1:43201261-43781137 GCA_964017125.1 Flabesymbios commensalis
GTGAATTATTGCTCTAGACTTGTGTGTGCAGAAAATTATTAGCGCATATTATAGTAGAAGTAAATATTGATATGTTGTTAAGTTTCCAAAATATCCATAGACTAAACTTGAGATATTCTTTTAAATTTTGGATTGCGCATTTATCAGTTGAAAGATAAATAAGAATGACATTCAATGTTTTTCTTGTACTCCTTATTTTGGACATCAATGTATAAAATTAAATCTCATTCTTATTTATCTTTAACTGTTCCAAGATACTTCCCATGGAAGTGAATTGTAATCAACCCCCCTGTATTCAGTAAATGCGTGTTTCAAAGAGAAAAGTTATAACTTACTTCACGCTAAGATGTGGTCGATGAGTGGTCAGAGTTTTTGTTCTTGCGCCCCATAATCGCTAACGTAGTTACATCACCGAATAAAAGACCAGACAGCATGCTTGGTGAAACTGTGCACTGTTTTATTGTCTTTTTTGTGATATGTAGGCGAAGGTTTATACCTGAAGATACTGAATGAACAATGAAACATCAGATCTCCTAGTCCAGCGAATATCCGAGACGTGCAGCCTTCGGTGGTTTAATGTTTGTCACCGTTAACCTTCAAAGCGCTAAATAAATATAATAAATATAATAAATATAATTTAAATTTGTACCCACCTTAAGTTGTGTCTCGCTACCGCGACCCAGAACCAACTGGGTTAAAATTAATCAGATTTGTTTATTTACAACCAAACATTTGTAAATATGGATTACTAAAGGCCCGTTTCATTACGAATAGCAGTGATAGACTAATAAAACAACCTAAAAACTTTCTGAATGTCTGTCTGCCCGTCATACGGTCAACACTTCGTGTTTGCTGGGTTCTCTCCTGGTCATGCTGTTTGCTCTACTTACAAACACCGCACACGTTCCTGAAGTTGAAGTAGCTCACATATATATTTACTTTAACTCTTTCAGCAGTAAAATATTTTGTATAAACCATGGAGACCAAAGTTTCTCTCAATTTAAAATCATCATAAATGTCTTATCTAGCTCTTTCTGATTCATTTTAAAACGTATGTTATATGGGTCCACGACCATTATAAATATATTTACTCTTCCAGCACGGGGATCGACTTTAGCCGTCAGAATCTGACGTATGTAGACGTCAGATTCTGACGTCATAAGTCGATCCCCGTGCTGTAAGGGTTAAAGAAAATCAAATATTTGGCCCACATCTAACATCCTTGCTACTCCAAAGTAAACACGAGACGTTGACGTTTGTTTAATGTTGTACCAGCGCCATAAGCCTTCAACAATCTTGAATCTTGATTTAACTAGTGAAATAGACAATTATTATTTCGTGTGTTCCGATAAAAATAATCGTCTTAATTACTTATGAGGAAGCGTATTTGCCTACTAAAAATTACATATTTTCGGGTTGCCTAGTGTAGATATTTGTGATAATATTAATTCACTAAAAAATCATGCATACTGTTTTGAATAATAAAAGAAATATAACCCCTTTCCAACTAGAACCGTTTTCAAGCAAGTTTCAAATAAAATGTCACTAAAATGGCTCAAGTAAATAGTGGTGGATTTTCAATTAATCAAATAATACAATTTTGCGCATATTCCGTCATTATAAGTTGAAAAAGTAGATTCCAGTTTCACACGAAGACAAAAATACACTTACAAAACCAGAAGGGCAATATGTTTTCATGGTTAATATGTTTTATTGTTAGTACTGGTGAAATACTGTTAAGTGAATCAAAATATTTTTTGCAGCTGGAATATTGACTTTAGTTGATTAAATGTGCAGGTACACATATCAATTAATTAACAGCTCTAATTTTCAAGGGAATATTTTGTTCATCTTACGCTTGGAGCGGCAGTGAGCGATTTCATTTTTCAAATGAATTTCTATTCTGTGAAACGCAATGACCTCGACCTCCTTTGTTTTCACCGAGCTAGCTAATACAATAAAGTATGGGGGAGGGTTTTTATGTAACCTTGTTTTCACCGAGTGAGGTCACTGCGTTTCACAGAATGAAGTATGGGGGAGGGGGTGTTATATACCCTTTTTTCACCGAGTGACGTCACTGCGTTTCACAGAATGAAGTATTGGGGAGGGGGTCTTATATAACCTTTTTTCACCGAGTGACGTCACTGCGTTTCACAGAATTACAACCAGGAACCCGACAAAAACAATACGTGAACGTATGTTGTTTTAATGTTTGTTCACAGTCTACGGAATCGGGCCAGCATTAAGCCAGCACTGGATCATCGTTGTGTGCTTGATGGGAATGCAGAACACACATAGGGGAGAGGCGGGCGAAGGGGCCGGAGGGCGAAGGGGGCCATCGATGATATTTTAATTGTGACATGTTGTATAAAATATTAATGACGTCATAGTTATGAATTATAAACATATGTATATAAAAACATAAAAGGACATCTCATACATACCTTAGATGGAAATAATAGACGACAGGGAGTTTTTGGCAACAATCTTATGAATATAAGCTTATATATTTGTATGAATCTCTTGATGAATTTATGTGATTTCTTCTGAAAATCTTCTGTTTTGTGTGGTACATTATATTGCCCTTGATTTCTAGTCATTACTTTAGTCAGGAGTTAACTTTGAAGAGAGATAAAAGACTAAATTTCCCACCTCTACCCCTTGGGCAAAGGGAGCCAGGACAAAGGGGGCCAGGCCATTTCAATACAAAGACCATACAGCATGGCCCCCTTTGCCCGCTAAATTACAATGGGTACATATTTCACACACTAATCCCAGGGAATGAAAGTAGTTAGTATATTACTTAGTATTATGTCCAACAAAGCATGTCACCATATACATCAAATGAAAGGGTTTTTTTATATCAGTTTTATTAGGCTCACTTCAATATACACACTTGTGTATCAAAATAATAAAAAGTACCAAGGTGGGGGTGGCCCCTTTGCCCAATGCGCTGGCCCCTTTTGCCCAAGCCATAGGGCAAAGGGGGCCACTTTGAGAGCAAATTTATTTGGCTTACAATTTAAAAATGGTATCCTTGAAACACTAAGTGAGTCTGTTATATGTATCTACATTGCACGTACCTAACATAGAGCAGTCATTGGTTTTAAAATAGTTCGAATATTCTCCTTAAACACCATTGATACGTTAAGTGGCCCCCTTTGCCCGCCCTTCCCCTACCCTTTCCCAACAATGTCGTTCGTTCGATTGTTGGCCCATTATCTATAATAATGGGCCAGCATCGAAACAGCATTGGGCCAAAATCTCGTGTTAGCTAATTTCCTCACATAGTCATATTGTTTGTTCTCCTCACAATCACGCCACGCCACGCCACGTTTACGTCACCATGTCACGAAGGCAAGTAGATATTTATTTTAAAGACAAGCAAATCTCCATATTCAACATCTTCGTTTCTCTCTTAAAAGGGACATGCCCAGGTCTAAAAGCATAAAAAATTTGTGATTTTATTTTAGCTTCTCAGTAGGACCATATGATGTAAACATATCCATAGACTAGAACTGCAAAAGTTTTTTATTTTTTGTGCTGCGCATTCACCAGTTAGGATAGATATAGAGACGAAATTCCTGATTTTCTAATTATTGACAACCATGTCAAAAATAAGAAATACGGGAATTTCGTCTCTATGTCTAGCCTAACTGGTAAGTGCGCAGCCCAAAAATTTAAGAACTTTTGCAGTTCTAGTCTATGGACATGTTTACATCATGCAAATGACAGTATTGTGTTATATTATATGTTGTGCTGCACATATGAGTTCCTAAGTGGTGATAAAAGTACTTTTGGTATATTTATTTATAAATATATATAAATTAATGTAAATTAACCCTTATTGTGAACAATTTTTTTAAAATGAGGAACTTGTAGCCAAATAGATACCGTCGACCCTCTGGTATCTGAATCAAAAGATGATATTTAAATTTAATTTAAATGAGTTTTTTTAATTCTAACATAATTATTAATGCTGATTCGAAGAAAAGGTGTCATTTTTTAAATAAAATTTTATTTTTTATTTTTTATTTTATGATGATATTTAATATGTTCCAACACTTTCGATTTTTGTCTAGCTAGAACCACTTGTAATGACTAGGCCTACTTGAACGATCATTACTCAAACCATGTGGCATGTGCACATAAATCGGTGTATGTTATGCCATTTATTCTGCTGGTGCCCACTTTGCTCAAGAATAACATTAAAATAAGTTTGAATGGTGGTTAGTACAACCCAAAATGTTAATCCACGTGAGGTTTTCCGGAACTAAAGGGGGGGGGGTAAAAAACTCTACCCCCTTTATGCGCGTCCTCGCTAGTTTGAAAGGAGGTACGATATTCCCTGGTAGCTCTAAAAATCGTGCGACGACCTGGAGAAAAAAGAAGAGCAAGCGGACATGTATACATGTGGATAGTTTAGCGTTAATTCAGTTTTCAAGAATAAAATTAGGCAATATAAAAAAGATAAACCAAAATATGGTTAATAATTTAATCGTGCATACATACATAGGCATGTCCAAATGCATCAGAAACGGGGCAATAATATGTTAATCATTTGTGTTCTTAGAAAACACTCATGTTCACAAATACCGCTCTTAATGCGAAAAAGGAAAGAAAGCTTGTAATTTTTGTAAAACATATGAATTATATGAGAGTGAAAAGGGTAATCTAGGATGTGAAATAGCTCATCAGCGAGATAAAATGATTGGGCCAACCCACGATTTGCCTTTCCCGTTAATAACGATAGTCGCTGAACCGCAACACGGAGGTACGTAGTATTTAAAAGGTGTGCGTAATGTATTTCTCAAGCATATAGAAAAGCCTATTTCGGATTAACAGAATCTACATAACAGATCACGACATAGTCCAACATTGACTGTAGGACAACATTTTGACATATTGTGCACATAGTGCTATTATGATATCCTAACAATACAAAATGTTATCATGACAAAATAATGCCATATCCTGAAATTATATCGCCATATGGATGATACATGTATAGTCTACTGTCATTATGGTGCGATGTATGGATATCATAATACATACTAAGTCTTGTAATTTTAGATTTTTACATTGCGCTGTCATATCTAAATATTATATTGTCGTGTTTTGGGATTATAGTTCTGTATTTTGAAAATATGCTCCCAGATCCTAACCTTTTAATGTCATGTGAATTTAAAAATGTGATTAAAATGACTTATACCGCCATTATATTGTCATATACTGGACATGGGTAATATGTCAATATCGTAGATAGAATTAGAATATCCCTCAGAGCCGAGTAGGCCAAATAGGCCATCCAGGATATCTTTATATTGTCATATCCTGACATTTCCTGTATAATGCAGTGATTTTAAAATAATGTAGCTACATCCTGTCTTGCAAAAACATATGCTGACAATCACACCCTGACATTAAAATGACACATTAGAAAGTTTCATGCGATAAACTGTCATTATCTCTACACCTAACTGCACTAAAATGTCATATCCTGAAAATGAAGTTAATCTTGACAATATGATGTTATATATTCTGACATTATTGCATAATATCCGCTCATTTAATGCTTTAATTATTGTAAAATTAGAATATACTGTACTGGCATTACCAGATCCTAATATTATACTGTATAATTTATCACACAATTAAATATTTCTAGATATATAATTAACTATCATAACATTCCATTATCAAATTTAAAAAATACATGTACAATGCAACATATCGAAATGTTATTCCAACATATTGATGCCATTCTTCGAAGTTTCATTCCGAATCATTTTATAATTAAACTACTGTCATGTCCCTATATAAAAATGCCATATCCTGACTTATGAATTTGATAGCATATATCACAATATTGTGCCGAATCCTGCCATTAAAATGAAACATTCTGAAAAGTCAACTTTATTTCTTGACATTGTAATGTCATATCTCATTATCATAGTGGCATACCCTGACATTGCAATTTTGACATTATGACATTATGATGTATTATGCCGACAGCATATTGTCTTATTCCTGGTATTATAATGCAATATACTGACACTATATTG
This sequence comes from Flabesymbios commensalis, assembly GCA_964017125.1. Lineage (NCBI taxonomy): Eukaryota > Metazoa > Annelida > Polychaeta > Terebellida > Flabelligeridae > Flabesymbios > Flabesymbios commensalis. The sequence goes on from OZ024906.1 coordinate 43,207,327, forward strand.
TCATATCAGAGCACTCTGGCAATATAACTTGTCATTATCATGATTATAGGGTTTTATTTATTCAAGCCCTAATATACCATATCCCAAGATTGTAAGGCCAAATCCTGACATACCAATCCATTTGACAAACTATAGTCAGAGTATTCTCATGTCTCAGCAGTATCATCCTCTATGCTGTCATCACAATATCACCTTTTGGGAATATGAAACTATATCCTCACATTATTTTCCGCAATTATTATGTATTATATTAAACGATAATATTATATTCTGTCGATTTAATGTAATTACCTAACATTGTAGCACAAAATATTGTTGGTAAAATGCCATAATTGTTCTCACTTAAAAATAGGTAGTAGTAAATTATTGATTTGCGTCATTTTTCGGCACAAATAGTCATTTAATTGGTATTGTAACACGATAAAATTTTTGTAGTCAATTGATGAGATGAATGATGTTCAGACGATGATGTGAGGGTGGGGTGAAAGGGCATGGTAGGTTTTGCTGTGCAATTAATGCTGAAACTCTGTGGTCTTTCGCACAGCTCCCCTATCCTCTGGTCAGATAGTCTCCAGAGTAACAATACCCAAGATTTATTAATTCCATTAATCCCACGTAAGACAAATAATGTCGAACACTCTATTGCCGGTTGTTTCACGACTACCACGCCTAACCACGCCAACATCAGTGCCTGCACTGCTGACAAATAATGTCGAACACTCTATTGCCGGTTGTTTCACGACTACCACGCCTAACCACGCCAACATCAGTGCCTGCACTGCTGACAGCGCCTGCACTGATAAGGAAGCTGAAATAGCACCGTTGTCGAACGGAGGAATTAGGGTACACCACTGGCAATCCGCCCGAAGATTATGGCCAGACTCATGGAGGCGTGCTGTATAAATCATGCGGCAGACAAAACAGATCTCTGTGACCCTCCCCGGATGGGGGTGAAAAGTGCTACTATTAGCAATCATCCCAGTACCCCACTAAGCATAGGGTGTCATGTCCTCACAAAACAGTCCATATTCTCACATTAAAACCTCAAACCCCTTAAATTTCGAATGTCGTTAGTTGTTTTTTCTCAATTTACTTTTAAAAATAATGCAACCCATTGATCATAAATCACGACTGTTATTATTGTTTTTATTTTTTATCAACGCACATTATGTAAAAATTAAAAAAAAACACCTAGTGTAACTTCAAGTAGATACAAATTTCCATCCGACTTGACGCTTAAAGGGTTAATTTATATTATTTATTTGTTTAAATTTATACATAAATATACCAAATGTAATTTTATCAATACTTATGAGCTCATGCATAAACATGTAATTTGTAGTATTACCATTTTCAAATAAACAGTATATGCAAGTTATTCTACCACATATCTATTTTTATATACGCGGATATTTTGCTCAATTTTAACCTTCTCTGCCACTTTTGTTCGAAGTAATAATTTAACAAATATGACAGGGTATATGACAAGGTAGGACATTGCATGGGCATGAAAAATACATTTAATTTGACGTGGAATACGGTTTTTTGAGTAATCAAAAAAATCAAACCCCTAGAGGTAAAGGGTCTATATAGTAAAATTTAAGCTCACTTACAAAAATTACACCGTATTTTTCTGGTTCAGCATCAATTTGTTTAAGAATTAATACATTTTGTTTGAATTAAACCTGAATTTTACCTTGTGAAAAAAATATGAAACACTATTTTTCATTACTTTCAGATACCAGAGGGTAGGTATCTATTTGGCTTGAAAATACTTTTTTCGGACCATTTCTCAGGGTGTTACCCGGTCTCAAATGAAAGGTTTTATATTTATCCTTAAAATGAGACCAAGAAACATAATTGTCATGAGAGTTTATAAATATCAAATTTATAAATATCAGCCCACCGACTACTACAACTAATTTAAGCCTACATTCAACCAATGCTGCTTTAATGCTGAGACAGCGTCGTAGATGTGTACCAGGAATAGCCCAGCAAACACGATACGTTAAACCAATGCCAATTTAATGTCGGGCCGACGTCGGAGACGGCGGGCCGACATTAAATGGGCATTGGTGTAACGTGTCGTGTTTGCTGGGAGATCAGCGCTGGGGCCTTGCTGAGCAAGATATGCTGCAAGCTCTGGCAATGCTGGTAGCACCCTACCTCCCCCCCCCCCCCCCACTCTTAAGTAACTCATCTCTCCTCCATCTTCCACTCAGCACCCGAACACACTGGGATAGGCCTACACATCACGTTTATAGCCTGAAGCTGTTTTAATGTTGTTTCACTGTCTGCGATGCTGGGCCACCATTACACTCTGTTAAGCGTAGAAACCTGAAGATATATACAAATTCATAACTATGTTCCTGAAATATATATTAAAACATTATAATCACACGGGTCCCCAGCAGAACTAATGCTAGCCAAGTCCGGCAACAGGCCAGCGCCTGCCAGGAACTGTCAGAAAGGTCACACGTCAACCTCTACTTCAAGCAGTTAGAGGAATTCTGTGTCTGGAGGACAGAGTCATCACAATCATCTCACCCTCCTCAGGAGGTTCTCCTGGCCCAGTTTAGCCTATATGTGCACAAAGGTGGCCTAAAGCCCGATTCATTTCATTTCATTTTTCAAGCAATTAGAAAACAAAACCCACACGAACAATTGGCATCATCCACACACAAAGTGACAATGCATAATGACACTCGGACATAAAAACACTCACACTAACAAAAAAAATGACGGATAATAATTAGTTGTACCACAGGACATGGCCCTCTGACAATATCATGACCTGGTTACAGCTTATTTTAGTTACCTATATTGATTAATCCATACCATTTCAATCACGACCTTGTTGGTACAGCACACTCGGAATCTAAGAAAAACATTCCCGACCTAATAGACAAAATCAGTTGACTTAGCATCTCTGAAATCCTCTATAAGGCCCCACCTTGTCTGATAACAAACTAGGCGATGAAAACTTCCCTAAACGGCCCTAAACGGCCAAGTAAAAAATCCGAGAACAACAGCCGTCCCGATGTGTAGGCCTAGTAATACCCAAGTCAGATCATGAAAGCATGTTAATATGGATAATAAAGCGACAAGTGTTTTGCGATTGTTTCAGATAAGAAATAAAGTTAACAACACTAATAAGGTAATGACAATAATGCGTCGGCTGTCGCACATCGTAAAAAAGTATAAACTCGCTATCTATACTAGTATAAGCTGAACTGGTGGTGCCTCGGTTGTCAACACATGTGTATCGACAAATGAGAACCCTTTGTCATTCCGTCAATCTCACAATGAACTTAGATTCGCTATATATTCAGTATTTTAAATCTTTAATTTGTTTGAAACAACCTTAGATAAATTGCGCTAGTGACCTAACCAGTATTATATTTTTGGATGTCATAATTCGTAGAAACATAGCATTCGTAGGCTGCATATTGATAATTGCAGCTACAGAATTAAACAAGATTTCGCGTTTATCATTCATGGCGCTACAGTGGTGAAGAAGATGTACATGTAGTTCGTCGTCAATTTCGTTTGATTCACACCTTGTGCATATTCATTGATTTATTGGAGTTATTGTATTATTGTATCGTCCTCTCTCTATTTTTAAATCGTGTGAGCTCATGCTATATCTCGCCATTGCTGTTATGAGGTGGTTCCCCTTTATATGTTTATGCTTAAGATATATACGGTTCAACACACATCAAGGCTCATGCAACTCTACAAAGCCAACCTCAACACAAGGCAGAGCTGCTCAATGAACAATTTCAACCTGTATTCACAGTGGAGGATACCACCTCTCCAGTACTAATACCAGAAGGCCCAAGTACACGCAGCATTAACCCTTTAGGTCCACACGATGCATTAAAGCATCATTTTACATCTCTGAAAACAGTCCTAATTTCCCCACAACAAAGGGTTTTAGAGCGAAATTTGCATGAAACTAATTTACCAATACATGGCAATTTTCTTTAATTTTTAAACCACATCAAATCATCTTCATCCACTACAAGTCGAGGATTGCGACAACAATTCGCGGCTTGTAGTGGGTGAAGATGACGATGGTAAATTCAGGCTTGACAGGGTTAAACCATTGTCAAAACAAATCAAATAAAGTTCTCTTAATCTTTTTACAAGACATGTGAGATAGGTGAGACATATGTGAGATATATACATTATTATTTGTTTAGCAGGAAGGCATACAGTAAAATTACAACATTTTTTTTACCCGATAACATTCTTAACGATAATTTGTATGAGCTTAGACAGTTTCAGTAATTTAGTTCCACTAGCATTCATAACATGAATAAAAGTAAAAGTCAAGGGATGTGTGAAAATGCGTTTGTCTAGTAATAGTAATCTTTGCTCAGCAAAGAAAGGACATTTTAATACGTAATGGAACTCGTCCCCCACTTCGTTAATGTGGCATAAAGTGCAGTATCTTCAATTTCTGTCTTCTGAATTTTGTCTGAATTTTTTAACGGGGGGTTTATGGTTTCGACATCTAAATTTACAGAGCGGAATCGAGAGTGCTGGTGGTAGACTGATTAGATAATTTCTCTTTCAAAATTTAGTTTCAACATTCTGAAATTAATGGATTTGGGGCTATTATCAATGTCGGAGTTCCATTGCTGTATAAATTGATCTCGGTGGCGCTGTAAAATATTATTCTTCAAAAGACTTATTCCAGTGGGAATAGTTTGGCTTTGCACATAGTATTTTCTTAACAAATAGGCCTAGTATTCACGGAGAGTGGTAGATATTATTTGTGTGTAAATTACATGTATATATAAACTTATAAATAAAAGATTATAACTTCCTAGCCTGGCATGTAATTAATCTACTCCAGTATTGATTAATTCTACACTTAACACGTAAACTAAGCGGTATTTCACCCGTTTCATCGTATACCATATTTGTGTATGTTCATTTATTCAAAGATAATATATATTTACAAAATTTTCAGTGCATTCGTTCAATTACTGTACAATCTTTAATTCCCCACGCTTCTGCCCCGTACATAACTACTGGGGTCACAAGCGTGTGGAGTAGCTGCAGCTGTATGTATATGGGGTAGGGCTAACGTTCTTGCCTCGCGTAGTAAGGAGAACATTGCTCTACATCCGTTGGAATATCTAAATTGTTTTTCCTCTACAAAACGGCTATTAAAATGAAATTTTACACCTAGGTAAGGCAACTTTGTTTAGGTAAACTAAGCGGTATTTCACCCGTTTCACCGTATACCATATTTGTGTATGTACATTTATTCAAAGATAATATATATTTACAAAATTTTCAGTGCATTCGTTCAATTACTCAAAGATAATATATATTTACAAAATTTTCAGCGCATTCGTTCAATTACTGTACAATCTTTAATTCCCCACGCTTCTGCCCCGTACATAACTACTGGGGTCACAAGCGTGTGAAATAGCTGCAGCTGTATGTATATGGGGTAGGGCTAACGTTATTGTTTTGAGTAGTAAGGAGAACATTGCTCTACATCCATTGGAATATCTAAATTGTTTTTCCTTTACAAAACGGCAATTAAAATTAAATGTTACACCTAGGTAAGGCAACTTTGTTTAATTTATCTGTTTTAGATTATAAAAAATCCAAAATCTAATGAGGGAGGCGGTAAAAAAAAAACATTTAAGAAAAAAAAACATTAAACATATTTTTAAAAAAGGTAATCAGTGATAGGTCTAGGCCTAATGAGGGCGACCAAATAAAAAAACATTGGACATATTTCTGGAAAAGTTAATGAGGGCGACGAAATAAAAAAAACTTTTGATCTATTTTAAGAAAAGTTATTTAGGGCGACGAAAAAAACAAGCCAAAAAAAACATAGCTGGAAAAATATTTTTCATCTCTCGAAATGAACTTGTTTTTTTTCGAATGTTTTTTTATCTTTCAAATTGACTGTTTTTTTTTCGAAATCGGCAACAATCTAATGCGCGCGCTGGGCAGACACATGTTTTTTTTGGTAATGCGTTGCCGAAATCTAATGCGCGCGCTCATCTAAAACAGAGAAAAAAAACATAGTGGCCTAAGTATAACTATCGACTACATCTAGTAGGTTTGGACTGAAGAATGAATTTGGAATTTCCCTGATCTTTCCTCTTGAGAAAACTACAATTTTAGTTTTTTTAACATTCACCTGCAGCTTCCATTTGTTACAGTAATGAAACATTGCTGACAATGCGTCTTGTAAATCCTCCTCAGATTCCGCAAGTAGTATTGTATCATCAGCATACATCAAAACAAATAATTTTATATAGTTTTCCATTTCATTGGGTAGGTTGTTTTGATTTTGAGTTTCACTGAGTAGGTTAAGTCCATTGTATTTATCTCGTAAAAAATGTTCCAAATCATGTGGATATATTGCAAATAGTAGAGGTGACAGATTGTCACCTTGACGTTCCCCAGTTTGGCATGGAAAACTATCTGATAAATTACCATTAATAATAACAGATGATTTAGCTTTTTCGTATACGTTTTGCACCAGTCTAAATATGTTACCGTTAATGTTACAATTTAGTAATTTTGTCCACAATTCATATCTTGGTATTGTATCAAATGCTTTGTTATAGTCTATGAAGCAACAGTATATATATTTTTTTAATAAGTACAGATCAAATAGAGATTTTAAAGTAAAAATGTGATCTATTGTTGCATGGTCTTTTTTAAATCCTGCTAGTTTGGGAACGACAATGTTATATGCTTTGACAAATTTATTTAACCTGTTATTTACAACACTTGTGAACAATTTGCCCATACAACTTAAAAGGGTTATACCACGGTAATTCCCAGGGTCTTTTGCATCACCACTTTTAAAAATAGGTGCTATATAGCCCATACACCAATCATCTGGGACTATACCTGATTTCAAAATAACATTAAATAGTCTCAAAATGATGATAAGGGCTGTATGGTTAGCATTGATTAAGAATTCATTTAATATTTGGTCACAGCCAGAGGCTTTACTTGTCTTGAGTTTTCTAATAGCACTTTTCAATTCAATAAGTGTAAAATCTGTATTAATCTTCGTTGTTGTTGTTATTACATTCATTGGTTATATTCTGTTTATCTTCTGTTCTGCATCTCTTTAATTTAAAAAAATGTTTTTTAAATATTTCTATGGGGATTTGGGATAAGTTTTTGTTGTCTTTCTTGTCTTTTATTATATCCCAGTAAGCTTTCGGGCTCGTTGACTTTAGTACTCTTATTACAGTTGGTGTGAAGAAATTACTATACAGTATTAAAGGGATATGTCCAGGTGTAAAATCATCAAAAAATCGGTGATTTTAATTTGGCTTTTTAATATGACCGTATGATGGAAACATGTTCATAGACTAGAACTGCAAACGTTTTTTAGGCCTAATGTGCTGCGCACTTACCTGTTAGATTAGATATAGAGACGAAATTCCCGTATTTCTTATTTGTTGACATGGTTGTCAATAATTAGAAATCAGGAATTTCGTCTTTATATATAGCTTAACTAGTGAATGCGCAGCTCAAAAATTTTAAAAAAATTGCAGTTCTATTCTATAGACATGTTATACATCATATGGTCATATTATTGAGCTAAAATAAAATCACCGAGTTTTTGATGATTTTAGACCTGGGCATGTCCCTTTAAGACCAATAAAGCTTCTGGTTCTGATCAAATACCAAACACGTGCACCTTTGTCAAAGAAACGGCCTACTAGTCGGTATCAGCGTGTTCGTCTGCAACTGCAAATGTCTCACCTGCATTTAAAAAAAAACAGGAATTTGGCTGTCAATTATTGTCCTGTCGGTGTAGCAAATTATTAGAGCAAATTATCTGATTATAGTAAAGCATAGGCCTATATTTCCCCATCTCGAAACGTACTTAAAGCGATACAATCGTACTTAAAGCGATACAATCAGGCCAAAATCATCATTTTCATTTTAACTCTTTGATTAGTATGTTCTCAAGTTTTCAAAATGTCCATAGACTAGAATTGAGTAAATTGTTTAAATTTCGGGTTACGCATTTACCAGTTAAAAGAGAAATAAGAATGAGATTGAATTGTATTCTTGTAGGCCTATTTCTAATTTTGAACATCGATGTATAAAATTAAATTTCATTCTTATTTCTCTTTGACTGGTCAAAGAGACACATCGTAACACATAGTCAACAGTGCTTGCTCCCATGGAAGTGAATTTTAATCACCTCCAGCCCCCCCCCCCCCCCTGTATTCAATAAATTAGTGTTTTAAAGAGCAAAATTATAACTTACTTTACGCTAAGCTGTGGTCGATGCGTGGTCAGAGCTCCTGTTCTTGCGCCCCATAATCGCTAACGTAGTTACATCAGCGAATAAAAAACAAGACTGCATGCTTGGTGAAACTGTACACTGTTTTATTGTCTTTTCAGTGCTATGTAGGCGAAGGTTTATACCTAAAGATACTGAATGTACAATGAAACAATGAAACATCTGATCTCCTGCCTCCTGGTCCAGCTTATATCGTGATGTCAAAATTATAGCGAAGGGTTCCAGATGCATACATGCATGTATACATTTGGAACCATTTTTTCTAATAAAATGTGCTATCAGGTAGTCCGGATTCGAAGGCGTCTGTAGAGTGTATTTTATAACATAATAATGTAAGACATAATACTTGATCAGAATAATCACAATAAACATACATTGTGTTGCTTTCTGGGTTTTTTAATACTGTAAATTGTTATCTATTTGATTCGTGTGGGCCTACTTTATCTTCCTGGAACGCCATACAATTTATCAGGTTAAACCCGTGTCTGACTCATCTTGCGGTCAGACGTACAATATATATCGCGGAATATAGTATCAGTTACACGCTTTATCCCGGGATAAAACATTTGCCCCACCTCCTGAGTAGGGGCGAGAATTTTCGAAAATATCCCGTGTTATCTCAATTAACCCGAATCTGCCCCGCTTACCATGTGAACGATCCCGTGGTAAACCCGGGATAAATTATTTATCCCGGATTCAAATCGCGTTAAAGTGCTCGTGTGACTGGGGTAACTTAGTGATCGACTAATAAAACAAATTAAAAAGGACTATAGTCGCGCTTAGCGATTTAAGGGTTAATATTATTATGCCAGCTGAAACTGAAGACGAATTATACAAAATACTATTTTTTAGTATCATTACAGTTTAAAGAATGTATTCCAAACCGTAAAAATAAGTGTCTTTTGGCTATTCTGAGCGAATTTATGTATTGTGTAGGTCCGAATTTTTTTAATATTGCCCTATGGGCAATACGATAAACTGAGAAAAAAAAATAATTCAATATCTCTGACGAATATTTTTTTATTCAACATGCAATGTGCTAAAATACACGAATTTGTACACAAATGCAATGTCTCCCAATATCTAACACCTGAAACAAAAACTGTTTTAACATGGAAGATCTCTTGGAAATAACTTAACCCCCGAGTTATTTTGTAGCGCAATTGTTATGTTCAACGGAATTTATTCATATACAGACATAAACTCTATACAAAAAGGATACATTAACTGGGGCTTTTTACTTGTCTCACGCAAACCGGTCAACTCAGCAACGCCAGTGTTATCTAAACTCCTCAAATTGTGATGTGATACCATTCGATTACTTTGATATATGCAGAGACAGCTGCAAAGTCCCAATATTTTGAGGTAGGTGAAATATTTGTAAACATTCAATCTGAACTGCTATTTTATAACCAAAACAATCACCCCTGAAGCGTATTCAATTTCTGTGTCAACTCAGAAACGCTCATAATTTAGCCAAAAATCATTGAAAACATGTTAAACTGAACAAAGGGCTTGATAATGATGGCCACCCCCCTACCGCATCGGTGGGCAATGATACATCTATTTTAAATACATTAAATATCGTTTTATGTTGTCCGTATTCAACTCAGCAACTTCGAACAACTCAGCAACGTTTATGAGTTGATCACTCAACTCAGAAACGTTGCTGAGTTGACCAAATTTAGCTTTCTGTCTCACTAATGTAATTAAGACTAAAAACGTAACTCTATAAATGCAAAATGCAATTAAAAAATATGTTTTTAATTAAATTAGACTGGTAGAGTATTCGCTTATGTGGACATTTTTACAACAATAAAAAACGTTTCTGAGTTGAAAACAAAAATTTAGTTTACTGAATTCTGCTTTCTGTCCCCCTTATTGTAATTGAAACTGAAATTTTAACTCCGTCAATGTAAAATGCAGTTAAAAAGAAGCTGCTTTTGATTGAATTAGAGTGAGAGAGTATTTTAAAAGTTGTTTACATAAATAAAACTACAAATAACACTTAGTTAAATCTCCAAATCAAATTTACCCTCATTATATTGGCATGTATGTATTGTACGATGGCCTTCGAAAATCATTTTCAAATTAGGATTGTTATGTTCCTATTTCTTCTTTGTCTTTATAATGATGAACCAATTTTTTTTCTCTGGGGCTAAAGTGTTCAGAGATCTCGTAGATACGCTTAAAACATGACTTTTACGTGCAATTATCGTGCTTTGTCAACTCAGAAACGATAATGTCAACTCAGCAACTATATAATTTCACAATAAAATCACTGTTCTGTCTTAGCAATTTTTATTTCAAAAAGTGTTATAAATACTAACATATCACTAAACTATCATACAAAGCAATTTATGATCTTTAAAATTTGAAAATGATCAAATATATATATATAATTCGTTGCTGAGTTGAAATTTTATTTTTACGGTCCTTCACAAAAACACATTTTTTTTAATGTGTTCGAGATTAAACTCTGATATTTTAAATGTGTATCACATAGACCCTACCCTCAATATCTGACCCTGGTATATATAATTTGAGGCGACTTATTTTTTTTCAAAAATGCAGATTGAAAGACCCCTTAAATTGTATACTCACCCACTAACGACCGACCTCAGATAGTGTAGGTGTCGGCCCAGAATAGGGCCTAATAAACTGTAAACATAGATTTACCTGCCATATCTGGCTGAATCAGCACGTGTAGTCAAATCATGTTTATGTAATAACCAGGATAACTGCTTTTTTCTGATTGAGATATATTCGATACTTTGCCAGATGTATTCCACAATCCAGCCATCGACCACTTTTAGATAACAATTTAGCAATCAGGTGTATGTTTCTATATTATATAATAATGATTTGGTTTTTGTAGCGTTGCGCTCGTCGAAAAATAATTTTAAAATATTCTGGAAGGGCTAATTTTTTCAAGTTGTGATTTCCTCATCCACCCCCTATGAAGCACACTTTAATACCTCTACTTGGTGGACCAGGTGATTTGAGGTAGGCATTTTTTACTCTTGTTTTAATGTGTTGAAGCTATCTCACAATCATTGTTTAGCTACCCAAGGCCCATATTCTCGTACAAGTTACGATATATCGTAGTTTTCTGATTGGTCGAGATGGCCATCTCGACCAATCAGAAGCCTACGATCGCGTGTGTTCCCAGATGTATAATACACGTACGTAATAGTGATCTTGCATTAATATTTTTTGTGTTGTTTTTGCGCAAAATACAGTTGTAATTTGCTAATGTCGCTAAGTCGCTAATGAGTAGGAAATATCCATGCAATTCAAATATTATGATTATCAAAACACCAGGCATATAGGCCTACTGTTAAAGTTAACACAAATTTAGAATCATACGTTTATTATTTTAAAAAAAATGGGTCTTTATTTTGTTTCTATAATTTGAATCAAATTGCGGGGTTTTTTCTGGAAAAATGTCTAATTGCCTTTTAGAACTTTAGAGCCCATTTTCTTAAAATCACATAGAATAGAGTAAACTAAACACGCAAGAAAGCTGTGCGATATACCGTTTTTAAGGTCATTTTGTGTAGATTCAGGATCCGTTAATATCTTCAATATTTAAATCTGCGACTTACGACTAATTAAGCCAGATCGGGTGACATATATGTAATAAAAGTTCATTTTTTTACATATAAATATGGGCGTATCCGTCCCAAAAGCGGGCCCATATGTTTCTAATATGTTTTTTCAGTGATAAAAACGATATAATTTTAGTGTCTAGCTATTTGTAAATCAATATTTTAAGGTTATTCTAGAGGTGGATGTACTGCTTAATTTTTACGCTTTTTTCTGCACCCACTATGTGAAATAAGGTGTGGTTATTTTATCTCGCAATTTTTTATTTTCATATCATCCAAGAAATGCTGAATTATAATAGCTCGCGAAAAAAATGGGTCTACAGGAATATTTATCTCCTCGGACATGATATTGGATGGATAATGTATGTTGGTGGGCCTAATCCCATCAATACTTTTTTTATTCTTTGTCATATGAAAAAAGTAGGAAGTAGAATTGGTCATATGTTTGTTTACCACACAAATATTGACTAAATTAATTTTAAAAATTTCATCTAAAATTAAATTAGCAACAACTCATTCTACATGAACAGTTACTGCTGTTTGTTTTCGCATGACAGTAATTTAGTTTATTTAGTCTATGTATTTCAAGGTAGCACACAATACAACTCACATTGACTATGCCTTTATGCCCAGCTAACACGAGGCATTGACCCAATGTTGTGTTAATGTTAGGCCGACGGCGAAGACGGCGGCCAATAATAAAACAACATTGTGTCATTGTCTCGTGTTTGCTAGCTGCTTTGTCCTTCACTCTATATTTATCGAATCGCATATAATCTGTCATCTGACTGAAAGGAAGTTCAACCTGCGCAAACACTGGGGTCTCTGCTAGCACGAGACTTTCCCCCTCTGCTGATTCAATGCAAAGTTGGTCCAATGTTGATGTAATGCTTGTGCATCGTCGTAGGACCAACATTAGATCAACATTGGATCGATTTCCAAAGGGGACGGGGCGTTTTGCAAAGCAGCATTGCAAATTGCGGTTAGTGTTGAAGTGCTGCGTTGCGTGTCTTTAACTAAGTGCATTTGTAATACTTTTCGACGCAATTGTAGCAGATCCAAGCAAAGTTCGTTTTCCTAGCAGATGCGGCTACCGCTACCTACCACTGTAAGTAACGTTACACATGTGGATTTTTTTACTCGAGCACAAAACGTGAAGGGTATTATATTGTCGGTTCTCAGTGACAATTTCAGGTGGTTTTCAAAATTAACGAGAGTATGATAAACGTTATGCACACGGCATCGTTGGAAGGCGAGATCAGTACTCGTCACCACATCAAGAAGCCCGAGCCTTGATGTGGTGACGAGTGCTGAGATCAGTCCATCTTGCCGTATCCATCTTCATCTATCCAGTTGTCTGCCACCGGCAGAATGTTAGTCTGACGGTCAGACCTGATACGGCAAGAAGGCCGTATCCAACGATTCATTTTCTCGTACGAATATCTATCTGAAACGGCAAAATCAAACTGAGCACTGGAGCGCATATTAGTATAGGAGCGAGTGAGATGGGCTGATCTCATCATACGTCTCGTAGTGGAAGGCAAAAGCATGAGTGCGAGAAAACTCCAAAAATGTATGTATGCTTTAAAGGGGAAATAAACAAATTAATTAATTTGTTACTCCGTATTTTGGTGGCAAAAAATAGATCCTAAAATGCGTTGGCTGCAGCCGATTGTCATCCCTTGAATGACAATACAGGTTTCTCGTTGTTATAGCTATTACAGGATCTGTCTTCCTTTAATTATTAAAAAAAAGATCAGTATATTCAAGAGTGGTTATCAACTGTTAATAATTCACCTAAATGTGAACTTTATAGAACCTACAAACATAAATTCGAATTAGATACCTTTGCATGTTGGGCGGGGGCCCTAGGTTAGTGGTTAGCATCGCTGCCTTTCACGCCAGAGTTCGGGGTTCGGTTCCCGGTCTCGGCGGTTTGAAAGAAACAAAAATGTTTCTTCCCCATCCACGTGTGAAAGTCAGTATAGTGGGGAACCTCCGTGACCGAGAGGTAGCGTGCTCGGCCTCAGACCGCCAGGGAGCGAATTTCGAATCCTGTGTCTGGAGGACAGTGTCATATCAATCATCTCACCATCCTCAGGAGGCTATCCTGGCCCAGTTTAGCCTATATGTGCACAAATGTGGCCTAAAGCCTGATTCATTTCATTTCATTTACCTTTGCATGTTATCACCATATCTTAGAAAAATTGTACGTAGATTTCGAACATCAAATCATAAGCTCCCAATAGAAACAGGCAGATATAACAACGTTCTCCGCGAAAATAGATTGTGTACATTTTGTAACTCCAACAAACTTTGTGATGAATTTCGCCTGATAACCGAATGTTCAGTACTGAAAAATATACGTAGAAAGATCCTACCCACATATTGTTTATCAAACCCAAATACCATTAAGTTTCAAAATGTGTTGTCCCCGCATACAAAAAATTTGCAAAATACATTACAGTATTACAGTAGCATACACATACTTTGTATATGAAAACTTCATGTCATGGCTCTAACTCTCACTGTTGACCAGTCATTTTTTATGTTAAAATCATTATATTTTTCTCATATATGTTATATTTATACCGACATTGTATTTGTGTTATGCTCTATGCCCCATGAAGGCCTGAGTAATAAAATATTGTCATTGTCATTGTGAGAAATATGAGCATGCCATGCACCAGTGCATCTTTCTGAACATGCTTAGCACAGTTACCACGTCACTGGTCATGATTTCATATTTCGGACATGCATGTCCAAAATAGGAAACACGGGAATTTCGTCTCCATAGGCCCCTATCTCGGTTAACTGGTAAATGAGCAGCCCAAAAAATTTAATAAAAAAACACTTTTGCAGTTCTAGTCTATGGACATGTTTACATCATATGGTCCTGTTAAGAAGTCAAAATAAAATCACCGATTTTTTAAGGATTTTAGCCTGATTTTTAACCCATATTAATCAATTTGAATTTCCAGCCACTTGAAGTTGTGTCTCGCTACCACCACCCACAACTTAAAGTGGTTGAAAATTACTCACATTTGTTTAATATGTTTTATATGAGCACAAATATTTGCAAATCTTGATGTTTAGACACACATGTCATTCACAATAACAGTGATTTGGTTGACTAATAAGACTAAAGACAACAATAGTCGTGATCGGCAGGATAAGGTTTATGATGGATCACTTGACAATTAAAGCGCTATGATCGCGATCCACAAATCTGAACCCTCTCTCGTAGCATTAATTTGAAACACCGCATGGCATATTTTGAATAAATTTCATTGATTAAAAAATTGTATAATCGATTGCAATAAGCTCATTCTAAGTGAGACATAGCTTGAAGTGGGGAAACTAATTGAATGCTTTAAGTTGTTAAGTTACACATTGCAGGTGGTACATATTGTCATCCATGCAACCGTGTAGATTAATTATGCATAAACTGTGAGCTCCAAGATTTCATGAAACATTTCAAGATTCGTTGATCGTTGCTATCTTTTCTGTATTTCTCCGTTTACCAGCGCTACACCTAAATGCAGCCTAGCTTTGTATTTCCAGATTTTGTCTTGTAATGTTGGTAAACTTAACGTATGGTTTAATGTCAACAAGTAAAAAATAATTTCGTAATAATATATGCAGGTTCAACGAGTTTTTTTTTTATTATACCACTTTTAGCACAGATTAATTCATGATTCAGCTTTATTATATTAGTAGGTACAGCAGTGTATTTAAAAAACGAAGCAGTGTGGTTTACAAAGTAGGCCCTAGTCAGTCCATGAAGGTTTATTTGCTAACATTTGATTTATTTATACTGAATCTCAAACAGCCAAGAATGCTGCTCTCACATGAGGGTTTTGGGTGTGTTGTAAGTATGCCAACAGATTTTGTGTTACATAAATAGTGGTTACTTTATAACAATGCTATATGTGTAGTCCCGATGCCAATATACGTGTAACTGATCTTATGGCTCATTCAAAGTGGCCACGAAGGCCAGGGTTCACTGGGTTCAAATGAACCCCGGTATTTCACACTTTAATAACAGTGCGAACTATTCTGTGTACAGCACGAAATGAATCCCATGATGTAGCAGTGTGGCAAACTTTAAACAAGAGCTTACACACTGGCAATACAGCTGGGATGTTGATTTGTCACACATTCACTTTTGGGCGCGAATGTGTTACTTAAAATATAGGCCTATGCGACAAGCAAGATAATAATTTTCTATAACTATGTGAACTCAGTTTCTTAGTGCTAATTCAAATTTTAAAGTTGCAAAGTTTAAAAAGTAGAATTATAAAATTAGACAGAAGTACGGGGGTAGCCCTGCTTTAATTAAGTGTAGACCCACGCATGAAAAAAACGTCATGGAAGGGGATCCGTCCGTAATTATATTTTTTACAATTCAGACTGCCTTTACAAACAATCTACTGGTACGTGTCAACATGGTTCTATCATTACACCACAATAAATTAAAATAGTTTAATGTTGCACACTCCGGCTCATGCGAGCCTGTTATGTCAAATCAAGAAGTTTCTTTACTGCTCAGCAAAGCCCAAAAAGCAATAACTGCAGCTACTGTTTTTTTTAAAGTAAGCAGTTAGACTACTGCCTTTTGGCTTTGCACAGCAATATTTAACTTCTTTGGTCCAATGTATACTAGTCACATAGGGTAAAGAGGGGTATTATGAGCACCTTAACTTTAATTAGCTATTTTGGACATATAAACGAAGTTCAAAAATTCATATTTGATTTGATCGAATGTTTGTACAATTATACAGTAAATATTATTAATAAATAACTTAATTTAAATATTATTAAATAATCAATTAAAAAAACCCATAATTTTGAAAACATCAGAGATAACATTTTTTTTTAATGAATATAAATGGTCGGAATGAATTTCTCTCATTTCACTGTATAATACGTTTAGGGTATTATGAACATAATATTTTTTTCCACAGATATCTTGTAATAGGGGTATTATGAGTACCATGCTCATGAAACAGGATGCTCATATTACCCCAGTAGAAGAGGTGGTGATAACAAGCCTAATGGGGTCCAGAACATGCTAAATTACTGTATCCCTTCTCTTGCTAAGATCCGCTATGGTGAGCACTCACCCACATTACTTGCATGATACATGGTGATTTGCGGACGTACGAACAAATTAAATGTAATTGTATTTTTTTAATTAAACAGCCCAGAAAAATCATTTTGTCATAATTGGACTACTAAAAACGTTCTAAAAATTGAAGGAGTTCATGTCCGTGTCATGACTATTATAACAAACAGTGCTCATATTACCTTCTATGTTTATATTACCCCTTATCCCAAGTGACTAATGGATGCTATTTTAAAAAATCGTGTTACTTTACACAAGACTAGCAAGATACAATAATAAAAAAACAAATTATACAATACCCCCCCCCCCCAAAAATATATAGATTGCAACATTTTTTTATATAGCTTAACATTTGATGCATAGATAATTTTGTTGACCACTATTAACAAAGGAACGAGTGGAGCTTTAGGGTATTTTTGCAGAAAAAGAAAACCTACTGAGGATGGTGAGATGAATCGAAAGACTACCCTCTAGACACATGATTCGACATTAGAGCACTGACGGTCTCAGGTCGAGCACGCTAACTCTCAAACTTAGAGGCACCCCACGATGCTGGATCTTTACAAGTGAGCGGAGAAGAAACATTTGTTTCCTTGAAAGGTGCCAGCGGGGGAAGGGGGAACCGCGAGCTACGATACTACATGCAGGCAGCTATAACTACCACACTAGGTTCCCGCCCCCTGAACACCCGTGATTTTGTCATGAACTGAATACATTATTGTTAATATTACCACAAAACTGCGTACAGGTACAGTAAGAACGCAGAGCTGGAAATGTGAATTCATTTATATTATAACTATTATGGATTATTCATCACAATATAAGTTGATCAAGGTATGCCTGGCGGGGTGCATGACGGTGTTTTGTCGAAAAAGTGAGCGAAACCACCTGGCGTTGTTTAAATTATATTGATAAATCCAAGACAATGTATGCATGCGTTTTCTAACCTCACTGCCTACGATTATGAGGAGCGCGCAGCGCGCGGGGCCCTGTACGAAATTAACGTCGATACACTCGTATCAATTGCAACCTTAACTCGGCGAGGCCGCCAACGTGATTAGATCGCCTAGTCACATTGAGAAGGGAGAAATAATGCTGGCGAGGCAGTCAGGCGCTCTATCCATCGCGCCACGTCCCCTTCCCTTGCCTACGATTATCTGACTACTTCCTACTTAACATTCATTTTATTTGGAAAGAGAGCCTACACATCTTAGAATTACATAAGAACCCTAACAAGAAGAAAAGAAGACCAGAAATATGACTTTTATCTAATTAATATATGTATACTATTTTACTATATTTTACTTTGAAAAAATATAATAAAATCCCAAGTTTGTTATCAATAAATGTTTTTATATACTAAAATATTATGTGCCTAATATGTATGGAAATCCATGAAAATACACCCAAGGCTCCCGTCTGAAGGGGCACTCTTGGAATTCCCACAAATAAATTATTTTAATAAACAGTAAACGTGCACCAAATCAATTGGATGCTCCTCTTCGCTCAGATTTCAGCCTCAATATCGTTGTGACTGTAAGCCCTTCTCTATCGCACGCCATTTGCCTAGTTCCTCTTCTATTTCAACCATTGTACATGTATCATATTTTATGTGCCTACACCATGTTTTCAAGGTTTAAGATATTCACAGCCTCCTACGTCTTTGAAAAAAATAATAGTAGTGGTAATATAGCCTATTGGAAAAAGCGAATCTTGCCGATTATAGAGTTCTTCCATAAACTAATCTAGATCTCAAAACATTAGTCTCAATCAAACCTAAAGGTGACATATTACCCCATATATAGTATGAATAAATTTGTGACAAATAAATCAAAATTGCCACAGGATGGGGCACAATTGTTTCCTTATATGGGGTGATTGCTATCATTTGACCCATGTGGTGGCTATCATGTGACTCATGTGAGGGTCACATGATAGACACTCACCCCATATAAGGAAACAATTGTGCCCCACCTAGTGGCAACTTTGATTTATTTGTCACACAATTATTCATATTATATATGGGGTGATAAGTCACCTTTAACATGTATCATATGTCATGTATCTTATGTATACTCATAAATCAAATTATTATATGCACACACATATCGATCTTGCTGGGTGTTTGTCTGCATCCCGACATACCCTTGCCATATAAGAATAACCTGTAACACTCTGCTCTACCTAACTATGTAGTCCTGTTAACTACTAGGTCCATTATTCCGAATACTACCAACTACTCCTCTTTACTGCTTACAACCATTCAGCCCCGAAGAAACGACATAACGAAAAAACATGGTGTCGGTAAAATTACTTAAATGTGGGAATAAACAATATATCTACATGTAGTCTCGTGTTTTAACATTAACATTTAACATTGTTATATTAAATTAGCAAATATAAGACTATAATTTCGGTGATATTATTTATCAATTAACCGGACCAATATGCATGTCTTTCGTTTTCGTGTTTTTGTTTTGAAAACTGATAGGGAGTTATGTACTGTATGAGTGGCTGACATAAATGTGTTAGGGGATCATATCAACAGTTTGATATCCACAGTCTCTGTTCTGCGTGCCTACCTGATATTGGGCCTGTTACAAGACACACGCACTGAAAATCGGAGCTGGCATTTTTGTATGTCAGCACACACTACTCAGTATATCAGATAATTGTGACTAGCTTTCGGCTCACTGTGTTGTGTGCACATGAACTCTTGTCTCGTGGTGCGCCACACTTTGTTGTGAGTTTATGCGCAGGCCTACACATGAAAAAGGCTGAGGCCCTTTAAATGGGGGATAATCCCACCACCTAGTTCTAGTCATGATCACAGTCTAAACTTGAATGTAATGCTGTAATGTTGTCAACTTCGTATGTACAATGCCTTAACCAAAAGTACACAATAAAATATATCGTTGTTGTCCAGCTAATAATACATATGTGGTGTTTTGGCGAAAACAAGTTTTTAATACGACCATGGATATTGCCATACACTCCTTCTCTTGGTAAAAAACTATTTTTCATAAGTCGTTTTTTATTTGTGTAACTTGGGTTTCAACATTTTAGAAATTATGTTTATACACGTGTGTAACTCATGTAGGAAATAATGTGTATGTGTCTATATCGGCCAGACGCACTGGCGGTAATAATGCGTATGTGTATTGAAAATAATATATATTCTATGAGATTCATTGACGGAAATAATGTGTATGTGCAATAAAATATGACACATACACAATATTACGGACGATTGCATTGTCTATAATCTACAGACTCAGTATTACATGTCTGAAATATTGTGTTTGTGTACTTAATCATGAATAGTATATAGTCTACATACAGGGTGTTAGTCAGGTGGCCTACATGTAGCCAAGGATACTAGAACAGAGTATCCAACAGAGTATCAAATTTTAGGATAAACGATATCGGGCGAATAAAAGCACCAACATTTTTTTGAGGGCTCAGTGTCCTATCCTGATCAAAGTTAGCCTAGGAGCCCAAAATTATTTTCTACTTAAGACACCGAAAAGTGACAAAATCCAAAATGGCCGCCATTTGTACAAAATGAAACAATACAATGATAATATTTTCGACAGAATAGACGCAGATTCTTGATTTTGGTGTTTAGCATATGGGCTTCAGCTATGCCTGACATAGTGATGTAGTAAGAAAGTACTTTAGACATTGCATTGTGAATAAACCCCAAGATGGCCACCATTTGTGTAAGGTAAAACAATGAATTGATATCATTTAAGACAGAATAGAAGCACAAGCATAATTTTGATGTGTACCAAAGGGTTTTCAAGTATGTCTGACATACGTGTATGAAAAGAACGTACTTTAGTTTTGGTGCGGGAAACAAAATGATAGACCCTATGTTATCCTGGCAATGCCTTTCAAAGTATGTCTGACATACGTGTGTGGGAAGAACGTACTTTGGTTTTGGTGCGGGAAACAAAATGATAGACCATATGTTATCCTGGCAGTGCCTTTCAATTTTATTTTAAGTAGCATTCATTTATATTATCGTAATATCCAGTGTTTCTTATGGCAATGTCAGTTAGCATGATTTTAGTAATGTATGTCATACTATGTATATTGGCATATGATTTTAACAAATTAACAATGTTGTAAAAACATGTGCATATCTCTCTATTATTTCTCTGACAAAAAATCTAGATTGCCTTTCGTTCTGTTAATAATATATCTGTCTGTCTGTTTAGTCATTGCATTGTGAGTAAAATCCAAGATGGCCGCCATTTGTGCAAGGTGAAAACGATTAATTCATATAATTTTAGACAAAATAAAAGTAGCGGTGTCACGTTTAGGTGTATGTCGTTGGTTTTTCAAGTATTCCCGATTTAGTTGTGTGGCCATAGAGAAGTTCTAACATTTTATTGTGGGTAAAATTCAAGATGGCCAAAATTTGACAAGGTAACGGTCAGACAAAGTTCGTGTCAAACAATTTTTTTATCATTTTGGACAGCATAGAAGGAAATTCATGACAGAGTAGGAAATATCTATAACTGGAAGTAACATATTAGTGTCTACCATAGGGGCTTCAGATAGTAGCCCGATATGTGACCATGTTGGTGTCATTTAAAACTACTTTAGAGATGGTCGATGTAGTAAAAACCAAGATGGCGGCCATAAAACAAACAAAATAACTATGACAGAGACATGACCGTGCAAGAAATGGATATAGCCTTTGCCAGAATTATGACAAATTGATGATTTTGCAGTCTATCACAGGGTTCTCAGGTACACCGCCCGACATAATCAGAAAATAATTTTAGAGATAATCAATATGTTTAAAACCATAATGGCCACTTCGGTGTCATGACCTAAAATAAACAATAATACAATAATACATTGTAGCGTGATCATAAAGATCACATGGTAAAGGGGTAAATATATTGGCCAGTAGGAAGCCGAATTTGGATTTGGTACCACATGCCGTGACAGGAGAATCTTTTGATAAGTATACCACTTCCCTCTTTTGGATAGCGCATTGCACGAATAGTAGCTGTCGAATACAACATGCAGACTGTTCTTGGAACAAACTGTAACAATACAGAAAAGACATTTTGAAAGATTTTTTTGAAGGTTTAAATTCCATCAAGCTATTTAATGACCTAACGTTTTATACGCAGTCAGAAACAATTATTGTCACATTTCCTCAGGACTATCAATGTCATGTTGGGCATTTTTTTGATACAACATTTAGGAACCCACTATTAGATATATTTTTGGTTTCGTTGCAGAAAATTCGTTATCTATTTCTAGAAAACGCTTATTCCAAAATTCAATAGGCATTTAGAAGCATTGTTGTCCCATTTCTTTGTTACAAACTGTTTGGTAACGAGGTCATGTGGAACTTGATATAGTGCCGCACAAGGATTACCTTTTCTGTTCGCTAGGTTCAGTAGTTTAGCCATATAATTAAAGCTTTAAGACCTGTGGTGAACCCTTGGTTATTCACAATGATTCACTGACTGAACATGCATAATCTCTCTGAATTTTTTTTAGATTGTTGAAGAATTGAAGAATTTCGTGACAGATAAGCTGCCACGCGACAGTGACTACCAAATTTTGCGTGAATAACCACAAACCTGACATTTTTAACATTTTATTAAAATTATTATATTGACAATAAATCAACCATCTATCTAATCCATTACAATCGGCCTACAGGAAACATCATTCTACATAATCGGCTCTACTGAAAGTACATAACCATATCATAATTAGTATGGACAAGGGTGAAGTTACGGCTCTGACCTTGCTCGACTTGTCGGCCTTTTTCGAAACCATTGACCATGCTACATTAACAGATGGACTTTCTGATTGGTATGGAATATCTGGCCAGGCTCAAATTTGGTATTCTTCTGATTTGCAAAATAGGCACCAATCCGTAAAAAATAAAGACAGATAAAGACACAGATAAAGTCACACTCTCATATAGAGCTCCACAGAGCTCTGTGCTACGACCAGTGCTTTTTAATTTATACACTACACCACTCAGCGCATTATCTCTAGTTTTGACATAAACCACCGTCTTTATGCCGATGATACTCAAATTTGCATGTCTATATCAGTTTCAAACGCTGAGGAATCTCACGAGAAGTTGCAACATTGTTTAATGGCTGTGTCGGCCTGGATGACTAGGTCGAGGCTGAAGCTTGATTCTAGCAAGACAGAATTTCTTTTTATTGGGACAAAACTTCAACGAGAAAAATCTCGAATAATTTCCCATGCTTAATTCCAGGTCAAGACACAAATCCATCTACATAAGCTACAATAAAAAGCTTGGTGTAGTATTCGACAGTAGCCTGAATTTCCCAAAACACATATCCCAAACACGTAGGGCATGCTTCTATCATATCCGTGACCTGAGTCGGAATCGAAAAAGTCTGTCCTTAGATCTTGCTAAGCAAATTGCAGTGGCACTCGTCAGTAGTAAGTTTATTGTAACTCACTTTTTCACAATATGCCAGAAAAAAATATCGCTAGATTACAACGCGTTCAAAACTGCCTTGCAAGACTGGTAATCAAGACCCCCACGATTTAGTCGTTATGCTCCAATTATAAAACGATTACATTGGCTTCCTGTCAAGTTTCGCATTCATTTTAAAATATGCACAATAACGTTCTGAACCTTAGAAAACAACCAACCTGCACATCTGGCTGATTTACTTGTTCGGCCGAAATGCTCAAATTATCTACGCTCCACAAAGTTAATTCAAATAGCTTTGTTGTTCCTCGTATAAAGACTAAGACTGGATTAAGAGCGTTCTCTATATCTGGTCCAGCCTTGTGGAAGGCCCTGCCTGTGCCAATACGTAATGCCAAACCAATTTTAACATTCCGGAAATTACTTAAATCTTACCTATTTGACCTGGCTTTCCCACCCTAGCCTCTCAGCAGCCCGGCTTCTTGTTGACAAACCTGCTTTGGCCTCGACTATGACACATGATCATGCTAAGGATTTGTGCGCCTCTGAGCTCGGTCCGCTGAGGATATAGGCGCTATAGAAGTTTTATTTATTGATTGATTGATTGATTGAAATAAAAAATTCATGCTCATCGGCTACTGTGTATAGGCCTAAGCGGCAGACCCAAATAGGGCCAATAGTCACCAACATGTCTGTCTGGCTAACGTCAACATCTTATATGGACTATTCCCATCTCTTATGGCCTATTTTTGATAATGCCACAATGTCAGCCATACCTGAGAACCTGATCAACGCCAAACTCATTGATCTATCCTAATTCCTGTTAAAGTTATACATAGTTTGTGCTCGCTCGTGGCGATGTGACGGCTCTTAAATGACGTCTACATGTATGCAACTCTCAATTCCAATGAAAAGTCACACATAATTTGTGCCCTGTCATGGCCCTCTGGTGGTCATTTAGTTTGTCTAATGACCGCCATCTTAGGATATAGACTGTCTAATATTCTGTTTGCCAGTCACAGGGGCGTATATATGACAATTCTACATGGTTGCCACCAAAATCACGAATCTGTTTCCCTTCTGTTGACAATTATATCAATTTTTGGTTTTCACGAATGACGGCCATCTTGGATTTTACCCACAATGCAATATCTAAGGTACTTTCAAACCACACCACTATGTCGGGCATACATGTAAGCCCGATGGTGGACATCAAAATTATGCTTTTGCGTCCATTCTGTCGAAAATGGTGTCAATTTATAGCTTAATCTTGCAGAAATGGATGCCATCTAAGATTTTACCCACAATGCAATGTCCAAAATAATTTCTGGCCACATAACACTATTATGTCGAGCATACATGAAACCCCTATGGTAGATATCAAAATCATGAATCAGCTTATATAATATCCAAAATTTTAACAATTTAATCTTTGACCTTGGTCAAAACGGCGGCCATTTTGGATTTCTACGTTTCAAGTCAACACTTTTAAAAATTCAGGAGGGCTCCGAGGCTAATGTTGATTAATGGGTATTATGGGATTGTCATGCAAAATTTGGTTGCTTTTATCCGCCAAATATCTTTTTTTTTTGCTAAGTTACCTGACTATGTAGCATAGGCATGTAGACATAATGTACTAGTCAAAGTTAGAGTGTAGTACGGATTTGTAGGCATCATAGCACCTATATGTTAGGACGTATCATCAACGTTCAAGTGTAACCAGCGCACTGGATGATTTGTCCCAGTGAAGATAAACTATAAGTAAACACGTTATAACCATTTTTAAATGTTAAAATCGTTCTGATATATCAGATTTCTTCCAAAAATAAATTCACTCAGGATTTTAAATATCTAGCATACTGTACAAAAGTACATGTTTTATCAAAAACTATGCTATTCATGTTGTAAGCTATTTCTATCATAATTTAAATCCACTGAGTGATATCTGATTCATAGACCTATATATGATAGTAATACAGGATACTGAAACATTATTAAATGTCATATCTGAGCAAATGAGATTATACATATCATTTTGAGATGTATTTTGTTATTTATATCCTACCTTTTAGCAATCAACAAAGTAATCATGGTACAAATAAGTGAATGGAAATGTTGTGCTTGGCAGCAATAATTTGGTGTTTGTGTGAGTAATGTTCCGTATGTGGACCGTTTCAGACAGGTAATAATGTGTGTACATGTGGTAATAAAAACCGTCATGACATAAACCTACTGCGTGTTCAAAACAGTGAAATAATGCATATGTGTAGTAATACTGCGTATGTGGCATTTTCTTAGTCAATCCACATTTTTAACTACATTTTTGTGTTATTATTGCTGTAAAATTATTGCTATGAAAAAAAAGGTTTCTTATGGCAGAAATAAAATGCAACTTCTGTGCAGTATTTTTGTGATGCAACAAAAAGTTTATTGTTTCTGGGTATTTTTGTATAATATGGTTAATAGTGTGATTTCTTTATTTATATTAACTGAAAGTCATTCCTATCTGACTTGCTACGTGTCCAGTCGCCAGGTCGGGGGGGGGGGGGGCTATCCATCATTTGCTTCAACTGAGAAGACATTTTTATATTTTAACACCATCCCCTTGTCTCCGCCATTAATAAATTATTTTGATATTATATAAATTTGTAATCATGGTAACAGGGCGGTTTTATCCACCCCCCTTTTCCTGCATAATATTTTTAACAAACAGTCATATTTAAAAGTTGTACAGTGTAGGAGTTACACAAGTGTGATAGCTCATCACTCATATTCTGTGCATCATGCGCGTGCCTATTTTATATGTTTGTATGTTTTTACTCTCACACATATTTGTTTGTTAACATACTGCTCATGATGCTTTCTGATTTTTATGTTTATATGTCATTGTCATTAAATTACCTTTTCCGTCACACTTCTTTTATATTCTCATTGCGGTAAAAGCGAGCTGCAGGTGAGTTAGATTTATTGTATCTAAGTAATTATAAACACATTTTCTTAATTATTTCGATACTTCCAAATTCCACATATAGCCTGCGCAATATTACCTGGACAACGACGATATGCTTACAGCCTACGACAGATGAGGCATATTTTGTCATTTTTATTTTTTCTGCTTACTGTCAATCAACTCCGAATCGGTCGATGTACATACTCTGATTGTCATATATTCCCTTATTTGAGCGTACGTAATAATCATTTATCTCTAAACTAAATTGCCAACTTGAATTGTGGAGCACGAGATGTAGTACTTTTCTCACTAGCATTTGTATTTTTGCTGTAGGTATCTGTTAATCATCATCTGCTCCTGTTGACACATTGGATGGATAACTTCTGAACATGTAAAGAATGCGTGTGCAGTTACAGATCTCCACCCTGGTGTTATGTGTCGGGATTTCAACAATCATACTTGTGGTCTACCTATCACATAACTATAATCTTCGAGTTATCTACGGTACCCAAGACGTTTGTAACCATTTATGCCCCAAGTATGGTATTCTAACCCCTAATTAAAATAACAACTGAATTGCGGCGGTGATTGGGTGATCTCGTCATGTAACAGGCCATAATAATTACCAGACTGAGTATGCTCAATACATTATGTAAGTAATTGAATAGGGCATAATTACCGGACTGAGTATGCCTTCAATATAAGTAAATAACTAGGGCATGATTACCAGATTAAGTATTATATGCCTTCCATATGTGTAAGTAATGAAAGTGGGCTTAATTACCAGACTGAGTATGGCTTTAGTTTATGTAATTAATTAAATAGGGCATATTTCCCAGACTGAGCATGCCTTGAATATAAGTAAGTAATTAAAGAGGGTATGATTACTAAACAGAGTGTGGCTTACATATAAGTAAGTAATTAAAAAGGGTATAATTATCAGACTGAGTTCGCCTTCAATATATGTAGCTAATTAAAGAGAGAATGATTACAAAACTGAGTATTGCTTCAATGTAAATGAATAACCACTTTTGGGCACATGTATGCTAAACTGGGCCAGGAGACTTCTGAGGATGGTGAGATGAATAAGATGTAACTGCCCTCCAGATACAGAATTCTAAATTCGAGTTCTGGCGGCCTGAGGCCATGAATATTTACGAGTGAGCGGGGAAGAAACATTTTGTTTTTGGAACCCGCGATCTCCGACTTTCCAAGCAGGTAGATTTAACCACTGCACCAGGGCCACTCCCCTATTGCTTCAATATAAGTAAATAATTAAAGAGGGTATGATTATCAGACTGAGTGTGCCTTCAATATAATTAAGTAATTAAAGAAGGTATAATTAATAGACTGAGTATGCTTTCAATATGTGTAAGTAATTTAAGAGGGCATAAAAAAATACCAGACGGAGTATGGCTTCAAAATAAGTAAGTAATTAAAGAAGGTATGATTACTAGTTTGAGCATGCCTTAAATGTACGTAAATAACTAGAGAGGTCAGAATGATCAGACTGTGTATGCCTTCACAATTATGTAGGTCGTAAACTGGGGCAAATCGGTAGATTTTCTAAATGATTATGTAAGTAGTGAACGGGAGCATGATATAATTATGTACGTCGGTACGTCAATTCGAAACAAAACATTTGTATTAACCTGTGTCTCAAATTTATTCTTTCTGGAATAGGTGATTTTAATTGAGGCAAAATGCAGTTTACATGATAATAATAAATTTTTGATCAAAGAAAGAGAAGACGAGGAATTACTTAGCAGAATTTTGTGCAAATATTGCAGGAATTTTACTTGGTCAGATATATCAGAGGCAGTGCTGATCGATGTATCAAACGCAGTGCTGATGATACGAGTGGCCATTGTATAATTGTTACGTGCATAGTTGCAACTGGTAATCAAGAACTTATAGGGCCCAGTCACACATCTATACTGAAATTAGCAAGTGAAAATGACCACCGTGTTGTCGTTTGCCACCCGAGTAGCGAATGCTGACACACATCCTGTAAACGATTATGGTTTGGTGAAATTGATCGGGTTTCGGTACGTGGGGCCATGCGTCGTCTATGTGTAACTGGGCTTTAAAGTGAACAGCCAGCTCAATATGGAGTACACTTAGCGCAGGAAAAATAGGGATAATATCCATAGCTTATGAGCTATTTGACCTAGATTCAAAAAATTTGTATCTAGCATCGGCGAAAAAAGCAAAAACACATTTTTAAATCCGGCTACCTCCCTTTAATCGACAGCAACAACTTTTCATATCAATTTGTAACCACCCTTTCCACCAAAAAGTGGTAAATAGAAGTAAAATTGGGGTGATAACCATAACTTAATGAGTTATTTGACCTAGATTCATAAAATTTGTATCCAAACATACCCGAGGTGTGTAATATTAACATTTGCATTAATATTTTACCACCTTTTCATCCCCAAAGCAAAACAAATATCATAATAACAAATTGTGAGCTATTTTACCTAGATTTATAAAATTGTTAGGGCCTACCTGGATATGTTTTACCATGGGAGAAAATGTAAAAGCATTTTAAACTTATGCGACAACCAGCAACAAAAGGATATGATGCTGTAAAATCAGCCTTTCATCCCGAAAATTGGTAATAAGGGTAAGATGTGAGCGATATTTGACTTACTTAGATTCATAAAATTGGTATCTAGATTATATATTTTAGCATCCGAGAAAAAATTATGAAACCGTTTTTAAAAGTTTAACGGTTTAAAATTTAATAGTTTAAGCTCTTTGAAATAAACTGCAATTAACTTTTTTATTATGTGATCAACAATCTACATTATACGAGAAAATACTTTTTGGGAATGCAAAGGTTGTTAAAAATGAATACAACATCATATACAATTTTTTTGAGATTAAGTGGTGATGGTTGGTTTTTCTTCCAGTTAGGCCTACACTTTTTTGTTTGATGCTAGGACAAATATATAAATACCAATTTTATGAATCTCCGTCAAATTTATGGTTATTCTCATAATTTTCCATTATTTGCCACTTTCGGGAAAGAAAGGGTTCTTAAAAATTTATATAAGTAATTGTAATGGATTCCTCAGGAGCTAAAACATATGTCTAAAAACATTTTTTTGTAACTTTAGACCCCATAGTTCATAAGCTATGGTTATCACCCCCATTTTACCCATATTTACCTCTTATGGAGAGGAAAGGGTGGTTAAAAATTGATATAAAAAATTGCTGTTGGTAATTAGGGGACGTCGCCAAATTTTAGAAGTGTTTTAAAAAAAATTATCCGATGCTAGATACACAGTTTATGAATCGAGGTCAAATAGATCATAAATTATGGTTATTACCTCTATTTTACCCTATTTACCACTTTTGGGGATGAAACGGTGGCTAAAAATTAATACAATATTTGTAATGGATTCCGCAGGGGAATAAACATATGTTTAGATACAATTGTTATGAATACATGTTAAATAATTTTAAAGTTATCGTTATTATTCGCTTTATTACCCCCTATTTACCCCTTATTACCCCCATTTCGGGCATTAATACCAGGGGGATCTCAGAGGACTTTTGATAAGTTTTCAGCTTGTTACGAATTTGTTCCAGGTCTCTATGAGTTTTAGACTAATATCCCTGGACTAAGGGGCAATAATGTTCTATTCGGGCAGACTAGTTAGTTATAATGTAGGTTTATTTATACATGTTTTCTCTGTTTGGTTATATATAGCTGGTTCCGAAGATAATTCCATGACGTCACCGTTTGTGGAGCAACTTAATCCTGATATAGGCAGTGTAGCTGATTATTTGAAAGAGAGATGTTCTCGACTCAATTTAACTGAAAACAAACCATGGAACACTTCAAATAGCAAACCTTTCTTTCATAATTTCATAGTATTAGACAGATTCAAAACAATCTACTGCATTATCCCCAAAGCTGCTAGTACAACATGGAAGGCCTTGATAGCTAAAGCCAGTGGTTTTCGTCATAAGTATTATCGTCACCTGAAACAATCTGGGCGTCCTGAAGTATGGATTCATGACACAATAAACGCAAAATATCCAAAGCTGGGATACTTCTCTGAAAAAGAAATAGAATACAAGTTGAAGAACTACTTCAAATTTATTGTGGTACGGAATCCTTTGGATCGGCTACTGTCGACATACGTAGATAAATTTCACAGAGTTGAACACGATGGTACACCACAAACTCCGCCTTATATTGATTATGCTGGGAAAATAAAGGAGCATGGCAGACTTAACAGCAGCGATAAACTTGAATTTTGTGATTTTATTGATTATATATCTCATTTTGCGAACAATAGAAATGAACATTGGGAAACATATTTCAATTTATGTCACCCCTGTGCAATAAACTTTGACTTCATTGGTAAAACTGAACATATGCATGTAGATAAATATGCCATTATGAATGGACTTAATATTACTCAAATTAAATTACTAGTTAAGCATAAAATTGAACACAAGTCATATCTACATTACTATGAAAATATCAGTCACGAGGTACTCGTAGCTTTAAGAAAAACATATGAATTTGATTTTACATTGTTTGGTTATTAAATTTATACGGATCTTAAAATACAGATCATGTTTTATGATTATATCTAGTAAATCTGATGACACTGTTGTGCAAAGACAAAAGTCAGGATCAAACTGCTTACTTTTTGCTGCATTTTGTCTTTGCATTACTCACAGTTTTTCACCAAATCATATGTTTTCGGTATCAAGGAATACAATAAAACACATGAAAACTTGATTCGACATCACTATCATGCGAACTTCAAAATGACCGCCATAGAATCATAACAGTTATCATATCTTCCTCAATATTTCAGATAGAGACCTGATTTTTTCACCAAATCATATGTTTTCTGTATCAAGGAATACAATAAAATACATGGGCACTTTATTAGACATCACTGTTTTTGCAAAATTCAAAATGGCCACCATGCAATCAATAAAGTTATCACATCTTTCTAGTTATTTCAGATATGGGCTTGACTTTTGTCACCAAATCATATGTTTTTGGTATCAAGGAATACAATGAAACACATGGAAATTTTATTTGACATCACCACCATGCAAAATTCAAAATGGCTGCCATGAAATCACAAATTTTATCATAATTATCTTCATCAATAATTGAGATAAGGATGATATTATTCCACAAACCATTTGTTACGATATCGGGAATGCAATAAAACACACGATATCTTAGGGCAAACTACACTAGCACACATAATATGTATTATAATTGTATTTATATTGAACTTATATTATATAATTAAATATCTGATCTTACACAATAATTATCTTTCATGTCAGTCAATATCACATATTTAAGCAGATCCTCAAGCATGAATTTTAGGGTATTGCTATGGATGGTGTCAACCACAAAATGGCGGCCATTTTGAATTTTGCGTTTTTAAAAATCCCTCAATGGTTAGAAACCCACATTAGCCGAGATATCATCACTAGGATGCTAGAGATGCATAATCAGTCGAGAAAAAAAGTATATCAGCCAAAACAAGGTTACCCCCCTTGGCTGCCGGACTAATATGAGAACGACATATAATTATGTGACTTGATGGTGATATCCTGATTTATACTCATACAAAGGTGCGTATTATACCGGATACAGACAAACATTGCGTGCACTAGTAAGGTTAGGTGTACACCCATATCGACCTATTCGGATTTTGTGTCAGAATCAGTTATCTACCTCTTACTCTCAAATTACAGTTTTAATTGGATCAGAATTTAAGGCTACGTCCATCACGCCACAGGAGTACCTCATGTGTGTGCACACGCCACATAAACTTGCCACAGATTTTTCCATTGTTAGCTCATCATGTAGGAAGTCGGCCCAACATTACAGCAAGATTGGGTAAATGTCTCATGCACACAACACCCGCATCTCTTGACGTAACTAACAACACCTCCAACGGCATGTAGACCCCCTTCTGCATGTAGATCCCTTCCCATCCCCTCCCTTGTCACTGCGCCGCTCGCTAGATGTCCCCACTTGAGGGAAAATTGAGCGAGATCACAGGTCATGAATTGGAAGACAATTATTTCGCTGTTGAGATTGGAAAAATGAATATAGTAGACTGTTACTACGATAATCTATGATAATCTAGCGGACCGACCCGCGATTCGGGACATGGATCACTCTTTCTCAATTAGGCCAGTAAGAATTTACAGTAAATTTAGCTAACCCGGACATTTTCGATAAAAGCAAGTTTTGTGTTTTTTTGGTTCATAAGGGTCTCAGGGTGCTGCAAAAAATTCAACCGAATTCAACTTTGGGAAAACCGGATTTTAGGCCCTTTTAGGCGGCCATTACCGAAAATTGTAAATTCATTCATAACTTTTTAACGGTATCAAATATCACCAAAAAATGGTGTCTAGACCCATGTTTATTGGGTCAAAGAATACAACTATATGCCATACTCTAGCTAATTAATGTGCCAACATAAATTTAAACCGTTTAAACGTTATTATAGTCTGCCCCCTGTTCAATGGTAGACGATGGTCCAACATGAAGGTAGTCTTTCATTGATAACTTTGTCAATTTTCAACCGATTTTCATTGAAATTCTTATGGCGCCAAATGAGTGTGTTGACACTTTGTGGTTGTATTCTAGCCTAATATTATAAAAACGCCTAACTGGCAAGTGTTTATGTCCACAATTGTGGAGAGTATATGAATGCACTGATCACCTTGAACCCTAACAAGAAACGAAGCCGTATTTATCACAATGACTACAACGTTTTTATCGTATTACAATGTCACTTAAAAGACCATTTGTGCCGAAAAGTGACGTAAAGCAATGATTTACTACTACTACTACTACTACAGGTTGGTGGTTTTCTCCAGCTGATGTTCTTTATGGGTGCTGGATGCAAATAGATGGAAGATCCAGGTCTTGACGTACTGTGGGCTACTGTCCATGACAAGAACTGATGGGAAGCACAACTTATACAAACATTTTTGAGGGCATGTTTACTGACCGATGCTGCACTGCATATATCTCTTCTACAAGCAGCTAAGTGTCCCATAAGTTCTGATTTACCATTTCATTCACCATCAGCTCCACAAGAAACTCACCGAATGGATGTGGAAGAAGAGGAACTGGCTGCCAGTTAGATTCACGACATGTCACTGTTGTGCACGGTGTTAGATTCACAACATGTCAGTGTTGTGCACGGTGTTAGATTCACATGTCAGTGTTGTGCACGGTGTTAGATTCACAACATGGCAGTGTTGTGCACGATGTTAGATTCACAACATGGCAGTGTTGTGCACGGTGTTAGATTCACAACATGACAGTGTTGTGCATGGTGTTAGATTCATGACATGCCAGTGTTGTACATGGTGTTAGATTTACGACATGCAAGCGTTGTGTTCGAATTTCGAATTCTGTTTCTGGAAAGCAGTAGACCTATCATGAATATCGCTATCCTCAATAGGATCTCCTGGCCCAGTTTAACTGAGACCAAATGGGACCCGACGGAACTGAAAACTTCTGCCTTGCCACCAGAACCCGATGAACCTTCTGTGACCCTCGCAATAGGCACGTGAAGGTAAGCGTCCTTGGGGTCGATTGTAGCCGCCCAGTCTCTTTTCCTGATGCTCTGAAAAACATCTTTCAACGTTGCCATCATAAAAGTTCGTTTCTTTGTATATGAGCTGTTGTATTTGTTTATTATAGTGACATAGTACAAACATATTACAAACAGAAAATAAAGTATAATAAATTGGTACCCAGCCCTCAAGGTCTTATTAGTCACTTTGAATTGCACTGCCAAACATAAATAATAGTGGCATAATAATATATTTTTTTAATAATAATAATAAAAATAAAATATTGCTATAAATATAATTTGGTTAATTGAACATAATACTTTGACGTTTCCTCCATGCCTGCTCAACGAATACTATTGTTAAATGAATAAACTCTTCTGTACTTTGAGCTGTTCAGGCCCCTTAAGTTGATGACAGATCTGAACCCCCGTCCTGTTTCTTGACCGGGAACAGATTGGAGTAGAAACCTCTGTGCTCGTCCCTCACTGGTTCTATCGCCCCTTTATTGAGTAAGGAGTCTTATCTCTTTTCCTTTCTCAGCCTCTGAGGAAGTGGCCGTACTGGAGGGGATACAGTGTGGTCAGGCCGAGAACTCCAACTTGTGTCCTCTCCCTGTCTCGCTAACAAAGGCGTTTCTCGCAACGGCATCCCACTAACTCTTTCTTCCCTCCAACTGGCCCAGAAAGTCATGATCTCTTGGAGAATGAACGGACTGAGACTTCTGTCTCTGATGTTGCTGACTCTGTTGGTGCTGAGGCTGCCTTCTCACTGGGTCTTCCAGCTGAGCTCGCCGTCACAGCAGATTCAATGGACGGATTCAAACTAGAGTATCATTAATATTATACGAGAGCACAATTTATAAATTTTGGTAATGGCGTTCATTTTAGGCTAAAAAGGGGGTTTCCCCAAGGTTGATTTTGGTAGAATGTTTTTGAAGTGACCTGGCATGTCAGGGAAGTCACTGAACCCCAAACTTGCTTTTTATCGAAAATTTCCGGGTTCATGTCAATTCTTACTGGACTAAATCCCAAATCATTATATGACTAAAAAACGGACGACCCCCGAGAGCAAAAAGAAAACATTCACACTTTTACAGTCTATTGGGAGCGACAAGCATCAACTGAGGTACAATCCTCGGCTAGATTCACTAATGGGACCAGCTGTAGCTGGATCCACTGATGGGACAAGTTGTGGCTGCATCTACTAATAGGACCAGCTGTTACTGGATCTACTAATAGGACCAGTTGTCGCTGGATCCACTAATGGGACCAGCACTACAGGATCCACTAAGGGACCAGCACTGGCATAATTCACTAAGTGGATCAGCCCTGGTTGGATCTAATAAAGGGACCCGCTAGCTCTGTTTGAGTCCACCAAGGGGATCAGTTGACTGGATCAACTAAGAGGACCAGAGTTTAAACATTCTCATCAGTGCAAATTGCAATCACTCGCTCCATCATATCATGTCCCTTTCTTGAGTCACGCCTCTTCGGTTGGTTGCGTGTCAACAGAGTAGTGTGTTCCTACGACTGTTTTTCTTTGTTAATACAGCTCAGATCGTGTTTATTGCTAAGACAATTTAAGTAAAATTTGTTATATTTTGTTATATTTTGTTACAATTTAGGCCTAAGTAAATTTTGTTTAAATATGTTATATTATATGAAGTTATATTATCACTGTTATAGCAATAGTTGAGCTAGTGGCTTATAGGAACCACAAGGTTAAACAAAGACGCTTTTGATTTAAAACCAGCGGACAAAAAAACATTCGGCGTGCAACAATCATTTAATTACGCAGGATATGCAATGTCTGTGTGTTTGTGTTTAGCCTATCGCATAAATAGTTGCTGAAATAGGAAACAACTAGGAGGGTCTAGTTTTTTGTGAACAAAAAACTGGAGATGTGTCCCCTCCAGCAGCATAACCATAAAGGTTGATAGCTAATAGATGTAGTGTCAAGGGCTTTTGTAATTAATGTTATTAAATGGCTCCTGTGGAAAGTAGAGACTATGTATTAAGCGGAATTTATTATTCTGTTTTGGTGCGAAACACTTGTCAACACTTATAGCAAACACGACGTTGACCAAAATGCTGGTCCAATGCTGCCTCACCTACTGTGACGCTAGCCCAGCATCAAACCAGCACTGGTTCAACACCATTTGTACAATGTTGGGCATCGTCGAAGACGTTGGGCCGACGTTGTACAAAAGTTATACAATTTTTTTGTTTTGTGTTTGCTGGGAATAACAGCTGGTCTGGTATTGCTTAATACTGCTGGCGGCGATTACAAGCCGACACCTCACATGCTCTTAGTCTATATGAAATAGTGTATCTGCCACTTCACGAAATATCATATCTAACATGTCTAAGAGGACAAATATATTATGTTAACTATGTGATTGTAGTTGCTCAGTAGCTTGGAAAGTCAATCTTGCAATATCGCATGTATTGCATAATTTTACAGCGTCTGCAAATAAAAATGAATTGCTACGGAAATTTAATCGCTCGTAATATAATGCAATCAACGTCATAATGCTTCAAAATACATTCAAAGCATAAAATATATCTGATTTACTTACGATCAACACTCTGGAGTGTTGATCGTAAGTAAATCAAATATATCACTAAATTTAAATTTATTCACATAAAATTATCTAAATTATGTTTTTTTGCAGAAAAACATATGTACGAGGCAGACGTAAACAAGCCCCTCAGTTATACATTCCCAATGGTATAAGTGCTGCTAAAATAAACTAATATAGTGTCCATTAATTGTTTTCCTTGCGAACGTCACAGTACGACATTAAGGTAACTTTGAAATAGCTGTGAATTTTGCCAATTTTTCTTGAGAGCATCATAAGAGCACTGTGTTGGTTCAATGGAACAAGATATGGTCTTCTACCTCCTAATTTGGTCAGGGGTAGACTACTATACTTGTTCTGTTCAATGCTAGGTCAGCATTGCAGACGGTGGCCCAGCATTTAACCAGCATACAGTAGGCGTTTTTATATTGTTTTGTGCAACATTAAACCTGACATCGGTTGGCCTATTAGTATTTGCTCAGCTTTACACACTCATCAACCAGCGACCTCCAGACAGACATATTAGCTTAGCACTGTAGGCTACTCAAGTATTAGGCTTAAGGTTACCCATGTACAGATGTAGCCTACCTGCTAGTGATGCTGATATGCGTTATAGACATTTTACATCAAATATGAATTAGGTTTAACAGTGAGCTTCAGGTTTCCGACTGATTACCACTGTAAAGTCGGTGAGAAATTTAGACTGAGGCTGAACACACTCACCAACCAGCGACATACAGACCGATTAACGTTTTAAATGGCGCGTGGTACGGTTTTTTTAAAATCGGGTGCAATGGCCTCGGACAAGATATAAGAGGCTTGGGGTTAAGTGTGGATTCTTCATTAGCCCAGAGTCAGTCAGGACTGTCTCACCTGAACCAACCCTCTTGATTTTGCGATTCTGTTTTAACCCTTTAACCGCCGGTGCCGCATATATTCGGTTTCTCATTAGCACATTAAGTACCACATTTAAAATATGTTAAAGATAAAATGTGACATCAACCAGCAAGATTTTGAAAAGAGTTGACCTCCATTTTGTCAAATCTGAATAATGTTCACTCACGTGAAGTTGTGGATCGCGTCAGCGAGACACAACTTCAATTGTGTGAAAATTCAAAATTAATAATATGGCGGTTAAAGGGTTAAATATTTCATTCCGATACAATACATTATGACTATTATCACTATCACTTATCATTATCTCTATGAATTATCACTTTATTATCACTGATTATATAAATTAATCGAAATGCCAGGTTAATATTTTGGCTATTTCACTCACTGTTTCAACTGAATATCA
This sequence comes from Flabesymbios commensalis, assembly GCA_964017125.1. Classification (NCBI taxonomy): domain Eukaryota; kingdom Metazoa; phylum Annelida; class Polychaeta; order Terebellida; family Flabelligeridae; genus Flabesymbios; species Flabesymbios commensalis. The sequence continues at coordinate 43,245,267 of OZ024906.1, forward strand.
AACAAAGGTTTTCGTTTCAACTGAATATCAAACAAAGGTTTTCAGCATCTAGCTATTTAACAAATCTTTACATTAAATAATGACTAGGAAGATACTGTGATTTTAAATCTCAAACACTGCTTCACCCATCTCCCGGCCATTTATAGCCAAATAAATCCATATCAAGTTTATATTTCTCTAAAATTTTCTCTTTGAGGTCGAGGGGTATATTTCGTAATATATGTGTGTATCCGCTGGAAGAGTTAGATGGATTATAGTGAGGCAATGAGAGTGTGCTGTTGAATACAAACTTGAGTAGATTGTCAGAATCTTCTTTGACAGTTTCTAAATGTGATATATAATCGTATTTGATTGCACACGGACTGCACAGTTTATCATAGGATCCCCAGTGTCCACCATTAATATTCACTAAACTCTTGTCACCAACCAGAGCTTGTAAAAACTCCAACTCGGTTACTGTCCTCCCCTTTAAGTCTAAGGGGCCGTCAGTTCGGTAATGTTTTGTTATTTCTCTGCCAAGTGTACGACAGAATGGGCATACGCCGTCTTTATGTGGTACTAGCTTATCTTTATAGGCAGATAACATGCGCACTAAAGGATCGCGGACTGTGATGATCTTGGTGTAGGTGTCTAATATCTCAGAAATTTTTTCTCTCGAGAAATCCTTCAGCTTCTTGATTCCGTATCTCCGTAAATACCCGCGGTGTATCATTTCGGTTTTTACTTTGTTTTTCATATCTAAGAGGTACATCTTGTGGTGTAGCGGATCTTGTTGTAACCTGGCAAGCAGCCATTTCCAGCTTGTACAGCCGGCCTTGGGAATGGTGCACAGGACCACTTTATGTTCTTCGTCCACCAGCATCTTTTGATATGAAGGATACCGATGACGGTATTTATCACAATTTTCCCTTAATAAATCCTTTCTCTGCTGTTGCCGAGAAAGCCAGGCTTCGTGAGTTCCCGGCGAAGCTGCGCGTGCATCAGGTTCAGATTTAGCACCATGTCTCGTCAAGGGACCCAGCGTAGAGGTGGGAAAAACCCGCCTTTCAGATTTGTGATGACTATAATTATCCTCTGTTGAAATGTTAGTTTCTAAAGTAGTCTTAGTCAATTTATAATCCCTTAGTTTATCACTCGTTCCATTTGGTGGTAGATCTGTATCTTCTGCCACTCCAGCATAGAGTGTACTAGCATGTGTCTGCGTATGCTCTGCAAAATACATTGAAGTTGATTTAAAGTTGAAATAACCTGATTTTCACAATTGATAAAAATTAGCTGACACCAGCTAATACGAAACTAGGATTTTAAAACCCAGGCTATGCCCAGCAAACACGAGGCATTTGTCCAATGTCGGGATGACGCTGGCCCATCGTCCACGACGCTGGCCCAACATCAGCCCCACATTGGGCCAACGCATCGTGTTTGCTGGAAGGGACAATAAATATATGTGGTCGGGTGATATTTAGGAGTTTTAGTATAGTCCAAGTCGAATTCGGACATAGACTGCGGTTTGAAATAAAATGAAATGAATGGGGATTTAGGCTACATTTATGAACATATAGGCTAAGCTGGGCCAGGAGAACCTCCTGAAAGAGGATGCTGAGATTAATGAGATAACATTGCCCTCCAGACACAGGATTCGAAATTCGAACCCCGGCTGTCTGAGGCCGAGCACACTACCTCATGGTCACGGAGACTGCGGTTTACTCAAAGTGTGAGCGGCTGGAATAGCAAAAGGCAGGACATTTTTACTATACTTGAATAGTGAGGATTAACTGACTTTTTTAATTTGCACGGCAGTATATTATGCTAATATCTAGATCAAGAAAAGCAAATACAATAATATTTTTAATCCCAGTAAACAAAAAACATTTGTATAACATTCGTCAATGCTGGTTCAACGTCGAAGATGCTGGGCCGACGTTGCACAAATGTTATACAAAATGTTTTGTGTTTGCTGGGATGTCACACATCATCTCCATTGATGTATAATGCCATTGACCGGTTCTCACATAAAGGTATAATTACTAAGAAAGTTTAGACCCTCAATATAAAATACGCCTCATTACACTTGGGGGGGGGGAGGGGTACTGCACTATACCAGAAGGTATGATTATTGAATATTGACTATACAATCAAATGGTATAACACCTGTTCATGTATATGTTAAACGTCATGCAATGAAACAAAATGTGAGATTTTTCGAAATAGGCTTACTATGTGTTCACATTTTTGTATTTTTGTAAAGACCATGAAAGATGACGTAGAGAGGGCGAAAATATGAGTCAGATGATGATGACCCCGTTATATTATGTTGCAAATATGTTATTACTGTTATTAATTCTATTACGGTTTTAACTGTTATTATGCCTACTTCTATTACAGCTATTATTGTTATTACTTTAATTACGGTTATCACTGTTATTACTCTTTTTATTGTTACTGTTATTCTTGAATGTTATTCATTTATTAAAATGCCTGAGTCAGTCGGCCGATACATTCCATCTCTAGGCATCGGACGGACTGCACACGTCGGACCCGGTCGCTGTCTGACGGGTGGCACCAAATATTTACCAAAAGGGCGCAGGCCGGGTATCTATATATGATCGGCCGATAATCGGGTGTCGGCCAGCTGATGATAGGCCGGATCTGGCCCACGGATATCTCTGAGCGCCGCCAGGATGCCGGGAGATTTCAGTGAATCGTATAGTATACGAAGCCCAGACAGAAATCTGGTGGGCGTCGGCTGAGAACCGCCCGAACTCCACAATATGACTGTTGCGCTCGAATTGGGAAATGGTATATATAAATATGGAAATCTCAAAAGTGCCACAAAACATGCTGAACCTAAAATATATATGCACAATGTGTGAATTAAATGAAATTAACGACGATTAACGTCTTCTTCTTCATTGTAATGCTAAGAAAAATGAACTCGAAATCTTGAATAATTATTTTGCCTTAACAATAATTATGCAGTCGGCAAATGACATTGTTCATCAAATTAGGATATATAGAGATGGAGTGGTTACAGTCACCAACCCAATGTATCTATAGTTGTTTCAAACAAATTACAAGTTTAAAAAAGAGAAGATAACATATACAAGTTCATCTGGATCGAAAGATCACACAAATAATGTCATTAAATACCATCTAAGGTGGTATGAACATGGTCTTGATTGTTTCTTTGGTAACTCTCCACCCACAACAATGTGGCGGAGACTTTTTGATTTAGTGTTGTCAATTCTTCTTCTTATTATTATTATTATTCAACAATTCGGCGACGTAAACGCTCTCCACTGCCGTTCAAAGGCAAAAGGCAGTATCTGCTTACTTTAGAAGTAAGCAGATACTGACTTTTGTCTTTGCAAAGCAGTACAGTCGCCATTCTTCATCCGATCTTCACGATTTCTTCTGTACATTCAAAAATTGGCTAATTGGCATTTCCAAGATGGCCGCTGTGGAAGGCGGACATTTTCATATTTACCATATGCAAATATAATATAGATGTAGTTCTTTAATATCTGCTGATTGTGCTGCTCCGCAGGCTGATCAGCTGCTAGAGGGAGTGCTTCTGGATGTGAAACGACTTTTCAGCATCTTGACTGGAAATGAAAAGCTGAAGATTAGGGACCTAACCGTCCACGCAATTCGCAAAGTGCTTCTCGTCATACTTCAGTCTCCGAACGGACCCCTAGAGGGCACTGTCCGGCATCCGTCAGTCATTGGGGGAGGCTGTCCGGCTATCGGACGATTGCCGGCCTATTTAAATGTTGCTTAGCCACACTTTGATTTCTTCCGATGTCTGGCGATCACTGATCGATCTCCGTGCGCGATTATCGTGCAATCTTGATTCGATTTTAAAGCAGCCCCTTGGGATTACATCAATATTCGTTTTTAGTTCCCTACTGAAGTAGTGTATCCCACGGATCATGTTTTTATTTTTTTCAGAATTTTCATATTTTTACAAATATTTTTAATCAACATTTCTATGAAACCAGAAGTAACCCAAACAAACTATTTGTATACCTGAAAGACGATTGAATGTTTTCACAGCATTGGGCCACATGCTGATATTATCGGCCCAGCGTTGGGTAGACAATCAGTGCTGCAGGTGTGTCCTCCCGTGTCCTGACTATGGGACACCAATTAGCGGCGACTGCTCTGATCTTACCGTCTGATACGTGGGAATATGTGATCTAAAGTGCTGAATATTGCTGACTTGTTTTGTTTACATGGCAATATACGACCTGGACATACAACTATTTCACTCTTTTTCGGTGCTTTACAATTGTTTTTTGACTTTTTCGTATTTTCAGTTAAGATTAGTAGGCTATATAGCTTCATATAAATTAAATTTTCAAAATTGACAGCATTGAAAATGTCTCATCCCAAGGGGTCCCTTTAAAATGTACTCAGCCGCTGTCCCACGCTCCAAAATGCCCCGTGCGATCATCGGCCGCTTAACTAAAATCGTTTTCAATCTGTTTTATTAGCAGGTTAAATCACAGTTATTGGTGGAATAAGTGTTCATCAAGATTTGCAAATGTTTGGTCTCAAGTTTACCCTTTGGACACTTTGTACCGATATATCGGTATTTTTTGTGGCGTCATGCATACCGAAGTACCGTTATATCGGTATGATGTAAATTAATGAACCAAGTTAAACAAACACAATAGAACACAAGTTATAAATAAAATGTTGATAATATTAATGGAGTATTTATGAGTTCGGTAAAAAGAATTGGGTTGACACTTTGAAAACCTAATAATGGTCAATAATAAAGGTGGCGATTAGATCATCTTATCAAATGTACACCGTGCAGCCTGAATAGACTCTATGACGAAGGGGTTATGTCGGGGTTTTTTAAATTATATTTCTTTCGATTGAACTTGCCTCAGCCATTCATTTTTTAACCAATAAAATACCCTTTCCTATTAACCCCCCCCCCCCCACAAAAAAAAATAGACCTGATGTAGTACAATGAAGCATTTTTTGCGTTGGTGATTAATAACAGATGGTATAAAGAATTATAGTGTCGGAATATAGCAATATAATGGCATGATATCATAGGACATTATGATCTGACATTATGATATATATAACATAATATTTATGATATGACATCACTGCACCGATATATCTTAACATTATAATGGTAAATCGTTACATTAAATGTTATGATACGCCATTATAATGTTAAGATATGCTATCAGAATGTATGGATATGACAATAATATGTGGTGATATGACATTGTAAATACATGATATAATAATCTAAAGTTTAGAATAAGGTGAACTGGCTATGATTTTTTTAAATTACCAATTTTACTGAACCTCACCTTCTAGCCCGGAGTGTGGTGGTGGCCTAAACAGGACAGACGGAGTCTGTGTCGACGTCATCATCACCAACAGCACCACTACCAGCGGTACCACCACCAGCAGGCGTAGTCTTCCCTTACACCGGGGTTTTTTGTCAGCGTTCTGGTCGGTGTGGGTGTTTGCATTGTCTGCGGGGATGTCGTACGGCCCCCTGCTCCCCATCTATTCTCTGTGGAAGATAAAATTGTGGGTTGTTGTGAAAATACAAATGATGACATTTTACAATGGATAAAAAACTGTTGCAACTATTATTATTATTATTATTATTATTATTTAATGAAACAGAACAACAATCAGCTTGACAGGCTTAGCCTGGTCTTAAATAGTAGTTCTTACAGTGACGTCATATCATCCACTCATTCGTCTGGTAGATAAGACATTCACCTCCGATATTATCTTTGATATCATCACTTAATTTCACTTGATTCCCAAACGAATCGCGAAACGAGTATGGAAATTGCAATAAATTGTATCTCAAAGAAGAAAAAGTGAAAGAGAACGTCACTATCCGGCATGTGCGCAGTTGGACTGATAATGTGGTATGTTTACGTTGCGTAACGGAATACATTTAAAGGGACTGGCCCAGGCTAAAATCATCAAAAAATCGGTGATTTTATTTCGGGTTCTTATTATGACCATATGATGTAAACATGTACATAGACTAGAACTGCAAATTTTTATAATTTTTGTGCTGCGCACTTACAAGTTAGACTAGATATAGAGACGAAATTCCCGCATTTCTTATTTTTGACATGGTTGTCAATAATTACAAATCAGGAATTTCGTCTCTATATCTAGCCTAACTGGTGAATGCGCAGCACAAAAATTATAAAAATTTGCAGTTTTAGTCTATGTACATGCTTACATCATATGGTCATATTAAGAACCCGAAATAAAATCAAAGATTTTTTGATGATTTTAGCCTGGGCCAGTCCCTTTAAGCTAATATATAAGTAGACGTGTAAGTAGGCATATAAATATGCAGGGATGTATCATATGTATGCGAGGCGTTTGAGCCTGACTATCATTGTATAATTTATATTTTTTTAAATTACCCAGGAGAGAGCTCTCTCTGTTCTACTAAATTGCTAACTTCGGCGTATCCATACACGGATGCAGACAACTACACAGAAGTCCGACTGCAAGAGGAAGCTACTTATTTATCTATTTTTGCTTCCACACCCTTTCAATACGAATTTCCTGGAAGATAATTGCATTCCGCATTTTTGATCAGCTTTTTTAAAATATTAACCCGAGTTATTCCGTTGACAACCCCCGGAGGAATTCCGGAGGAATTTATAATATAAAAACTGTGGTACCATATATAATGTCAGCCGTTTAAGATCACGTCATGGTTGACAGGTTAGCAATTTGTTCATATTTATACTCGACGCGTCTGTTGATAGCACATAATAGGTGCTACATAGTACACCGCTTTATAAATTGTTCATTATGCACTAATTGGAATGGTAAAAAGACTCCTTAGCCCTGACGGAACGATATTACGGGATTTAGTCACTATTACCTTAGACTGGACCCAATATTCGACTTAATGGCAGGCCTACTGTGAAAAGCAGGGGCGTATAGCGGCAGAGGGTCTAGAGAACCTGCCCAGCAAACATGAGACATTGGCCCACCGTTGGTTCACTTTTGGCCCAACACATAAACTAACGTTGGACCAACGTCTCATGTCAGCTGGGTGGGGTGTTTTCTGAGGAGTTTGGAGCGTCTTTTTCATTTTCAGGGGTTGTTTTTAATTTGCAAAAAAAAACAGGTCTACATGTATTTTATTCAAATCGTATTGATATGTATACATCTACAAATAACTTGAAAACTCTAAATCCATGCCATAAGATTTGTGTTTTCTGGATGGTCCAATTTGTAGAAATTCTAAAATTCCACATGTACATTACGGTCCACCTATTTATTGTGCAACCAACCAAGAAAACGCCAGTCCAATGCCAAAGGCATGATAATTATAGAAATGTTCTCATTATACCTTACCTTTTTAGAATGGATTACGAGTTCTTCACAAATGTTGACAACGTTAATCCGTTAATTACCATGCTTTTCTAAATTGGGATTTTAACAATCCAGACACAGTTAGGAATAGTATATGGTAACCATCTTACCCGCCGGATATAAAACAAAGTAAGAAAACCTTAGCAAACCATGTACGCATACTGGTAACGTAGGCTACGTATTTGAAACGTGGGCTATATTGTCTATGTATAGCAGGAAAATATAGAGTTCTCAGACCATTCCCACGTGGAAGATTGATCACAACAATATGGATGTACACATCTAATTCTAAATTGAGTGATAAATCCCTGATTTGAGATATTGCCTCGTGTTGGCCAGAATTACCTGGTTACCTCTACCTTTGAATTTCACAACTCCGCCACGACGCTGAATGCTTCTAACTGTTCTGAGTTGATCAATTCGGCTTATGTAAAAACGTACGTGTATAACAACATAGAAGTTCAACATTACGTCCCGTTGTAGGTATAGTGTTTAATTTCCCGCTACTTAGAGTAGTGGGCAGGACTCCTTAGAGGGGTTGACGTGACAATCACCTTAGCAGTTACGTAGTTGGACTGGCCACACAATATATATACTTAACAATGTATAAGCACATTAAGCACATTAAATCTCTATTTAATGATATAATTCACCAGTTATCGCGAGTAATACCTGATTTATGGTAATTAATTTTAATCATGTGAATAATATCGATATGCTCAGGCCACCACGATACGTTGAACTAATGGCGGTTTAATGTTGTGCCACCGTCTGCGACGCTGTCATAACGTTAAATCGCCATTGTTTCAACGTCCTGTGTTTGCTGGGGTATAATGTACCTATTCCGTGTTGGGCTCCACTGTCACTGCGCCTTCTCACAACTTCATTTCCTGGGGAATTTTCTTGGATTTTCAGTCACCTCGCATCTTGAGTCCATCCAGATAAAACATGTATCTCCGTCTGTGTTCACAGGGTTGGTAGATATAACACTTTTACGACCGACTGATACTACCGACTGACACCTTAGCATAGTTAGCGACATACTGATGCCGCGTAAAGTGGGCCATAATCAGCGTCGTGTATCTCCGAAAGCAACATACTAGCGCATTACTGAGGTGAAACGACACTATGCTGTCCCAGGCATTAAAATATTTAATAAATAGATTGAAATGTGGATGTACAAATAGTATATGTATATTTAAATACACCACCTTTCAAGTGTTTTTTGTATCTTAGTCTAAAACACCGGTATGCAGATTTTTTTTTAGGACTTAATAAATATATATAAACATGAATGTACAGATAGTTCATGTATGTTTAGATACACTACATGGGAAGTGATTTTTATGTGACCACATGAGTAGTTAATTAAAATATTTTTGAGGTTTTTTCCTTTCAAACAAAATAAGAAAATATATGATATATATAATACATATAAATATAATATATTTACACTGTGTGTTTCAGGGTAAAAATGTGGGTAAAAATGTTTGATAAGATAGAGTCAGAACGCCATTCGCCGACGTTTCCCAAAATTCAAAATGGCCGACAAAATTCCCAATGGCTGATCCCAAATGGCTGATGACACAAATTATTTGCAAATTTGTCAAAGCTCAGTTGGATTGCAGTTGATTGGCGCATGGCTGCACACGTCACACACAATGTGCTAGATCACACGCCTGGAGTGTTCACTCACATCAAGTATTTAACAGTATTTGCACAGTACTATGATCATGGCAAGCTATTTTGTAAATGAGTCCAAGTACATACAGTCCATGAAAAACAAGAGACGCACAACCTGCGATGATTTAATGCTTGGCCAAAGTCGCAGACAATAGTCCAGCACCGACCCAACACTGGGTTACTACTTGGAATGGCTCACGCTACTACTTGTCACGCCTGAGTTCAGTGTTAGCTCCCCGGTAGTCTAGGTATTCAGGTTTTCCATCCATACGTAAAGATTCAATATTGTGGGGAGCCTCTGTGTCAAAGAAGTAGCGCACATGACATCATAAGGCCATGCATCAGAACACCAGAACTGGCATCTTCTTCAACATATGTAGTCTGTATCACTATAGGCCTATGATTGAAATGTAACTTTTGCTTAGAGGCGCTGTATTATTAAATGTGCATATTATCAACGATGAATTTCGGTATCATATTTTTAAATTGAGTTTCACTGATTGGTAACGTATATCACACAAAATTCATGTATTTTCATTTAGCAGTCACCCACCATGGTCTTAACATATAGACTACAATGTTATGACTGTACATTTCTTCAACGCGGAGCTAAAGGGTCCACTCATTTGAGTGGCAAATGTGAACTTTTAGCTCCCAGGCGACGACTTAAGGTATAGCTAATTTGGGTTTGCATCAATTATTTGTAGAAAATACACGATGTGAGCTGTAACACGATATATATACATGTACAGTGAGCTGTAACATGATATACATGTACAGTATGCATTTTAGAGGACCTTGACGTATACCCCATGAATCGGTGACCTTGGTCCGTTCACTTTCGAACGACTTCACGGAACCCCCTTGTCAAAACAACTTAATCGGCGTGCCAACAATTTAGCTGGGACGAAACCTGGGCAATAATGTTTCCTAAAAAGTGAGTAAGTCCGTTTTTGTTGTTTTAAGGTCATTTACCTTCTTATCTCGCACTGGTCATTCAACCACAGTGATCATGGGCTCATGGTAATGTAAGTGATATTTATGGAGCAGCAACGGAAGAGTTTTGTACATTCGATCCCCGAAAAAAGACGACTAACGCAATAACAGGGGTCGGATAGCGGGAATTGTATTTGGTATTGAGATCGGATAACGCCTAGTATGATTGGATAACGCGCGAATCTGAAGATGTAGGCAAAATACTTACCAACGCTTTAAAACATCATGGCGACACAATTAATTAGCAACACGCCTGTGCCCATTTTGGCGTTACGTTACGCTGGATATAAAACTAATATAAATAGTTATATCTCTGACATCGTCTTTCAAATAGGAAGCTGGCCTAAATTTACAGATGATCAAGATTATTGATGTCGCAGGAAAAAACTAGTATGCCCATTTACCACGTCGGTCTTACACCATCTAGTCGCCGTGGGGGCCTAGTTGTACATACTATTATATATTTGTTCTCCAAACCAGGTTATGCTTATAGGCGCGTAATCGTCTGCCCCAATATACTAATTTCCAGGTTAAATTCAACGTTCAGTGTAACGTTACTTAATCCTGGGCATTCAGAGCCTATAGAAAAAAAACAGTAAGTCAGCATGCGAGGACAAACGAAACATTATTTCAATTTTATGCAGCCCTGTAGCGTTTGCAGCTTTCCAGAACCATCACTTATAGGTCAAGGGTGAAAGTGGTCATGCAAATACTTTTGCATTATTTTTACAACACTGTAATTGATATGAACCTTAAGCAAAAATCAATTAATTTTAATTTTAGTTAAAGGAGAGGTAGACCAGGTCCAGTTTGATGGTGTCGGTGGTTGTAGGAATTGTAGAGCACATATTTTAGTCTTAGTCGGGTTATTTTTTCTGGATTCTATGATCATTTTGATGAAAGCTCATTTTCTCGGTGGTTTTATGTACTTTGGATGGTAATCTTAAAAATGAGCTCCTATGACCCTCGCGAATTTTTTGGGGAAATTTCCGAAAAACAGTGATTTCCAAAATGGCCGCCGTCGGTTCGGAACGAACATATTTTTTTATTTGTGAAGCTATTTTGACAAAGAAAAGGTCATTTTAACTAATTCTGGCATGAGGATTCCTTTTTTGACAATAATTTTTACCTTAAACACACTCTTGACCCTGGGATTTAAAATGGCGGCCGTAAACAACGCGATTCACAGACATATTTAACAGTTTCGTTTGTGGTCCTATTTCGACTAATAAAAATACAATTTTAGACTAATTTGGGTATGAGGTGCCCATTTCTAGCATCACGTTTTACTTTTCAACTCTTCTGAGACATGAAAAACATTATGACAGCTTTTTACGCTACTGTTTTTTTTATATATATGATTTAAAAACAGATTAAAGTAAAAATGTTGTACAATATTGTATCCAAGCTGGAAAAATAATAATTATCTCAACAATCATGCAAATGAGAATAATGTTATTTCTTCTATAAATGACTGAACATATACATATGCAGTGAACCATCATCTCTCTAGTCACAATTAAGTAATGATTATATGAAGATAATGAGTCCCAATAAACTACTATCAAGTAATTACATTAACGAAACCTCAATTAAGTACAACTAGCTACAGCTAGCTAATCATTATCACTACTGTGATCATCAGATCACAGTTTCCTCAATATGTATCATTGTCAGCAAAGTTATTTTCATCAGACCTGATCTCTGATTCTCACACAGCTCAATAACGCTTATGATTCCCTCTCTTTGGAATGCATTTCACATCTCAGTAACCCTAATCCCTCCTTTGGAAAACCCTTTGCTGTGCATAAGTTCATTTTACTCTTTTTGGAATAACATTTGACATCCCAGTAACACTTATCCCTTCCTTTGGAATGCCATTTGTCATCTCATGAACCCCTGTGCTAAGATCATTTTGGAATGCGCCTTGGCATCCTATCAACCCTTGTCCTTTCCTTTCAATGCTGTCGAGTTTTTAATTACAAATTGGTAAACTAGCCATTGGTTAATGCTTGTATTTTCACGAAACCCGATTTTAAACATGATTTGATAACAAATGCAAAAAAAAACAAATGATACCAAAATGTAACAAGTAGCCCAGCTCTTCTAAACCGTCCCTACATTTCTAGCTGTACTCTTGTTTACTAGTATTATTATTATTGTCCAAATCTATATTGTTGATTAACTTTTCTAATTATGCATGTGCAATATCAATATGGTAAATAGATCAATCATTTCCAGCAAAACCGGTCATTTGACAGCGCTGACGATATAATACTATTATACTCCACAAGCCTCTTTAACTTTGAATGCACCATAGAATTTTACCGAAAATGTTGGTCATTATTTGGCACAATGGTCGTTACGGCAAGCAATTATTATACTAATTGACAAGAAGAAATGCCGTATTTTTCTGAAAAATGGTCACAATGGTCGTTAAGACAAGCAATTATTACACTAAAATTGACAAGAAAAAGTATTTTTCTGAAAAAACTGGCGTCCTATCTCCCTAGCTCTTAAACGTCGATTATAAGTTGTTTTCTAAAACATTGTCAAATAGATTGACACCAATACTATCGACCATTATACATCCAAATCAAACAGAATTTATGAAGGGGAGAAATATTTCTGAAAATACACGGATTTTATAAGATGGTATTTATTCTACGAAGAAAGCCAAGCAACATGGTATTATCTTAGCTTTGGCTTTTGAAAACGCAATTGACTCTTTAAAATGGAAATATTTTGTATTTTAGAGAAGCTTAATTTTGACAAGAAGTTTATAAAATGGTTAATACTATTATTATACAATGATATATTCAGTTGTATTATTAATAATAATGTACGAAGAAAGCCAAGCAACATGGTATTATCTTAGCTTTGGCTTTTGAAAACGCAATTGACTCTTTAAAATGGAAATATTTTGAATATTAGAGAAGCTTAATTTTGACAAGAAGTTTATAAAATGGTTAATACTATTATTATACAATGATATATTCAGTTGTATTATTAATAATGGAACATCTTCAGGTTATTTCTCAATTACTAGAGGTGTAAGACAAGGGGACCCAATGTCTCCATATCTTTTTATTTTATCACTGAAAGCGTTAGCGCAGATGATGAGAGACGAAAGTCAGATAAAGGGATTGGAGTCGTGTCACTCCTCCTATACATAGACGATGTCACGGGACTAGTGGCGGATGTAGAGTCTGATAAACTATTTTTACCATTGTTAAAACTTCTGGACAATACTCAGGATTAGTGTTGAATATGGGCAAAACGGAGGCACTTTGGATAGGAGAAAATCCAAGCTGTGAACTAAAGTGGTGTATCATGCTATAAACAAGCCATTAAAATATTAGGAGTGTTTAGATCACATGACATGGATTTGGCTATTGATTTGAATCTTAAAGAAAAAAATTAATACAATAAGATCAGTAATTGACAATTGAAAAAGAAGGAATTTAACTCTAATCGGTAACATTGTGGTACTAAAAACTTTTATAATTTCTCAGTTTCAGTATGTTATGTCAGGAATACATAGCCTATACCTGAAAAATATCTCAAGGAAATTAAGGACATTATGTTCTCCTTTTTTATGGAATGGAAAAAGGCTAAAATCAAGCAATCTGTACTGTGCCAAGGTTTGAATGTGCCTGATTTAGAACTTATAATACTTGCCTCAAGACTCCTCTGGCTGAAACATAATTGTAACTCTCAGATTGAATTTAAGTGAGTTAGGTGTTGACTTTGATGTATCACTACACTATAATTTTATGGAAACAACTGTTGATATCACTATGCTACAACCTTATTACCAAGACTTTGTTAAAGCCTGGATAAGTGTCAGCTCTGCAGATAAAAAGCCCCTGAGTGAACAGTGTATTTGGTAAATATAACAATCTCAACCATCAGGCTTATTTAAGAGTGGTTTGCGTTTCTGTTCAGAACTTTTTATGAAAACGGTGACTTGATTTCTTTTCAAATCTGGCAAAAAAGAGGCCCAAAGCCATTAGAGTATATCATATGGCATGCGTTGGTCAAGAAAATACCAGTATTACAATGATAATGATGTATGTACCCACGTGGTTGAGGTTGGTTCCCTCTTTAAGTACCACAAGGTTACATACCGGGTCCATTGTTTTTTTTCTAATTGGTGTTGATGTCGTGGATGCCTCTGTAAATTGTGATTTAATCCTTTTTGTCGACGACTCTGCTCTCTTGGTATCTGGACGGGACATAGCTCTCACTCAGGACATATCGCTCGGGTCTGCGTTAGCAGCTTTGCAAGATTGGCTTGTCCTTACATTTGGGCAAAACTGAGTCAATTCGTTTTGGTCCAAAGCATAGTTCTAGGTTTTGAATAAGAAAATCGATAAAATACCTTGAAGTAGTGCAAGATACATTGTCGACAATATTTTAAAGAAATCTAAATTATCTATATTAACGGTGTTTAAATCTTTTCTCCAGAACATATTTTGTCTTGTCCTTAACTTTGTGTCATTACTAGTATTAGGCCTGCTCATCATCGTACAGTGCTTCAACTGAAAAACATCAAAATAATCTACAAACTATAAAAAACCAAGTCAGCCGCTTTGTGTCAGATTCCCATCCAAGAGCACATCTGGAATTTTCAGAAGTCAGAAAAGTAAACTGGCCCCCTCTTATCGACCACACACACACACATAATTGTTTGATGTGGTCGATAACAGGAGACTGATGAAACATTTGGGGAGATGCACGATATTTTAATAACATAAGACATATTATAAACAGAGGATAAAAACAAGAACATTGCATTGCATACATACCTCAAGAAAAAGCAGAAGACAAGACAACAACAAAATGAAGTACATAGATACCCCAGTATTTCTGTTTATTTTAACACATTAAATGTACACCAGCGTGTCCCATACCCTGCCCAGAAACTCTATACGTGAAAAACTGCGACATCTTCCTATTGTTTTCGAATAGCTGATGTGGTTGAATAATCACAAAATCGTTATCGTTTATTTCTTCCAGTTGATGGAGGCACTTGCTTAATAATTCCTATTATAACTGTACTGAATTATTGTTTGTACCATTATCAGTATCATAAGCGAAACGTATCCCAATTGTCCTCGGTCACAACTACTTAAATAGTTTACACTTGTGTGGTGTGAAGAAAAAGTGTTCTTGCAAAAAGACATAAACAAGTGCAAGCTAGTCACAAACTCACAACGATGACATTAACTATAACTTCCTTGTTCTGCAACTTCCTTGTTATGTAACCTTCTTGTTATGTGGTGAAAATGCAAACAGCAGTGATTTCCTAATCTTAAACGAAGCTCTTCTTGCTGCTTGTCTTGTGGGAAGAAAAAAATATATTTCACAACAAATATGAACATACCTATGATGTTATAAAAAAATATAATAAACATTAGAAAAAAAGTTACGTCCTATCTGGCCATTTATATCCAAATAATTCCATATCAATTTGGTACTTTTGTAAGAGCTGTTTTTTGAGTTCGGATGAGATGTTTTTCAGAACGTCCATGTGCTTATGTTTAGATGTACCGGGGTTGTGATGAGGTAGCCTCAAAGTACTGTTGAATATAAACTTAATGAGATTGTCAGCGTCTTCGTCAGCTGTTTCTAAATGAGATATATAATCATATCGTACAAAACACGGACCACAAAGTGAATTATAAGAAGCCCAGTGACCGCCAATAATGTCAACACGATTTTTGTCTCCAACCAGAGCTTGTAAAAACTCCACCTCTGTTACTGTTCTTCCATTTTTGTCAACAGGACCATCTTTCCTGTAATATTTTATTATTTTTTTGCCTATCACCTCACAATAAGGGCATTTACCATCGTCGTGGGGCACCAGCTTATCCTTGTAACCAGACATCATCCGTTCCAGCGGATCACGTACTGTGATGATCTTAGTATACGTTTTTAATATTGCATCAATATTAGGACTAGAAAAGGTGTCTAATGTCTTGATGCCGTATCTCTCTAAAAAGCGTTGTCTATGGATAAAAGCAAGCTTAACGTTATTATCCATATCTTGTTGGTATATTTTTTGATGTAGCGGATCTTGTTGTAACCTGGCAAGCAGCCATTTCCAGCTTGTACAGCCCGCCTTGGGAATGGTGCACAAGAGAACTTTGTTCTCTTCATCCACCAGGATCCTGCTATAATCAGGTGGTTTCTTAATCAATGCATGTTTTTGGCACGTTTTTTGCACTAAAACCTTGCGCTTCTCCTGCTGTGCAAGCCACACCTTGTGAGACTCTTCTGTTACTACCACATCGTTAGTGTCAGTCATATTACTAAGCCAGTGCATTGTAGACCTAAAATCTTCAATAGATGAACCAGGTGTATTACTATACAGCTCAGATGTTTTCGCAAGCCCTGTGGCAGATGTATCGCTGACTGTATCAGCAGAAGGCATCAACAAACGTACACTGCTACTTCCATTCATTGGAATTGTGGGACCATCTACGACTTGATTATCGCCGTATTCTTTTAAAGTTGTACTGATGTGCAGGTCACTATTTGATGATCCTATCAATAGTCCATCGCCTGGTGGTTCGCTGATTGTATCCATGGTACTACTAAACATTGCATCTGGTGACGACATGGACAGCTCAGTCAAGAAGTCTGTGCTAGTAGATGTCGTCACTTTATCTGCTGCTATATTATTTCGACCTCCACTCGATTGGCCTAAAACACAAATAAGAATATTCTAATATCATGATAAAACCATTAGGTCCATTGTTAGAGGTATATATGGTAGTATGGGAAGTGTAACACATAAATCTATATAATATGCCCAATAAGGGAGTTTGTTACCACGTGGTAACCATCGTCATTCAGTATTATCTATGTGAACATGTCAATAAGGGAGTTTGTTACCATAAGTTAACCATCGTCATTCAGTATTATTTATGTGAACATGCCAATAAGGAGTTTGTTACCACAAGTTAACCATAGTCACTCAGTTTATTTATGAGAACATACGAATAAGGGAGTTTGTTATCACAAGTTAACCATAGTCATTCAGTTTTATCCATGTGAACATATGAATAAGGGAGTTTGTTATCACAAGTTAACCATCGTCATTCAGTTTTATCTATGTGAGCATACAAATAAGAGAGTTTGTTATCACAAGTTAACCATCGTCATTCAGTTTTGTCTATGTGAACATACGAATAAGGGAGTTTGTTAGTACAAGTTACCCATAGTAATTCAGTATTATCCATGTGAACATGCCAGTAAGGAGTTTGTTACCTCAAGTTAACCATAGACACTCAGTTTATTTATGTGAACATGCCAATAAGGGAGTTTGTTACCACAAATCATCGTCATTCACTATTATCTATGTGAACATGCCTATATAGGGAGTTTGTTACCACAAGCTAGCCATAGTCATTCAGTTTATTTATGTGAACATGCCAATAAGGGAGTTTGTTACCACAAGTCATCGTCATTCAGTATTATCTATGTGAACATGACAATAAGGGAGTTTGTTACCACAAGTTAACCATCGTCATTCAGTATTATCTATGTGAACGTGTCAATAAGGGAGTTTGTTACCACAAGTTAACCATAGTCACTCAGTATTATCTATGTGAACATGTCAATAAGGGAGTTTGTTACCACAAGTTAACCAGCGTCATTCAGTATTATCTATGTGAACCTGTCAATAAGGGGGTTTGTTACCATAAGTTAACCATAGTCATTCAGTATTATCTATGTGAACCTGTCAATAAGGGGGTTTGTTACCATAAGTTAAACATAGTCACTCAGTATTATCTCTCGAAGAGCCGCTTTTTTCAGTGTGTTCCCATAATTGACGAAGTTTAGTATTCGCAGTAAGAAATTAAATTGCCTCTGCTCAACATTTAGTGTGTTTTGTTTAAATAAATAATTTATGTATGCTAAGGTAAGTAGAGTAAACAGTTTATATTTACTGTTAAGACACACCACTACACTATTTTCTTGTCCGACCACTACATTCTAAGCCGGGAATGGAGAGTTATAGGCCTCGGCCTATAACTTCGGCCTTGGCCTTTTCCACAGCTAAGAATATAGAGCTCCTCGGGTTTTATCCTATACGTAGTGGAGGGAATCAAACCACGACCACGACGATTCTCGCCATAAATGATAAATACAAAATGGTCAAACAAAATGCCTGTCTTTACATAAGTACGTCTGTCTTTTTCTGTGTTTACATATAATATATATATTGAGTATCAAAAAACCCGTTGGAATTCATTACAGAATAGAACGTTTACGAGATTTTCAGACAATTGCCACATCGTTCCCATTGAGTCAAAAAAAATATTACCAGTCAGCGGAGCGTGGGGAGGTGGCCTGAAAGAGCCGTGGCTGGGTTCTGCTACCATCACCACCACTACGACCAAGACAATCACCAGGAAGTTGATCACCAAGGAGTGCTTATTTCGCCTCCACCACGCGTTCCTGGCCGGAATGAGGGGACTGTGGTCACCGGACTGTTTGGATACTGGGTCGAGCCAAATCAAGGGGCTCGGCAATTTGGCGTCAGCATCTGTCTCCATATCCTACAAAGCAAATCTCGTGGTCAGCAAATAATTTCGCAAAGGTTTTTTTTCTACTTGAAATCATCATAAATGCTCTTTCCGCTTCATTTGAATACCTCTGTCATGGGTATGCGGCCATTGCATTAAAGTGCAACAAATAGCGTATTAAGGTATCACCACACAAATTCATTTATGATTACCAACAAAATTTTACTTATATACAAAAAATCTAACTCGCCTGCAGCTCGTTTTTACCGAAATGTGAATATAACAGAAGTGTGACAGAAAAGGTCATTTATTGACAATGACATATAAACATAAAAATCAGAAAGCATCATGAACAGTATGTTAAAAAACAATTATGTGTGAGAGTGAAAACATACAAACATATAAAATAAGCATGCGCATGATGCACAGAATAAGCAACATCTATTGTTATAATACAAAGCGGCAAAATACACTCTTTACTTATCGGACAAATCATCAATTTGCGACTAGATGTCTCCGATAAAATACATACACCTCTATCAATGGATTCTCCATGTATTTAAAGACACATTTACTATCGCTATATGATCCTTTGTGTAACATAACAAACTGTTATGTAAGTCGTAATAATATTTAGAGACCAAGGACGTTATATACAATTGCCTCTATGACTGTTCATATTTAGAAACGTTATTTGAAATAATTATTATTGACTGTTATTCCATATATCGCAATATACATCAAAACTAAATTATCATAAAAATGTTGAAGGTGGCTCATAAGACAGCGGCAATGTTGCATATCCTGACCAAGCACAGATATGTTATTATTATTATTATTTTAAGTTGTCATGTCTATTAAACGAGTCAAGTGTATGCATGTGTGTATCTGTATATGCATATACAGACATATATGTGCATATACATGGATTTGACTCAATGACTATAGTGTATTCTATGTTATTTTAGAATAGGTCAAATAAACTGTTCTGAGTTATGAAATGATAAAGATGAGATGTCAAAGCCTTTGAAAAATAGTCATCAAAGTCAAACAAGGGAAAATGCTATGAACCGCTAAAATTTAACACGAAGTATTACATTTTGGGTAATAAAATATAGGTTGAAACACTAGTAATCATCGAAAGATATGCGTGCCTCTATAGGACGTTTATTATCATGAATATATCTCCGCAATGTCAACTGGGCATTATTGGTCCTATCTACTAATAAATTAATGCCTATTTTTTAAAACTTAATAGTAACTGGAATGGGATATAAATCGCTCTTACCTTGTATGGAACACATGCGCCACAAAATAAATGTAACGTGTGACAATAAGATTGACCCCATGTGTGAACAGGGTAAATAGCCATGTACGCTACCCCAGCAAACACGTGACGTTGAATCAAAGCTGGGCTAATGTTGCTCTAGCGTCATAGACGGTGAGCCAAAATTAAACCGGCATTGGACCAACGTCTTGTGTGATGGGGTGGTGGTAATGTGGTGGAGGCCACACCAACTTATTTCCACATTTATATCGCTCTGAGGCTAAAAAATATCAGAGGGTTATTCTCAGTACAATCAGAAACTATAAGTATTTATAAAAATAAACATAGTTCAATGTTTGATTGAATCAACCTGTCAAGCACAGACCGCTTGAAAGCTCGCTCTAGTATCACCCTAATCCACATACAAATATATAGGCCCTATCTATATTTTATTTATGGTGGCCTGAAGTACATGGTGCGTTTAGACTGTTAGATGCATGGTAGAGTAGAATACAGAAGCTATGTGATGGAGCAACGAGCTGTGACTGACAGTGTTCATGGTCAGGTGCTCAAGTATTAGGTATAGAAAGGCCCCTGTGTTGTAGGAGATATCACTGTATTATATATAAATAACGTTCACCACCCACCCCCCCCCCCCGACAAATGCGACGTTCACGCAGCAGTGGGTGACCGTCTTGTGTTTGCTTGGGAGGGTGTTTTTAGAACAATGACGGGCCATCTATAATAGCATATTGGCTAAGTTGGTTCATTGTTGGAAAAAATGTACATATCATATTCTGACAGAACAACGACTGTAGTATAGTTTTTTATTCGTTATCTTGCTGGAGAAAAAGTGTATTAAATGAAATAAATGGGGTTTTAGGCCAACTTTGTGCACATGTGGGTTAAACTGGGCCAGGAGAACATCCTGAGGCAAAATACACTCTTTACTTATCGGACAAATCATCAATTTGCGACTAGATGTCTCCGATAAAATACATACACCTCTATCAATGGATTCTCTTTGTATTTAAAGACACATTTACTATCGCTATGTGATCCTTTGTGTAACATAACAAACTGTTATGTAAGTCGTAATAATATTTAGAGACCAAGGACGTTATTTACAATTGCCTCTATGACTGTTCATATTTAGAAACGTTATTTGAAATAATTATTATTCACTTTTATTCTATATATCGTAATATACATCAAAACTAAATTATCATAAAAATGTTGAAGGTGGCTCATAAGACAGCGGCAATGTTGCATATCCTGACCAAGCACAGATATGTTATTATTATTATTATTTTAAGTTGTCATGTCTATTAAACGAGTCAAGTGTATGCATGTGTGTATCTGTATATGCATATACAGACATATATGTGCATATACATGAATTTGACTCAATGACTATAGTGTATTCTACTCACCAAAAATGTTTTTTATTATGTGGTAATATCAACTGTAGTAGGCCTACGTATTAATTTGTTTTATATAACACACACTTGGTAAAAAATTATATATATTAGTATTTTCATCAGATATACATTCTCTATAATATAACCCTTATGTTATTTTAGAATAGGTCAAGTAAACTGTTCTGAGTTATAAAATCATAAAGATGAGATGTCAAAGCCTTTGAAAAAATAGTCATCAAAGTCAAACAAGGAAAAATGCTATGAACCGCTAAAATTAAACACGAAGTATTACATTTTGGGTAATAAAATATAGGTTGAAACACTAGTAATCATCGAAAGATATGCGTGCCTCTATAGGACGTTTATTATCATGAATATGTCTCCGCAATGTCAACTGGGCAATATTAAGCCTATCTACTAATAAATTAATGCCTATTTTTTTAAACTTAATAGTAACTGGAATGGGATATAAATCACTCTTACCTTGTATGGAACACATGTGCCACAAAATAAATGTAACGTGTGACAATAAGATTGACCCCATGTGTGAACAGGGTAAATAGCCATGTACGCTACCCCAGCAAACACGTGACGTTGAATCAAAGCTGGGCTAATGTTGCTCTAGCGTCATAGACGGTGAGCCAAAATTAAACCGGCATTGGACCAACGTATTGTGTGATGGGGTGGTGGTAATGTGGTGGAGGCCACACCAACTTATTTCCACATTTATATCTGAGGCTAAAAAATATCAGAGGGTTATTCTCGGTACAATCAGAAACTATAAGTATTTATAAAAAATAAACATAGTTCAATGTTTGATTTAATCAACCTGTCAAGCACGGACCGCTTGAAAGCTCGCTCTAGTATCATCCTAATCCACATACAAATATATAGGCCCTATCTATATTTTATTTAGGGTGGCCTGAAGTACATGGTGCGTTTAGACTGTTAGATGCATGGTAGAGTAGAATACAGAAGCTATGTGATGGAGCAACGAGCTGTGACTGACAGTGTTCATGGTCAGGTGCTCAAGTATTAGGTATAGAAAGGTCCCTGTGTTGTAGGAGATATCACTGTATTATATATAAATAACGTTCACCACCCACCCCCCCCCCCCCCCCGACAAATGCGACGTTCACGCAGCAGTGGGTGACCGTCTTGTGTTTGCTTGGGAGGGTGTTTTTATAACAATGACGGGCCATCTATATTAGCATATTGGCTAAGTGGGTTCATTGTTGAAAAAAATGTACATACATATTCTGACAGAACAACGACTGTAGTATAGTTTTTTATTCGTTATCTTGCTGGAGAAAAAGTGTATTAAATGAAAAAATGGGGTTTTAGGCCACCTTTGTGCACATGTGGGTTAAACTGGGCCAGGAGAACATCCTGAGGACGTTGAGATGAATGAGATGACGCTGCCCTCCAGACACAGAATTCGAAATTCGAGATCTGTCGGTCTGAGGCCGAAAACGCTACCTCTCGGTCATGGAGGCTCCCCACAATATTGAATCTTCACGAGTGAGCGGTGAAAACATTTTAATTCTTTAAAACTTGAATGCCAGAGCGGAAGTTCGAACCCGCGATCACCGACAAGTTTCAAACAGGCGGCTTTAACCACTGCGCCAGGGCCCCTGAGAAAAAGTGTAATATTATAATACATATGGCGCGATACATCTAGGCTTTATATGACACTTTCCGCTTCATTTGAATACCTATATGGTATTGGTCAATGGCCATTATAAATAGTTTACTCTTAAAGTGCGGAGATCGACTTTAGACGTCAGAATCTGACATCTATGGACGCCAGATTCTAGCATCTAAAGTCGGCTCACGCGCTGAAAGGGTTAAATGGCATATTGAAACAAAAGCCTCATCTGCACACATAGGCCTACTATTTTTTTTACCAACTTCCGACCGTCATGTTCGTGAACTGAATACATAGCTGGGTTTTTTTAGGAATAATATCCCATCATTTGAAGCGATGGATCAGCCAGGCCAACCGGGCTACAAATATTTTTGAATGGTATCGGTATGCTACAGAAGATACATTTTCGTTTCAATAAAACATGTCTACTATAATGTTTAAAATTATAGGCCTATTAATATTATATAATTATTTTCAACTTGTTTTTATTCGTTAGTGTGCGACACAATATATGAGATGATGTATACGAGCGTTGGACGTAAAAGAACCTCAATGGACGTAGGCGCAGTTTCCTATCCAGCGTGACCCCAGAAAATCCACAATGTGTGAGTACTTGGCACATAAGCCGAATTTGCTTGGAATGAAAATAGCTTGATGCGCCTCAATGGCAGCTCAGCTGTATATCTCTCAGAAGACTGAGTTGGAATTTGAATGATAACAGGCCTTGCTAAGTTACTCTCGATGCTGAGCGCTCGGAACAGCCGCCGGCTGGATACATGCGCTATATATAATAAGATTTCATTCATTCATTCATTCATTCATTCATTCATTCATTCATTCATTCATTCATTCATTCATTCATTCATTCATTCATTTATTCATTCATTCATTCATTCATTCATTCATTCATTCATTCATTCATTATACATCATCGATGGGAAGGAGAGATCACATCAGCAACATCGTCATAATTATACATAGGGGGGGGGGGGGGCTACGATATAGGGTTGAATAATACAACAAGGATTATCAAAGGTGCTGCAGTAAAGCAATTCCGACGCATCTTGCTTTCATGAAAAGTTAATGCTTTCAATTAATATTCATTTTCGATAACATAACGAAATAATATATCTTCCCACATAATAAACATCATTTATCTGTGGTCCTTAATTTCGATGACCCATTTAAAAACGATAAACATCAGCTAAAAAAATATTACCAGATTACAGTAAAAATAATTATGTGAATCCTGACATAAATGTTCCCAATTTAAAATACTCAATTTGACTGCTGATCTTTTATGTAATGGGGTGTTAAGTCTCTCAGACTAAGACATAATCGATCCTTCCTAAATAACATTATTAGGACAAGGAAAATAGATAGAGCAATTATTGCTACTAATTGTGCAGGTTGATCGGTAAGCAGTATATCCCATTAAACCCAATACGTTGGACCAATGCTCGCTTAATGTTGATCCAGAGTTGTAGATGATGGGCGAACATCAACGTCTTGTGTTTACTCGGATACGAAAATGGATTCATCCAGTGTATTATTATAGAATACTATCGTGGTATTGACAGCAGGTCAGGAGGTCAAGGGTTTGTCACACTACAGACCTTTTGTGGGGAGTGAATTAAATTGATTTATGTCGCTTTGTGACATATATAGTAGGCTGCCGGTGATACAAATCATTTTATTTGGAAATGAAAAACGAATCTTATTTTATTTATTTTTTCTAATTAAGTTTAGCTTCTTCTTTAAGTGATATCATGCATTATTTTTTATATTTACTCATTAATCAGTTCATTTATTCATACATCATGGAGAAAACTCATCAATCAACAGCCATTTACATTATGTTTCATAGTTATGGTTAGATTAAATGTAAAATACTAAATAATAATACGCCCTGCAGTCTTGATTTGAACATGTTCAATGTCATCAGATAATATTATTTAACGTCGGGAAACAAACTGGGATATTCAGGTGAATTTCTTCCATACTTAAATGGTTTTAATTGCGAGAGAACACTCGGGCTTGGGTTAATTGTAGACATTTGTCGTCTTTTTGATCATCTATTGAAGGGAAGTGCAACACAATGAGTTTTTTACCATCCCAGGCTAAGTAACCATACGACGTCAACTCAATGCTTTATTTCAAGTCACCTTCTGCCATTTTGATCCAAAATTGAACCAACAATGGTTCAACATTTCATAGCGATATTTTCAACGTGTATCTATTGACTACACACCTGTTCTAAATTTAGGTCGGTTTATTGAGGACAATGCAGCAGTGATTAGGCCACGTGAATATAGGTTTATCAGACTCTGTACATCCAGTAGTTTCCACCCCTTAGCTTGCCAGAGTATATACATGGTATAGTTGTTTGATGTGTGACTAGACATTTATAACTTTTACATAATATACATTGTGGCACATCATTATGTGTGTTATGTAAGTCACAACATTGCTGATTATAATTTACGTGGTGTTATTTTCCTCCTGTGGCAGTACACATTTATTATTCTTGTTGAATGGTGAGTAAATTCCTCATATCATCGTCTTTTTCAGCATGTTCAGTGACTGTATGTAATGCCGGGTTATGGCATGAATGTAGGCCCAGAAACCCAGCAAACACGATACATTGTGCCATTGTTGGTTCAAGGTTCTTCTATCGTCTAAAATGCTGGACCAACATTGGACCTACACTGGCTCAATGCTTCGTGTGTGCTGGGAAGGTAGGGTATGTAGGCATATGGTGTGTAAATGATTTGTGTAATAGCATTGTAGCAGGCTGGCTATATACCAGCATGAGGGTATATATGGATAACATATGCTTACCAAAGTTCAAAATGATGGTCCTTATTGTACTGAATGGTTGATTTTAATGAAATAATAAATAGCTAATTTTCTCACGATGGGCTAATTAAAGAAATTATGTCCACAAGCTTGGCAGTCGAATTATATGACTCAGATACTAAGCCTACTATTTAATATGCTGTATCGCATGGAATGTGACATATTTAAATAGTTGAAATTACCATCTTAGAAAATATGGACGCCTTTATGCACAACTCAGCCAAACCCCCCAAAAAAAGAAAAATTAGTTAAGTGTGCCAAGTGAGAGGCACATGCATAGCTTTTATTTAAAAAATAACTGGATGTCCAAATTACACCCAGCACGCTACCTGGTGGCGCAAAAAAATCAGCATGTGTAAAATCGTAAGATTGATTTATGCACAACTGGACCAACCAAAAAAGTTATATATTACACGTGTTTTACTGGAGACTTTCCACGGCTGTATCTAAAGAAGATTTAGAGAACATATAATTGGTTTATTGTCGTATTTTTCTAAACATTTGTTAAATTGACAATACATGTGGCTTGGTCCACTTGTGCATAAATAAAAATCCTAAAATTGATTTATGCACAACTGGACCAACCCACACCTTTGTTTTAGCAATCATCCTCGCAGTCCCCGTGATTATAAAAAGGTACACGTATTTTTAGTATAATACTTCAGAATAGATATACAGAATATGTAGAGAGTCTTTAATGTGCTTATTATTGTAATTTCCCCACATAAATTTGTATTTGTTTAATTTTTGTTTGGTCCAGATGTGCATAAATCAAAATGGTCATTCTTATTTATGCACAACAGGACCACAGTTTATTTGAGGCAGTGAGGCTCGAAACTCGTTCGCTTCCTTAAATTTACAGAAGACCATGAGCTTCAAATGCATTTATCTCGAAACGAGCTTGTTGGGGTTGGTCCAGTTGTGCATAAAGGCGTCCATATAAGGACAACCTACCTCAAATCTACATGTCACACACCTATTTTTGGAAAATAGCCTCAAAACTTATGTCCATTGAACAATATTAAAATATACAACGGAACTATAATTATGGTGGTCTATTTAAATCAAATAAATTTTGAAGTGTGACGTTGGTGTACTATATCAAGAATTATTGAATGACTTAGCAGTTTGAACTTTAACATTATACCTTTAACTCCGTGGTGGTCGCTGAAACATAAAAAAAAAATTTACAGGCAGCTTTACATATGGGGAATTAAAAAACACCAATGCTTGGTGTCAGTTCTGCATTTGCTATCATCATTCAGCACCCTCATTTTCCCATGTAATGGAAAATGGGAGTAAATAACACGCTCGTTTTGGGACGGGGTTGTAGAAAGTTCAAGCTAGCCAACATTTAAATTTCTGTAGGAATCAAAAATACTTTTTTACAATGGAAGTCACGCATGTTTCCAGTGAGAGATGAGTTCCGTGGGGAAAAAGCTGATCAACCATGCTGAGTACTGTGTGGATGACAGTCTGGACGGCCTGGTGATGGTGAATCCCGGGATCAGGAAGCTCGCAGGTCACAGGGTTGTGGTACGGGCAGACATTGAGAGGGTGAAGGAGGCGGGCAAGGTGACAGTGGTGTGTGGAGGCGGCTCCGGACACGAACCAGGCCATGCAGGTACCACATCTCCATGTACAACCTCCCTCCCCGTGGCGAGGCTTTTATATGTATGTTATGATTTATTATTGAATCATCCATTTACCATGTTTAAAGCTGTGATTGCCGTGATAATTCTCATCTTTTATTTTTCAGCAATATAAACCTAGTAAACCTCTACCTTCTTGTGATGCGTACATGTGCACACAAAACTACTTTAATATATTTTTGTTGAAAGTTTCAATTTTAGATTAGGCATAAAATTAATTTTATCTGTATATTTTGAATCCAACAAAAACAAAACGCCATCTGCACCATCAATAGTTTGTTTGAAATCCGCTCAGCTCGGCTGCTAACAAGTGAGCTGTTGTGCAGTAGTAAACATATCATAGATAGTCCTACTGCATGAATAAGCAAGGTTTAAAAGCCACTGTTCTTTAGACGTGGGGCACAGTGGTCCCAGAATGCAATAGTGGCTCGTGGGTATTCCACAATGACGTCACAGCCACACCCACAGTCATCAAACCATGTATCAGACATGATCAACTGTATGTTTTTCATACCCAACGCCGCCTTAACGCTTTAAGAGCAAGTTAACAAATAGCAAGTCCATATACTTGAGCGACATCTATCCATGCTAAACAATTCCACCATTGCAAACAATCAGTCAGCTATCACACTAAATCATGGCTCCCAGATTGGTGTTGAAAAACAAACTTTTGTGCTATGGTAGGGACCTGCTGATCCCCATGCCATATTGCATGTATTGACAAAGAGAGCTCTGACTCGTGAAACCAGTGGAGTAGTATTCAGTAGTCTTGTAATCAGGCAGTAATCACTCAGAATCAGGCCACTGGTGACAGTTTTGCGGCCTGCTATATGCGCTTGCAGGTGATTTTGAAGATATTTTTAACCCCAGCGTCAATCAATTTACAGGTACTGGATTAGGCCTGCACTCGTATATTTATTTATATCTTCCTGGTCTTATAATTATGAAGGAGTCCCTTGTCGTGGCTATTTATAGACACCGCCCTGCGCATGCCGATTTCACAGTGGACTAGGGTTCTAACCTGGGAGCTTTGGGAAACCGCAGGATGTCTCTGATGCGGTCAGTGATTGATTGTAGCATATTGCTTTTTAAAATATTTTTCTCATAATACGCGTTATCTAATAAAATTAGAACAATAACCCTATTTTTGTTTGCAGGTTTTGTTGGGCCTGGCATGCTGAGTGCAGGCGTAGCAGGAGACGTCTTCACTTCTCCTCCACCTACATCTATCCTACATGCATTTAGAGCAGTCGGCAAAGACAGCACAGGTAAGGGGCGCATGGCCATATCACATGCTCTGGTTTGGGATGAACGTATATTTTCTTTTCCAAGTTCCTGAAGGAAAGATACTCACACGAACCTTGCATTACGAAGAAAATATTCTGGCATTTTGGGTTTTCAGAATAAGGATCAACGTTTGAATCTGGAAGATTAATAAATGTCAAATATTGTTTCTCAAGTTGTTTTCGTAAAACGCTTACACTACGAGAGTTGCCTTCGAAATGTGTTGTCTTGTATAAAATGTAACCATAAGATGATGTGTAAATGATGTATTGATGAGAAACACGCATCTTTACATGCTTTAGGAGCATGAATATTTTTTTCACAATGATTTTTTGCGCTGTAAAATATAAAAAGCAAAATTTAAAAAATAGTTTTTTCTGGTTTGTTTTAGCTGGAACGCTCGCCGTCGTTACAAATTACACGGGTGATCGTTTGAACTTTGGTCTTGCTGTGGAGAGAGCTAGGGCTGAAGGCATAGAGGTTGAGATGCTGGTGGTGGGGGAAGACTGTGCTCTAACCTCAGCAGATAGGACTGCTGGTCGACGAGGGCTGGCTGGTACTCTGCTTGTATACAAGGTAGGCAGATTTGTCAATAGCCTTATTCCATATCAGTAAGTATAAGCAAGAACTTTTTAAAAATTCTTGGTATAAGGTCAAATATTAGGGGTCCTATCTGCCATTTAAATTAGTGGTAGTTAGGATCCTTTAGCTCTGATGCGATAATATAATTATTACAATTTGTATAATAATTTATAATAAGTCATAAACAGTCGTTATCGAGCGTGACAATGACCAGCAGTAAACACAGAAACCCATAAATTATGTGATCGATATCATCAGGGATCACGTGTCTTTATCTGACAGTCTAATGACCCTTGACATCAGAGAGGAGAATGTAAAGTGTTGAACGTACGGCTTATGTAAACCATTCCTCCTGCTAAAAGCAAAAGGTCAAAATGATCAATTGTCTGTCTGTTGAAGTAGAATATGATATTTCTCTTCAAGCACGACGAGTTAGGTCGAGTGAAAAACAAGATATGCGTATTTTATCAGATTGCTGGTGCTATGGCAGACGAGGGTTGTTCTCTGAAGCAAATTTACAATGCATGTGAAGAAGCCTCGAGGAGTATGGGTGAGTTGTGAGAAACTACAAAATGGATGAGTCAACAAGAAGCATCACACCGTGTGTGAGTTTGTAAGAAGCCTCAAACAATGTATGTGAGTTAATGAGATGATTTAAACAGTGTGTCAGAGTCTATAAGGTGACTGAAAAAGTGCGGGTTAGAAGTGGTAGAGGGTGTAATACAACTCAAACAGAATTACATTAATCTACAGACAGTCTTTGGTAAAAGTCTCGAACTGATTGATCTCTAAACATTTACACAGCCTAATCTGTGCGATGGCATTCACTCTAAATGTCGTCCTCAAGATATTTTTTTGTATTCATTTAAAGATATATCGTATTTGAGTGTTTCATATATTCAATTGGAGTTGATTTTTGTCATAGTTTTTTTTCATGTGGTGTGTTTTAGGGTTTACTGTTTCTATTAGTCCATGCATATAAACATATGCCGTACAAAGACAACGTACAACAACTGCTAAATTTTAAGGTATATTCTGTTCAACAGTAACAGTTACTTCTCTATACATGCTCTCCATTACCCGGCTAAGCCAAGCTGTTCACATTGCGAGAAGCTCGGCCGCACTGACGACCATTTTTCCACAGCTGCCCGTGTAAAAAAGACAGTGACTCCGCCTACCGATAAGACGGTAACGGTGTTGGCCCTAGACAGCTAGCGCGCTCTGGTGATCACAGTAGAGCCAAGCCCGCTAAAACATGGCGGTCAGTTTGTCAGAGCCTTGCGATGTCATCAGGGTAGCTCTCCATATAAAAATTAATGGGAGTAACAGATTAATTATCCCTCGTGTAAGCAGCATTGAAGATTTAGAACCATTCACAGATTTTTTGTATAAGAATGTGTGTTACTCATACAGGGACTATCGGCCTGAGTTTGTCACCTTGCAGCGTGCCGGGAGCGGGACCTTCTTTCCAGCTGGCTGAGGATGAGATGGAGCTGGGTTTAGGTCAGTCTATGTTTGCATGGTTTGTACAAAACAACAAAGCGCACACGATACATATCCCCAATGTTGGTTTAGATTATTGGCTAGTACCTTTCACGTGTCTTTTACTTGAAATATTGTTCGTGAGGTCATGTGTACCACCTGTGCAATAGTACCTTCCCAGCAAACACAAAACATTTGTAAAACATTTGTATAATGTTGGACCAACGTTGAAGACGTTGGGCCTGCGTTATACAAATGTTATACAAATGTTTTGTGTTTGCTGGGTCAGTCCTACCATAGAATAACCAGTCCACCAGAAATTATGGTCCTACGAAGTAAAATTAAATGGCAGGGGCTAGCAACCGAATGCAAATTTGATCATCCATTGAAAAACAATAATTTTTAGAACGATAATAAAATCATGGCTTACTTGTGACATTACCTATGGTTGTCAAATCAAGTCGCAGTCTAGCATTTGAGCAATGCAATGGTCGTATGAGTAGACAAATATTATCATGATTATACCTTGATAATCACTTTGAATTTTGTTTTTCCAGGAATACATGGGGAGGCTGGTGTACGGCGGATGAAGGTGGGTATTATTAAAAACATAGTTGATCTGACCGTATTTGATTTCGTAGCGTAGGCCCTATTCATTGCACAAATCACAGACATACTTATATTATTTATTAATGATGAAGGTATTTTTAAGCATCAAACTATAATGGCATAAATTTATATACACCCTTCGAACAGCATTTTAATATTTTAGCGTTGTTGACCATAGTAGTAATTATGACTTGCTTACGCAATTTCCAGCTTGAATTGATGAGAACTTGTTCTATTTATGAAGAGCAGATTCAAATTGAATTATTTGATTAACTGATCTTCTGTATGGGCAATTCTGATATTATATGGTAGTACAGATTGGTTTGATAGGTACTCCCGGCTAAGCAGGCAGTGATGACGATGTTCGAGCACATGACCAATCCCTCCAGCAGTAGACATCTCAATCTTAACAAAGGTAGAGCCTACTCAAACAACAACAATATTATCTGACATTGTACCGATCAATTACGAACCACCCTACAAACTTCCGTTTTTTTCTTTGCACGAGTTTCTCCGCCCTGGTCCTATCTCATGCTACAGTCACACTGTACGGTTGGGCCGTCCCGGCGGCTCCGGAGGACCCCGGTGGCCCCGGTCGAGCGAATCCTGGGTGGTCCGGGAAGACCCAGAATTTTGTTAACTCCACCCAGGTGTCATCCTGATAGACCCGGTTGTTCCGGGGCTGAGCCCGGTATCATCCCGGGTGAAAACGTCCCGGAAGACCCAGGCTTTTCCCCGGGTGTTCCCGGTGTCCTCCAAGCGTCCTCCCGGTGTTCCCGGATGAGCTCGGTCCTCCCCGGTATGGGGCCGGTATATTCCAAGAGGAAACCGGTTGTAGATGCGTCACGGAGCCACCCCGGGCCCACCGGGGCCGCAGGGGTGTATTATTCATATTCCTTGGACATGAGCTGTATTTTTACATATCTAATTCAATACATATCAAATTAAATTTATTTGCACAACAATAAGCATTGTGTGGCAAAATGGCATGCATTTACACGTAGGCCTACTAAAAACATATTAGGCCTATAATAGTCATATTACGAATACATGATTATATAGAATAAAACATTGTACAAATGTTTTACAAATGTTTTGTGTTCACTGGGGAGCAACTGTGAACGTGAGGTTAAATCCCACATGCTTTTTTACATCCGACAACGTGTGACTCGTGATAACGTCATCACGCCAATGTTGGCATCGTCGTGTACCAAATGACATGAAAAGCTCAATTCAAGACCACCACCACTGAACAGTGTTCGTGGATGGGTCCGCGAACTTTACCTAAATCCTTATATCAACCGTAAGGCCTATAATTATGAGAGTTACTGAAGCACAGAGAACATTAATTGTGCATGTGGTTATTACCGTCTGAAATGTGCTGACGTGACAAATGTTTGTAATTTGACTTCAGCAAGTTCAGGGCAGCAACAAAACAAGAATAGCAAGCAAATTGTTTTTATTTGAAATAATATTTAACCACACTAACAGATAGTGTATTCATATTATAATTATTTTTTAGTATTCTTTCATTTGTTGCCACCATTATTAATTTGGTCTAACATCTGTCAACCTGTTATCAGCATTGGCTGACAAGAAAAAGTCAAGACGACCGTTATTTACCGCCCTAGGGTAGTGGTTGGCACCGCTGCCTTTCAAGCCAGAGTTCGGGGTTCGGTTCCCGGTCTCGGCGGTTGAAAGAAACAAAAAGGTTTCTTCCCCATCCACGTGTGAAAGTCAGTATTGCGGGGAGCTTCCGTGACCGAGGTAGCGTGCTCGGCCTCAGAACGCCAGGGCTCGAATTTCGAATCCTGTGTCTGGAGGACAGTGTCATCTCAATCATCTCACCATCCTCAGGAGGTTCTCCTGGCCCAGTTTATCCTATATGTGCACAAAGGTGGCCTAAAGCCTGATTCATTTCATTTTTCATTTATCGCCAGACACATACAATAATTAAAATATTTTACATCTCAAAGAACGTATACTTAATTAAGATTTCAAAATGTAAATATTGGCTCACTTCCTTAATCCGTTCGACAATTCCAGGTGCCTCTGTATGACTGGTAACCTTCTTAATCCTACGAAGTTTAAACGTGGATTATTTCAGGCGATGGCGTGGCACTGATGGTCAACAACCTGGGAGGAACATCTTTCCTGGAGATGAACATTGTGGCTAAAGAGGCGATCACCTGGCTGGGTATGTGAATCAGTGACATTATTAACATTATACACGATGAATCGTGACACAATACTGGTCTAATGCTGCCCCGCCGTCATAGACGGCGGGCCAACATTAGACCAGCATTATTATTGGGTAGCTTCATGACTACGTGTAATAACCCAATACCCTAGTAAACACGAGGCGTTGCTGAAAAAATTATAACAGAAGACTTTCTTCGCGTACAGAATAGTACAATGCCTGGTTGAGATATAAATACGTAAGAACATCACGAATGATATAATTACATGATAACTACTTCTCTAATTACGGTGAGTCATCAGTGGTCATAATTATGTGACCCTGCAGAGGAACAGTACATTCTCTCCCAGCACACACAAGACGTTGACCCAACAATAAATCGGAATTGGGCCAACATATCGTGTAACGTTTGCTGGGCAGTTGTTAAACCCTTTGAGCCCCAGGAATCACTGTACGCAGAAATAATCATTTTATTAAGACTTAAATTCACAGTTATTGGGAAGGAAATTTAAGGTTAGTCATCAAGAATTGCAGATTGTTTGGTCTCAAATTAAACAAATATTAGTCTTTTTACCAGAGAATTATAAAATGTCTCTGATTTTTATTCACTTGAAGTTGAAAAATAGACACAACTTAACCCCTTGTCTGCTAGTGACGTATGTTCACCATAGGTCATATTTTCAATAAAAATGGTAGACCTACAGCCCATCAAAATGAGGAGGTGTTTCTTTTGGTTATACACTTTGTTATTAAAGAAAAAACATTTTATTCACTAACGTTACAAGATAAATAATTGGTGTTGCAATTCACGGTGAGTGAAATGTTTGGGTAGTTAAATGGTACCCTTACTATGTGTATTGATTATCTTATTTAACACAATTTTTCAAGTAGGTGAAAATTAAGCATATTATTTTGTTTAATTTGAGATCCGAAACTACAAATTATTAGTTAGAAAAATACTGATGTTGTTGTGTGTGTTTCCGCAGAGGAGGCGGGTGTGTTCGTTGAGCGGGTATATTGTGGTAGTTACCTCACTTCCCTGGAGATGGCCGGAGTGTCGCTCACAGTGATGACACTGACAGACCCTCGCAGAAGGTGTCTAGGTGAGACCTGGTGTCACAGCCATTGACGAGCAGCCGATTTCTACACCGACTTTAAGCAAGTAACTATAAACTGAATGTATGTGATTCAGTCAAAAAATATGACAAATTAGCAAAAGAATGTAGAGAAAGAGTTTGTTGAAGTCTGTATATATGCATGCGTTAGTATAAATGAAAATTACAGAAACCGACCCATGCATGTAGGCCTATACAGGTCCTTCAATTATATAATGTCCTCATGTTTAGAAGGTAACTGAAGAGAAATGGGAAGTGCCCAGAAATCAAGCAGCAGTAAACACTGGAATTGTTCAAATTGTAGAAGAAGGGCATTAAATGATGACATTACTCGACCAAACACGTGCTATTACTATATTATTTTCACAATATGGCTTATTTTATTGATAAAATTGACGCTAATATCTTCCACATAGCTCTATAGAGTTGACTAACATTTTCAGTACTTCTGTCGACCGTTTTTTGTGTTAATATGCGACATTGCCCTACATAATATTGATAGCAATGGTGAATAGCTGACTGATTTAGGCCTCTCTGTTTCGCAGACGCCGATACAGAGGCGCCAGGTTGGAGCGTGCCTTGTGGGGTGTCGGTAGAAATGTCCAGCAGGCGAGTGATCCCAGTACCAGCGTATCCTGATCCAGACATTGTGACGCCACCGACGGGACAAGACAAACATACAGGTTTGTAATAATGATCGAGACCTCAGATTATCAGTCTAACAAATCTGACAAATATTATAATACGCATTGTTCACCCACTTGAAGTTGAAGCTCGCTGTTCTTGGGTGTAAGTGGTAAGGGGGGGACACCATTCAATCTCCAGGGGGGGCGGGGGGGGGGGGTATTTTTTAAAATAAAAGTTCCGGCAGACATAAAATAAATAATATATTTCAAGAACTGTTCTAAATAAACATGTAATAGAGCCGGGTTGAAATGAATATTTTTTAAATACTCCATTAAAAAATGGTTTTAGTGTATTAACATCAACACATTATTCCCCCTATATGGCGTATGATTTGGTTACGGTGCGGTTAAGCATGATATTATATATGTCCCTATGATGAGTTAATGCTAGTCCACCGTTGTCCCACCAATAATCCAACATTTGATATATCAGCGTAGGCCTGTTAGGTTAGCTGGGACAATGAGAAATACAAAAGCTCAACTTGAGCTTAGCGATCAATTTTGTGATAATACCAAATAATGTTCTGATTCAGTGGATGGGAACATGGTGTACGAGGCACTGTCCAATGTCTGTCACGCCCTACACCACAACAAAGACCACCTGAATCAGCTGGACACCAAGAGCGGCGACGGAGATTGTGGTACCACCTTGAGCAGAGGGGCGAAAGGTACAGATATGAAACAGGCATATTAAATATAATACTAATTAATTAAGTTTTGATATAAGTATCCCATGGTGGTTGCGTCTCGCTGAAAAAATGTGACACAAAAATAAGTGGATACAAATGTATTAGCATGATGTGAAATTAATGTCATATCATTATGATTATTCTCATATGCATTTTAACCGTACAACGTTGAAGTTTCGCCAACTTGGAAGTTCTGAATTGGGTCAGTGTGGTGCAACTTCCAGGTTGTATATTTAAAAATATGTATCAAGTTCTGTATATAAATATGACATATACCGGGAACTTATAAATATATGTCATTGCCAGCCTTTGCCAGATAACTGTCAGCTTTTACCATTGGAACAAACTGAGGTTTGTAGGCTCCACCCCCACCAAACATTTCACCCACCCACCATGCAGTCGATACAAACATGTCTGGGGCCAAGGAACAATGGATTACATTTTGGGGTAGATCCGGATTACGATCTGGATCGCGCGACAGAGGTTCGTATTTGCTGACTGACTGTGTTGTTTTGCCATATATTACAGCTGATATATAACTTTCCTGATGACGGTGCTTATTTCCCTCGACTCTTGTTTGGAATTTGATAAGGATAGATTGCGCCTCTGAGCTCGGCCCTCTGAGGAGTTAGGCGCTACAGAAGTTTTCATTTCATTAACTCATTTATAATTCCAATTTGAAGGCTTTACATGTGCATGTAGGAGACACTATCAATAATCTTTTCCAGCTAAAACGAGGCGTTAACTCCACGTTCGCTTAACATTGGGCCACTGATTATATAATTATCGCAAATCAATCAAGATTGTAGATTATTAAACAGAAAATGACTAAACAATCTGCTACCTTTAGGGATCTGTTCCGTCTGTTGAATGCTGTGTATGGCATTGTTCCGAAGCACTAGTCTACAGCAATCATCCAAGGGCAGCTGCAGCCTCCTTGTATCTGGCAATAATCTTCGGGCGAATTGCCAGTGGCGTACCTTGGTTCCTCCGCTCAACAGCGGAGCCAATGCAGCACCCGCATCGGTGCTGGCGCTAGTGTAGGCCTTGGTAGCCTTACATAACTGGCAATAG
This sequence comes from Flabesymbios commensalis, assembly GCA_964017125.1. NCBI lineage: Eukaryota > Metazoa > Annelida > Polychaeta > Terebellida > Flabelligeridae > Flabesymbios > Flabesymbios commensalis. Next base: position 43,282,458 of record OZ024906.1, read on the forward strand.
CGTGTTTGATGACATTAGGTCTCTCTCACGAGGAATGAATGGTGTTACCCTTCCTATTGTTACTCTGGGGACTATCCGACCCGAGGAAAGCGGAGCTACGCGAAATGCCACAGAGTTTCAGCATTAAATTGCACAGCGAAACCCAAGTCTCCGGCCGTCTGGACATGTCTGGGGGTAGATCACCTAGACATGCCCAGAACTCCTTATCAGGCGAGCGAAGGAAAACGTTCTTAATAACCCACCATGCCCTATCACCCCTACCCTCACATCATCATCTGTACATCATTCATCTCATCAATTGACTACAACGTTTTTATCGTATTATAATGTCACTTAAAAGACCATTTGTGCCGAAAAGTGACGTAAAGCAATGACTTACTACTACGGCACCACAGTTGAGTTGTTTGTTTTCAGCTGTAGAGGATGCCTTAAGACCTGCTGATCAGCCTGGTCTTCCTGTTCACTCCCCAGCAGATCTACTGCACAACTTGGCCGCCATTGTGGAGATCACCATGGGAGGCAGCTCCGGAGCGGTCAGTTACCCAGTAAACACAAAATATGTGTATAACATTTGTACAATGCTGTCGAAGACGTTGGGCCAACGTTGTACAAATGTTATAAAAATGTTCCCTGTTGGCTGGGTGGGCGCTATCATTTCGCTTTTTGACTAATAGGTGATGTGTTTTTTGCTTATTAATTTTTGTTATTCAGAGCTGAGCGATATGGTATGGTAATGCTTGCTATTCATGTTATATCACTACATACTGTTGAGTTTATCAATGGTGAATGCATTGTGTTGTGTACAATTACACGTAAGGAGTTACTGCCTTTTGACTTAGTATTGCAGTAATGTGTGACAAGTTAAATATTTAGCATGAATTTTACCATGGTAAAATAAGCGTTCATATTCAATGTGTATCTGTGTTATCATATTGGGTTATATCTTATTATATTAGGTTATAGCCTACGTATCTGACTTCCAAGATAATATATATGCCTTAATTTACAGCTGTACAGCTTGTTGCTGACGGCGGCAGCTGGTGAACTACAGGAGGATACCAGTGCTTTGTGTTGGTCGAGGGCTCTAGGCAGCGGAATAAAGGCAATCATAAAGTGAGGGGTTTTCGAATTATACAATGGGCTGTGCTTATATGATATTTACATGACATGTGGCCAGGTGTATCTGAAAAAGAAATAACAATCCGATAAATTAATAAAAGACCCAATACGATTAACATGTTGTGTAAATACACGAAGAAATGTAAGGTGGTATTGACGTCATTATTTTGTCTGCATTTTCATTTTTTGTATGTATACATTTATGTAGGCCTACATGTAAATATGCTATGGGCCTCTCTCATCATCATTCTTAGCAATAATTAGTGCAATTTTGGTGTATGAATAAATGTGTATAGGCCTACATTATGTGTAAATGTAAAAATAAATAGCTCGGTTAACCATGTATTTTCAACATGTCCGGTACTTTGCAAACAGTTTTTTTGTTATTGAGAGATACATATATTTGACATATAATTATAAAGAGGCTTGTTTCTGTAGTTTATCATGTGTATGCGACACAAACACTGGGATATTTGAAATAATCTATTCTAGGACTTTGAATACATGGCCTGTCTAGGTATATTTTAATATACACCACAAATACGAGCCATTGACCCAGCGTTAGTTTAATGTTGGACCACCACGTTTGTTTTGTTGTCTAGTAGCCAGTTTGTACAAATATTCAGCTTGTCTGAGAGATACTGGATACCGGAAAATTTGTATGATATCGTTTATCATAGCCAATTACCTAAGGCTGTTTTTCATGAATTAATAAGTGTTATTTTTCTAATTTTCACAGATACGGACGAGCCCAGGCTGGAGACAGAACGATGGTACTAACAAAATATATTTAGCCATTTGTTGATCATGTTCATGTAGCTTCGGAAAAGGCCATGTAATTATCCGATACTCACCCGGCGTTGGTCAACGCCAGGAACATTGTTTAAGCATTGTACCATGGTTTTTGCATACGGGGTACGTCTTATAATCATGCTAATTTGAAAATCAACTCAAGCTTAGTATTGTTGTTGTGATGTTACGAAGACGTGTATCCTTATCACAATTACTTGTAATAACAACCACAGGCTTGCTGAACTAAATCAAACATTCAATTGCCATCATAATTATTTAACTAGAATAGACTATTTGAAAAGACATCACGACGGCAGAAACATATGAACCTGTTTTAAATGAACTATAGAGTATATACTGTCACGTAAATGCCGATATACGCCCTACTACTGACCATTTGCACCCCACCGGCGTGTTTGAATATGCCACAGTGCGGTACATTGATTGTAATATTATGCATTCTTCTAATCTAATATAAATGAAGGATGTGACATTTAAAAATATTGATAACTTACCTTGAATGTTATCTTATGAATGACGTGCCCGGATTAGAGACATAAACATACTGCCACCTTATTATTCATCTCATGGCAAAGCTTGGTGTTTTGTTAAACAAGTAAGTATTCTGCGTTTGTTTTTAGTTAGACGCTTTATGTCCGGCACATCAGACGCTGACACAGAAGCTGGAAGCCGGCGATAACCCGCTAGACGCTCTGCAGGCAGCTGCCAAGGTGGGAATTGTATTTTACAGAACAAATATTAAACCAAGTTTAGTTTTCTACCCCCGACCAATGAAATGACATGACGAGTTCAGCCCAAATATGTTATGTAATTGGATCTGCTTGTATTTTATATATATATAAACACCGATATGTTGATTATTTTCAAACTTTGAAGGTGATCGATCCATACAATATTAAAATCATCAAAACTACACAGTAACTAAACACCTGCTAAATGCGTATTTGAAAGCTATTTATTCGCTGAACGGTAGGAATATATAAAGGTGAATTATACTGTTAAGAAATAGAACGAATTTGTTGTCACTATTTATTCGCTGAACGGAAGGAATATATAAAGGTGAATTATACTGTTGAGAAATAGAACGAATTTGTTGTCACTTCATTCGCCAGAGTATGTGCACTTTGGCGAATGGAGTGACAGCGAATTATTGCAGTACGGTACTTGCATGGGATCGAATTAAGGAATGATTTACTTGTCAGGATTACCAATGTTGAAAACAATTTCTAAAATATAATTATCTGCAACAAGTTTTGTAGTGTGATTTCCGTAATTCTGATGCTTGCAAATGGTTATATGATTATTTTAAATAGGATATCTGATACTATTTTATATACGTTCATTGAATAGTCCCCTCTAAAAATGTAGTGAGATCTAAAAATTATATCGCACTTTTTCCCTGGTAATCCAAAAGTGTTGCTAAACAATCTGCATTAATGAATATGGTTGTTTTTTTCAGGCGGCGGAGAACGGTGCCCAAGACACGGTTGCCATGACAGCGCAGGCAGGACGTGCCAGCTACGTGAGCAGGGATCAGCTAACACAGCGTGATCCCGGCGCTCAAGCTGTGGCTGTCTGGATCAACGCACTGGCTCAGTCCATAGGCCTACACCAGAAACCAGAACACGTGAGAACCAGAAAAGAATGGACATAGATACCTACATGTATAAGAGAACATATGAATGGATATTGATATTCAGTAATAACAGGGGCCGTGTTCTGGGACGATCTTAAAAACGATGAAATAAGTTGCTGCATGAATGTAGAGGTGAACCCTTTCAGCACCGGGACCGTCTTTATACGTCAGAATCTGATGTCTGTAGACGTCAGATTCTGATGTATAAAGACGGTCCCCGCACTGAAAGAATTAAAACTATTTATAGTGACCGTAGACCCATATCACAGGTATTCAAATGAATCAGAAAGAGCTAACTAAGACATGTATGATGATTTCAAATGGGAAAAACCCGTTTGGTCTCCATGGTTTATACAAAAATAATTCAGCGTTGTAAGGGTTAAGATGCACTTAATATCATCCCAGAGGACGGCCCAATGTGTCGCATATTCAATATGGACGTATTACTATAAAAGAATAAAGGACATCTCATTACAATTAACACATTTTAAATATGTACATAATTTTATTTGTGTCTATGAAAGGACAGAACTGCACTTCGTTATGAAGCCACGAGGATATCACGTTGTTGGATGGTATATGTGTTTCGAAGTACACACTTTCATATTAAGTAAAGATAGTATATTTAAGGGGAATTTATATTTTTCATATCTTTAATATTTCATAGATGAATGATTTTTTTTTCGTTTTAAATGATGTGTGCTTGATTTTAATTCCCAGGTGGAATAATATTTTGTTCTCTCCAGTCTGAGTATAGAAATACGAAATCAAAAAAAAAAAATTGTCATGGCTAGATGCTGGAAATGAGGGGTCGCGGTGATGGGCCAGCATATATTCTGCCACACCTGCATTCAGGCAGCGTTTATCTGGCGATTTGTGCTGACTTTGGTCAGTTTTGTAAAATATTTTTGTTCAGGTACAGCGAAGACTAAATGTACGATAAACAGCTAGGCATGATAACATCTCATGACGTCAAGAGTAATCTCCACCCCATATTTTTGCAAACATCGATCACAGTGGGTTAAAACGTGCGGTCGAATACTCTAAATCTTCGAGAAGTCATTTAAAATAAAATGAAGAATCAGTTTGTGCAGAGTAGGTCTGAGGACTACATTTTTTAGGCCTCAGCCAAAATTTTGGCGGATGCCTATTCTGTGAAACTCAATGACCTCGACCTTCTTTGTTTTCAACGAGTTAGCTAATACAATGAAGTATGGGGGAGGGTCGTTTTAAAACCTTATTTTCACCGAGTGACGTCACTGCGTTTCACAGAATGAAGTATGGGGGAGGGGGTGTTATATAACCTTGTTTTCACCGAGTGACGTCACTGCGTTTCACAGAATTGTCGTCATCAGGCGCATCCCTCCATCCGTCCGTCCGTCCGTCTGTCCGCCACTTTTTAGTTAATCATAACTAAAGGTTGACTAATTTCACATTTGACCTTTCGGTGACCCCTATGTCCTTGAGCTTTTTTCGATCGACAAATTTTCTCGTTAGCGCGATTCACTCAACATTTTTTTTTGTAGGCTATGTATCGCTCTAAAAGTTATACCATTATCCATTTCATTATTAGCTCGCATGAGCTTGCAATTGGGCAAGATTCGGAAAGAAACTAGGTCATGGCGGCCAAAATGGCCAATTATCGGCCATTATTTTTGTAATATGCGTAATATCTAAAAAACTGGACCAGATAGCTAAACCATTACTATAGGACAAAATGTGCAGTTTCAGGTAGGGTATCTAAGATTAGTTCGAAAGTATGCAAGATTCGGACAGAAACTAGGTCATGGCGGCCAAAAAGGCCGATTATCGGCCATTATTTTTTTATATGCGTAATATCTAGAAAACCGGATCAGATAGCTAAACCATTAGCCTACTATTGAACAAAATGTGCAGTTTCAGGTAGGAAGATATACCATGAAAAATTTCAACTTGATCAAATTCAAAATGGCCGACCTGCGGCCACTTCCGATCGACAAATTTTCCCGTTAACGCGATTCACTCAACATTTTTTTATGTATCGTACCAAAATTTATACCATAATATCCATTTCACTAATAGATCAGACGAAATTCCTGATTTCTAATTATTGACAACCATTTCAAAAATAAGAAATACGTGAATTTCGTCTCTATAATTAGCCTAACTGGTAAGTGCGCAGCACAAAAATGAAAAAACTTTTGCACTTCTAGTCTGTGGACATGTTTACATCATATGGTCATATTAAGAAGGCAAAAATAAAATCACCCATTTTTTTATGATTTTAGACCTGGGCGTGTCCCTGTAACAAGGCCATCTCACTATTAAAAGATAAAAATCTGGACATGCTACAGGAGTTTGTTAGATACATAATAGTTATTCACAGCATAATCATTATGAACACTTTTACGATGTATTTTACTATTTATCGGTGGAGGGAAAGAATACAATGGGAAAACAAGAGCACACTCGACAATAGCCCGCCGCCATTATTCTGTGAAACTCAATGGCCTTGACCTCCAATATTTTCAACAAGCTAGCTAATACAATGAAGTATGGGGGAGGGGGTCTTGTTTTCCCAGAGTTCAAAAGGTTTTCCGGTGAAGTCACTGCGTTTCACAGAATTGAACTTGCACGATAACTGGTTATTAGTATCATGCAGTAGGCCTACAAATTTGAGCAAGATAGGCCAAATGAAAAACTTTGAAGTTATCGCGCACACAAGGTAAAATTAACGACGTAAAAAGCGAAAAATCGCAATAAATCGGCCATTTTGAATGTTTTTTTAGCGTTATTGAACTTGTTTGAGAACTGGTCATTAGTAACATGCATACCAAATTTCAGCAAGATAAATGAAAACCTTTTGAAGTTACCGCGCCCAAAAGGTAAAATTAGCAAAGTAAAATGCGAAAAATTGCAATAAATCGTCCATTTTGACTTTTTTCAGCCATTATTAAACTAGTCTTGAGAATTGGTTACTAGCAACATACAGAACAAATTTGAGCAGGATACATTGAAAACTTGTCAAGTTATTGCGCACACAGTAATGTTAACGCCAATGCCAAACTTCAATTGCAATAGCCCACCTTTTTAAATTAAAAGGCGGGCTAAAACCGACTTGAAAAATACGAGCGACAACCAATGTGAATAGTACGGAGAAGAGTATCAGAGTACATTCGGGCAAGTGTCAGGGTGGAGTTACAATAGGATTCAACAGTTATATAATTTATGATCATGTAACGTTATGTAGACCATTCGCTGAATACTTCGGCGAAGAGATTCGCTGGAACATGACATAATGGTAGCTCAACATTCAACGTGTGTTGACCATACACTGCTACATACAAACACTAGAGCTAACGTCTAAGTCAATGATTTCCACTCTGTAAACTGTATACTATCTTAGGTAATTATGATATCATTGCTGTGACAATAGTGCTCTAGACAGTTAATTTCTATCTCCAGTATAACATAGGCATGGTACTATTAATAGAAAAGTAAGCCTAAGTGATGGAATAGCCATGGACAAAATCTGACCCTGTAGCCTAAGCGGTGGCCCTGATCTAGTAGTGAACGGCAAATTCCTGCCACATAGGAGCTTGTAGGCTCACCCCCCCCCCCCGCTCTGGTATTAAAGTTTCTTTCAGACAAATGATGTAAAATTTGAGCCCTAGCGCTAGCAGTCTGACGCCGAGCACGCTACCTCGTGGCCACGGAAGAAAATACTGAATTCTGTGAGTGGACAGGAAGAATCGTATTATTTCATTAAAATCTGAATCCCAGAGTGGGAGAAAGACCCACGAGCTCCAGCGTGACAGACGGTGTTTAACTCCGCCTATTCGGTTCGGTGATAAGCCCTAATGGTAGGAATAGGCCTACATAATCAATATGTTATTACAATTGAGTGGCTACTCGTACTGTTGAGTTACAATGGCAGTAAATGGGAGCCCATTGTTCCGTAAACGAGGCTATCCATAGGGTTATATTATACTGAGATAGGCCCTAATCACGTACGGTTAACCAGCGCATTTTAGAACGTTAGAATGACGTTAGGCATCTGGAATGTGTTTATAGGTCCATTGTGATCGGTTCTGTAAATTCCTGTATGACCAGCTCTTCAGGTGGCGATACACGACAGCTTACGCACACAGGATAATCCACTGAGGCTTATACTTGACCTTTTGTGGACCATTCGCGGATTTTTCAGTTTTAAAATCGTTCTACTTTTACCTGCGAAACATATGAAAAAAAAAGTTTGCAGTATGACAGATGTTATGTATTTCACCCACGTGAAATCGTGGATCGTATAAGTATTAATGGCGAGATGCAATTTAATGCGGATGGGCGTTTTAATTTTATTGAGACGCGCACGTTAGGGTTAATCCATTAGTGTACGTGTTTATAATAATATTCATACATCAGCACTGCCCTGTGAAGCCGAAAGGCAGTAACTGCTGACTTTAAAAGTGGGCAGTTACTTTTGACTTCGCACAGCAGCACTCTAATATTCTACAGGCGACCTAAAGTTCTTGGAATGGTAAATTTATTAATTGCACATTCAAAGAACTCGTATTAAAATAAATCCATCAAAGCCACGATAAGCATTGCTGAGGCATGTAATTTCCAATAATTTTGTGAACCATCGCCACGAAATAAAATTTTAGAAAAATGCGTTAAAAGTTACAATGAGTTACCCAGGACTGATAAAAAGCCACATAAAAACAGTCTAGATAATTTGAAATATTCTAAAATAACAGAATGTTAAATGAAGTGCTCCTGAAAAGCAATATGAATGGGATAACATCAACCAATGAAGAAAATGTGTATCATCCCCTAAGTTTAAAGGACAAATTATAAATGTAAAATTTGTATCTAAACGTCCTATCGGGCACACAACAAAGAGGACTCAACTTTTATGGCCAGTTTATAACACGTAGGCCCTACAGAGAAAAGTGTGTATAGGGGCCTTAAATCTTATACATTATTAAATCGCGGCATTTTAGTCATTTCGATCCGTCATTTGACTCCGTAATAGTTCATGTAGATTCGAACATCATATTACGGTGAAAACAAAACAATTACAAATCCACTTTAGGAATTACAAAATAATGTTTTGTCTGTCAGAGGGCATTAAGGGGAAGTGCTTGACAGTATATTTTCAGTTCCTGGGTTATAAATGTTACAAGGATACATACATGCATTTATCCAACGTTAGTCAGATTCATTTCAGAAAGGCTTGATCCAACACTCAGCCAACGTTAGTTTGAAATAAGCCTACAGCACTCACACACAATCACAGGCACACTGTTTTCCAGGAAGCCGCCGATTTGACCTCAGTGATACCAGTCAAGCATTAGCCAGCATTCAGGATTATGAACGAATGATCCGTGGTTATAAGGTCACGTGCTTATAAAGCAATGATCAATGGACGAGACGGCAGAACTCTAGAAATATTCCCCTGCAGTACGTTAGTTTACTCTGTTGACTTAGTTTACTCTGTTGACTGTTATTTTTAAACTAGTGTTCATTTCGATACATCAATAGCACTGACATTATTATAATCATGAGCAGTGTGTGATACATACATGTGGAGAAATATAATTCATGTGAAGAGATATTATTCACTCAGTGTGCTGTTCAAAAGTAGACAACTGACAACAGAAACCTGTCTATAACCTTATACAGGGAGATGTATACATCACACAGCCTAGCTAGAGACTCAGAGGCAGTAGCGGACGTACCATCGTCCCGCAGTTATACCTCTATTGTTAGAGAAGCTTTAAAAAATGAACCGTTCGCAAATTCAAAATCTGGACTTGAAAACAATGATGCCAAGAAGCTTGTGAGACGAAATGTGACTATTTCTGCTGAGACAGTCCGCAATGCAATGAGCGACAATGCTCTGCGACGGCCTACAGTCATTGGCAACCAAAGTACTGAACTGAGACACAGAGGCAGCGAGAAGAAACTGATGCGGAGAAAACTGGCAAATGTGAGTCAGTCCATGGAGGATACACTACGATGGCCTCAGACTAAACCAATGAATGATGAGGAGAATGTAGGCTTAGCACAGATGCCTGGTAACCTAAAAACAACCACCAGTACTAGGCCTACATATGGATTTAATGTTGAAGATGTGAAGTCAGCTGTCCGCAGCCACAAACATTGTGAATCTGACAAAATTAAAAGGAATACACCGTGTTCTGATGCGAAACATCGGTCATTAGCACCAGTGATAACCAGTAGACCTAAGGTACAAATACCAGAGCGAGAACCAATGATAGGCTTAGTGTCAAGGCATCAGGTACAGTCATCATATAGACGCTTCAGTGAGCCGGCTACACCCACACATGCAATCATGCAAGTTGCTGGGCCAACAACATTGAGCAAAAGACCAGTGAATCCACCCTCAGCTAGACGTCAGAGTGTGCCTGCTGCAGCAACACATTCATCCAGTCAGGTACATACGTCATCAGCGGTGAACAGGCGCCCTACTCCTGTACCTTCCTCTACACGACGTCACTGTGTACCTGATGGTACAGAGACAGAGTCAAGTGATATTATGAGAAATGCCCCACGCTGGGAAAGCTGCAGTGTCATCGATGAAGCATTCCCTTTTCTTACGATACCACAAATTATCATTACCCCTCCTGTTGAGGATTTGCCTATTCACAGTGAGACAGCAGGTCGTGGCACACACCAGCGACTGTTGAGTAGAGAATCCATGAAAGCTAACGTGCTATCTGGATCTCACATCTCATCTGATAGCACCAGAGAATGGGTGGACACCAGTAATCAGTCAATGCCATACACGAGAGTCTATCAGCCTCCCCACAACAAACTAGAAATCACTGCCAGTTTGAGCAGTGAGCCTCAGTGCCAGAGTAAGGTCAACCAGCCACAAGGTCATGTGTCAAAAGGCTCAGACATTTTTAACAAAATTATGATGGACATGACTCTTGGTGAATCTACTCACTGTATTACATCGTCAAGATATTGAAAGTACTTAACCTCTGCAAAACAGTGACAGTGACTACTTACTTGAAAAGTCAGAAGTTACTACCTTTCGGCTTTACACGGCGGTAATTGTCAAACATGAATTGAAGCAGGTGTAGTCCTATCCCATGTAATGGAAGAAAAACGTTAAATGTTCATATATGTGATGTGCTACTCTCACTGCAGTCCTAGGAATCTACATTTTCCAATATTGTTTGTATTTATCTCAGGACACTGACGAATGTTATATTATAACACAATAACTAAATATTGCCCCCGTTTATAGTTAGTTTTAACACGCACTAAAACTGTAACATCCACGTCAGCTGATATGTAACAGCGTAGCATAAGTATGATGCAAAGATGATTTTTTTCGTTTGATTTAGTCCCAAACAAGACAGTTATGTATATAGTTTGGTAGGACGTGGGTTTGGATTACTGAACTCCTCCACAATATAATGTAATAATTGTTCTCAATTGTTAAAACTTGTTTTCAACCAAGTAAAAAAATACTGTTATCCTACTTACATGTTGGCCATAATAAATATTGATGCTCAAACTTACTCGTTTTTTTGTTCAGTATATGACATGATACAGAACTGGTAAAGTGTTAGGTCTTCTTAAACATGGTTAAATAATGTGTTTTGAATTACCCATCTTATGCAAACGTTGTAAAAAATGTATGGCCATAATAAAAAATTACATCAGCTGCAACGAATCGTTTTGAAAAAGTCATTCCGTGACGTATTTGTCCAGATTAATAAAGTCGGATGACATTCTCCTCATGATATTTTAAACATTTACACTTGTTGTTGCTCTCTTTTTCTCAATGACAATTACACATATTAAAATGGCTAGTGACTGTCAGCAGTAAGAAGCGGTGCATAATCGACTGGTGACGGCACACTACGTATTATCTATGTAGGCCTTCAACAAGCAAACACGAGGCATTCAACCAATGTTGTTTTAACGCTGGTCCACCGTCTAGCTCAATGTTGAACACCATCTCATGTTTACTGGGCGTGATACTTTTTAATAATTGACAAAATGTAGATTTCAATTTTGCGCTGTAGCGTTTCTATATCAGAATCAGCTACCCAGCCAACATGAGATGTTGAGCCGATGTTGGTTTGGTATTGGGCCATCTTTGCAGACGGTGGACTAACATTCAACTAACACTGGTCCAACGTATTGTGCTTGCAGGGTCTGAAGATCGATAGTATCACTAAAATTCAAGTATCACACATTTATTTTTTACACATATATATGCTTTATTGAATCGTTGTTGTCTGTCTACTCCACAACAAGCAGAATCTAGACAACAGTAGTCACATGAGATTTATATGCCAGTTTTTGTTTAGTATGAGCCTGCTCCTATATTAGTCGACATACAGGTACATTATTTTACACAGATGCTTTATATAACCCCCACAGCACGGATATCGACTTTAGTTGTCAGAATCTGACGTCTATAGACGTCAGATTCTGACGTCTAAAATAGATCCCCGCACTGTAAGAGTAGAAATATTTCTAATGGCCCTGGACCCATACCATAGGTATTCAAATGAACCAGAAAGAGCTAACTAAAACATTTATGATGATTTCAAATTTAAAAAACCCTTTGGTCTCCATGGGTTTCATAAAAATATTAAGCGCCTCAAGGGTTATTCAGCAGCTGTTGTCTCGTGTACTCCCATATAAGCAGAGCTCCGCTCACGTGTACGTTGAGGGAGCGTATGACACCTTGCTGTGGTATCTCAACACAGACATCCAGTAACTGAATCAGCTCTACAGGAATGCCTTCTTTCTCATTTCTGTCAAAATAAAAAAAATAGTATATTTCTCTAGAATTTACTGTACAAACCATCTAGGATTAATAATGGGTACATGTCATTATTAATTAATAATATATTTTATAGATGACGTGTCAAACGAAAAAAAGATTCCAATGTCTTATTAACAGGAAATAGCCTTTTGTTGCCGAATTTTCGCATCCAGCATTTTGAATTGATATGGGTCGAATTACTATGTCCCCTATGGCTATAGTTCTTATAAATACTAATAAACATTATTATGTTTGTAACTACTGTGTGAAGTGTTAAATAAATATAATACAAGTCAGAATGAGTGCTGGTTACTAACGTAACTACCCTACACCACCTCAAACTACCTAGAACACCCACACAACGTTTTCTTTGCTAGTCACAATCAAAAGATTATGTATTTGTAGCTCGAAATGTCAACAAAAAAATCCTTAAATGACATGTAATAACAATATAAGCCATTAAAAATTTGACAAACAAAATGCTGCCCCGCCGGAATAAAAATATGTAGATTATAAGCCTTTCTCTGGCAATGGTCAAAGTAGAGCACAGCCACAGTCATCAACATGAATAATTGTTGTACGCCATCCCGCACATGTGGAAAGGTCAATGCTCCAAGGAGTGAGGTCTGTCGCCAGGTAAATATAATTAATCATATCAGTAAAGGTTAAAATCATGTTTTTTTTCTGGAAGAAAAACTAAAATCTTCAGAAATTGTTTCTGGCGGACTTACCCGAGAAGAAGTAGTGTTTTCTTGGGGAACGTGTAATCTGTGAGACATTTGCTGTTGGCCGTCTGCTCAGCGCCCACCAACGTGTAGCCGCTGTTACGCTTCTCTCTCAGGTAGGCACTCAAATGACGAGGCATCACCTGGCAACATAATCAGATTAACTTGTCACGATCATTATAGTTTTTCGAAAATATTATTTGAACTTTAACCCTTTATATGTAACTTAGTTAGGCAAGCTTCGGCTGGCTTATTTTTAATAACAAAATCTTATAAAAAATGTTATTATACCTTTTAAAACTAGAGTACACCAGACAATCACATCATTGACATAATGTATTGTTTGTCGATAACTCTATACAAAAGAATAACATTCAATTTCGATTGTTCGTGTGCAGAAGGTTCGGACTACTGAAAATCTCTGTCATTGCATGCCCCTCCCCTGTCACTGACATGAGAAATATCCGTTCACCCTCATTAATTGGTGCCAACATCTCAATATTTTGATTGGTTACAAATCACGGCTGTCATTCCTAACCCTACCCGGCCCAGTCTGCCATAGAACAAAGAAACACCCCCGCCTTAATACACCACTGACCATGCAATTAAACCTCTCAGATTAATCGTCTCATCAAAATGTCTATGTGACCACTTTTAATTTTCTAGAATTAATATGTATAAGAGAAATGGCCCTATTCAGTATTCACCTAAACACAATATCGATATAATAAAATAGTACAACTAAATAACACAACTGTATAGGCTACATATATAAATGCTGAGCTAGACTATATAACCGGATATTGTAGATATTTGTAGAAGTCCATGTGTGATATTTGTCTTTAGCAACTCACCAACCTCTCTCCTTATAGCACAACTATGTGTGACTCCTTATAATAGATGGTATTTCTGCCGAATTTTACAAATATGGATGTAATGAACTCTTGCCAGCATTAGAATTGCTGTTCAATACCATTCTTACCAATGGAGAAATTTCATCTAGATGGGCTACCGGTATAATCCACCCTGTCCACAAAAAAGGGGACCATGGTGTTCCCGATAATTACAGAAAAATCACAGTCATGCCGTGTATTGGGAAACTATTTGAATCTATACTCAATAACAGAATCTCATTTAAAAACGAAGTATGTAGTGATAATGATCCCTATCACGGCTATGTAGAGACATAGCCGTGGTGAAGTCACTAGCGCAATTTATTTATGGTTGCTTTAAACAAATTAAGGGTTAAAAATACTGAGTATAATAAATCTGTCACCTGTCGCTATATTATTCAAATTATCATGCCCTCATGATCTGACTTGGGTATTACCACATATCAGGACGGTTGTTGCTCTCGGATCTTATTATTTGGCTTTTTAGGGCCGGTTAGGGACGTTTCCGTCGCCTTTGTTATCAGACGAGGTGGGGCCTTATGGAGGATTTCAGAGTTGCTAAGTCAACTGATTTTCTCTATGAGGTCGGGAATGTTTTTCTTCGATTGTAACTCCGAGTATGTGGTACTAACTAGGTCGTGATTGAAACAGTATGAAATAAACAATATAGTGAAATAAAATAAGCTGTAATGTTTTTGTGCGAGGGCCATGTCCTGTGTGAATTGCACAAATAATTTTTAACCGGCATTACTACTGTTATTACGTCGTAAACTTTGCACCACTAGTCAATATCAGGGAATCTCCGCGCTCATAGCGACTGTGCTTGCATGGTCACATGACTTGGAGCTACCTGTTTATGCCACATTTATTGTACTTGCATGACATCATATTTAATTTTAAAAAATACCGTATAATTTTTACCATTGTCTTATTGCATACTCCAGTTACTGTAGCATAATTATGCACTTGTATATATTTTAGGTTTCTACGCTTTCCAGAGTGTCTTTTTTGCTACTATATATAATTAGTATGTCATACATAGTAGCTATTTTATCTCTGGTTTTGGTGCGGGAAACAAAAGGATAGACCTCTATGTTATCTTGGCAATGCCTTTTAATTAATTTTTAGTAGTAGTCATTTATATTATCGAAGTACCCAGTTTTTATTTTGGCAATGCCACTTAACATGATTTTAGTTGTGTATGTCATACCATGCATATTGTCATATGATTTAAACAAATTAACAATCTTGTATATATATACATGTACATACATCTCTTTCATTTCTATGACAAATAAGTCTGTAATGACTTTTCTTTTCTGTCAATAAAATGTCTGTCTGTCTCTCTGTCAGTACAACTTTGTGTGCCAGAGATGTCATCGTATTTCACGAATAGTAAGCAGGCTCTAATTTTATGATGTACCTTTGTTCTAGACATTAATCCAATGATGCCACCAATGTATTGCCAATGCATAAAAGCATCATTTATTTGTATAAATTACATATTTTACCCTTACCAGTTATTCTCAAAAGTGTCCGTTAATCCCTCATTCAGTTATTTATTATGTAATGACTAAAACAAATTAGTGTATAACAAATAGGGGAGTGGGGGGCTGATTGTCACTAAAAAAAATTTTTCTTACATTTCTCCACACGATGTATGTATAGATAGCATGAGTCTGATTATGAGGAAAACACTCTTTAAAACATATCTCTTAAAATGATATTCGTATTCATGACTTTACAAAAGTTTTTCTTATTCAATTACATTTGCATTTATTCAACTCCATGTCTGCCAATCTAATTGATTGTTCCTTGGCCTAAGACCCAACTAATAAAATGTCATGCAAATCTGTTCATTATTTTTAAAAATAATTTCACGGACGGACAGAGAGACAGATAAAAAAACCAACAAACATGCAGACAAAACCACCAAGACCAAAAACATCCTGGTGGAGGTAATTAGGACTTTTGGAGCATTAATTTGATATATTGGAATTGCACAGCAATTACCAGCTGACAGTGAGTAAATATATGATGAGCTTCCATGCTAAGTAAAGGGTTAAAAAACGCACTCAATAATAATATTTATTTAGCTTAATCTATACAATGTTATATCATTACATTTAATACATTTAAAAGACCAATAATGCACATGATATATGGCTGTGTAAAAAAATTACCTTCGCCAGGAAGGTTATGTTTTGGGTAGTATTGAATTGTTTGTTTGTCTGCCTGTCTGTCAATCGTATTACGTAAAAAGCAATGAACGGATTTGCTTTCAATTTTTATCAGCTCTGTGTTTCTCGGGCCAAGGAAAAATCAATTTGATTTTGGGGATAATCTGGATTAAGTTCAAAATCCAGGATCCGCATCCAATCCGGATCGTACAGATTTGCATGAGATTTTTACAGGTGTGTTACGGCCCGAGGACCAATGCATTGAATATTGGGGATGCTTAGGATTACGAACCGGATCCAGGATGCGGATTACAATCAATAATTTTGGGGTGGTTTGCGATCTCTGACTGACTGTCAAGTTTCAATTAAAATCATCCATATTTTGTTATTACATGTATTCAAAATAAGATATTTGAATTGACTACTAATTTACTGATTAACTGACCTCTTTCATCACTAGCCACTTGTGTGCTGTGACACTCAGACTCTCAAACTGCTTGTCTTCTATATATCTCAGATTGCGTATGACATACTCAGATACACCAAATATCTCTGCCGTACGACATAGACCTAAAATAAAACAAACAAAAAATACTGCCCCGTTTTCGGTTGCACATGAAAACAAACACTGCCAATAGACTCGCAGACCCTGAAAATGATATATACCAGGTCTCAAGGCACTATTGTGAATTTTAAAAATTACTGGTTAAAAAATTATCTTTGCACAAATTTAAGAGACTGCGAAATGGTGAAAAATTGGTTTTGCTCTAAAATTGTTACCTACGTATCAACATCACTTCGAGATAAACAGGGACAATATTTACAGGTCTCATTACAATTATTCTTAATCAAGATCCATAGAAGTAAAGTGCATGACTTTTTTTCTACACATTTTGAATATTTTAGTACATTATTACAAAATTAAAATGCGTATATTGCAAATATTGTTTCACTTTTTTACTATTGTTTTATTTTTTTATATCATAACAAACAAAATGTGACATAGCATTATCAGGTCACGTGTATCATGTAAATCAAGTTGTTAGTTTTGGGACTAAGAAATAATTTTGACAAGTTGAAGAATAATAAAGGGTGAATTTTTTTTAGTAAATCTACTATGCTTGAAAGGATATTATACATCATGATTTCAAAAAACAAAATACTTATTTTTTTAATCCTTTTATCGATTAGTTACCAGTATAATTGGAAAATTTTACCTCCGAGGTTTGGTATTTTGTTTATAAGTGATGTGACCAGAATAAGACCGTCCTGTTCTTTTTTATGAGATGATTGTTCTGGCAACATGCTGAGCCAAGGTATAATCTTCTTCTGAACATCACCAGCGGCAACAGCAGATATCTCATCTTCATCTAATGCTGCAGTAAAACAAATTAAAGTTATGCATATCTACGCATGACATAACATTTAAGCTAATCAGTAAAGATATGCATTAGGCCCCTACTTGTAAAATTCAAATGTTTTGAAGGAGCATTTTTATTCAATTGAAATTTTGAAACTTGACAAGCAGTAATTAGAAAGTAAATAGCTGATTTTTTTAAAGAGAGAACTAAGATAGGTGAAGCACTCATATCATCCATTTGAACTTGTTTCTCATTACTGTGATCCTTTAAGTAAGTAAAAACCAAGGAAATATTCTACAATGGGGCAAAATATATGCAAAGCTTGGAAGGGAAACGTTCCCCTATTAATACCCCCATTTAAAGTGTTAATAAAAATCAGCCATAACAAGGTGATATTTTTATTATATTTTTTTATGATTTGCAAAAAAATTTATTATTGGAATGTCACACATTTAAACAACATGATATAATGTGAGTTGAAGGTGTGGAGAGTGACCAGATGTTTTACAATGGGAAGCAAGCCAATTATGATTTTTATATGATATATTGCAATAATACCCCGGTATATATTTGTAATCAATAATAACTACTCAAGTCAACAGTTACTGCTGTTTCCCATTACAGAGCAGTAGAGGAGATGCTGGGTAATTATTAGACAGTAGCCCAGCAGATGTGAGAGATTGAACCGGTGCTGGCTTAATGTTGGGTCAGTGGCACAGACATTGCACCAACATTAAAGTAACATCAATCCGTTTGATGTATTGTCTTAGCTGGGAAACCAGACTCCAGATGTATCCTTCAATTAATTAAGGGGCTGAAATTTAGCTGCTGCATTCAAGCTTTTCTGTGGTGATCTCACGCACAGCTCTGTTTCTGACAACAGATTCCAATGTATGACCCAGCTAAATCATTAAAATTAGTCTATCACTGTTTAGAAGCAGGAAAGTATTATTATTCAAAATATTAAAAGCAGAAGAGTACCGTAACAACTTGCTTTTTGTGGGAGAAGACTTTGGTTTCTCCACCACAAGAAACTGGGTCACAATAAGTAAAAAAAAAAATTTAATGGAAAATGCCTGCCAAGCCCGGGGGAGACTACATGATGAATAAAAATATTTTTTATATAATTTATACTCAAAAATTTCTTAACTTTTATTAATTGTGTGGTGGGAATTGCAGAAGCAATTCACAGCTCAAGGTGAAGTAAAAGATGTCGAAATTGTCAGGTAGATGGAACGATTAATGAAAGTTTGTTTTACAGACCACCAGTTGTTCTGAGCTTCCAGGATCCAATTGGACACTGTGAGAGATCAGATGATGTGTTATGAGCAGGTAGATTATGACTGTCTGCTGTCGACCAGGTGCTATCCACATCTATGAAACAGGTAACTGTAATCCATTCCTCATCCGTCAAGCAAGACAGCTTTGGTAAAATATGTGTGATAGTCTACGCAGAAAAAATAGAAATAACATATCAACACTAACACCAATGAAGACCAATGAAGACAATTGCAGTACAAAAGAGTTACATTCATTCACAGTTAATGACAACCCTGCATGATGGAATAGGCAAAATGACTAAGGACTGGCTTTGATTTATACATTAAAAGGATTCACCTTTCACAACTTCAAGGGAAGGACAAGAATTATTAGATCTTGCCGAACAAAGACAAGTTCAACATTCAAAAAGTGCTATTTAAGTGCTAATAAAAATAATAATTTAAAATGATTATAGACATCCCGTATTTATTCTAATAAACGCCCATATTCTAACACACGCCCACCCCCTGATTTGAAAATAAAACTTATATGTACACTATGTGATCATTAACAAACTACATACTCTAATAAGCGCCCATCCCTCCTGTAATCTCAGGGGGTATTCTAATTACAGCCGCTGGCGTTTATTACAGTTCTTAGCATTGATGCTGGGAAATATGAAAGACTTCGCAGAAATACAGAAATTATATGCTGTCTCAAATAATCTATGTCTCAAATAATCTCTACTACCAGCAATATATATTTTTAGGAGCATATTTCAATTAAAAGTTATGCCAAAAAGGTTATTGTTGCAATATATCAAACTGTGCGGTTGACAAAAGATCTATGGGCTTCTGCCATTTTACTTACCTCAATACTGTAGTCTCTAATTGGATGGAAATTAAATGCGAAGTTTTCTCTTAACTTTCGAGCTTTCACTGCAGCTGTACTGAAAATCAAAGTAATATTGTCACAACTATTTACAATTAATCAATTTTTAAAATACTAATTATGAAGTAAAAATTGCTTTGACACAGGCATTGATGGTTATGCCTCAGCTGTAGATGCAATACCAAACATTTGATAGGTGCTCTAGAATAGGCTATATGCACATTGCTGTAAATGCTCTAGTTACAGCATTATTTTAGACAAGACGTCTTTGCAATTTTATAAGCAGTGATAGCCCAATATCACCCTTGAGCTTGTTCTAGACCTTACATAGGTACTTACAGAACCTAATATAAACCAGTGAATATCATTATACATCTATAAACCTGCCGGTCAACACCATAAGCGGGTCAATGAGTTTTTTTGTCAACTTCAGCATCCATCTGGCTCTATAACTATTACAGATAGATAATTACTGTGTACATGAGAGATCCAGGTACCACTTTAAATGAATTATTCTGGGCACACCCTATGAATTTTTATCTACATTTCATGAGCTTTAGCTTCAAGAAATCAATGGTCTGTTATACCTTACTCTGGAGCATATCACGTAATTTAACAATGCCAAGCCAAAATGCAGTAGCTTTTAACTTTCCAAGGCGAAATTGCTGCAATTATTAGATATCAACATTCTCCCTTTAAGAAATTATCTCGGACATGGACCAGCAGACTGATGCAGCCTAAATTACAATGACCTCACTGCATAATGCTACAACCTTGTTACACACCTGTTATTTAGTGTGAAGTCCACAAAAGCTTTAATACTACTGTTTTTCTGTAGTAACGTGGTGAGCTTGCTGTCCACCGCTCTGTCCCAGAGAGTTAACAGTGTGGCTTGTGAAAACACACGCATGCTGAAGTTATGCTCCATACACCACGGTAACACACAGGGTATCGCTTTAGAGATAAACTCCTCCTGTTTTCAAACACAACATACATTTTTAGTGCATGGTAATAGCTCTGATGTAGTATACATTACCACATCATTATTTTTTACCAATGCTGCTGCAGTGATTCAGATATTTTACATTATGGTATGTACATGTAAATCGCTAATGCATTCGAACCTGGAATTGCTAGACACAATTTCCAGCTTCAAATGACAAAACATATTTCTAGCAGGCATTCCAGCCAGCAGATATTTGCACTGTGTCAATTCAAATGTCCCATAACCTGGCCTAATATTGACCAGTGTTTAGTTTCATATCCAGTGAATTGTCATTATTGTTTATTAACCCTTGTCCTGCTGAAATGTTTTAATTGTATTTTTCGTCATTTGATGCTGGAATTGCTAACGCAATTTCCAGCTTCAAATAACGAAAAATATTACTATTTATGAAAAATAGAAATGACCAATATTGAAATATTGGATCTACTAAGCATCTACCAAAAACTATTTTATCAAATTAAGTGATCTTTTTATTGATGTAAAACATCCTTAACCCCGCATATATAAGGGACTAGCAGGAAAAGGGTTAAGTAAACTAATACGGTAAGCCATGTGGAAAGAGATTTAATTTACCAGCTCTTCTTTGTCAGTAATGAGCTTACTCAGATTACCAAGTATAACAAGCAGTGAGCATAACGATGCTGATTTCTTCTCTGTACTCTGAAAATACAAAATAATAACACAAGTATACATACTTTAAACCCTTAAAGCGCTAAATTTTTCTATAAAAACCTTGGAGACCAAAGGGTTTATTTCAATTTGATATCATCATAAATGTCTTATTCAGTTCTTTCCGATTCATTTGAATACCTTACGTTATGGGTCTTAGCCCCTCTACGGTCATTATAAATATTCTTACTTTTACAGTGCGATCAACTTTAGACGTCAGAATCTAACGACTAAAGTCGATCCCTGCGCTGTAAGGATTAAGACATCTAATAACTGTCTTTGAACACCAATTATGACCACATGTATTTTCATTTTCACTTTAAAAAAATATGTAGTACAGGTACCTTCTAAAGGTGAAATGTGTCTTTACTTAGCATGATTTTTAAATTTGAGAAGTCTGAATAATTTTCATTTATTTGTTGTGGATGACATCAGCGAGACAATTTCTTTTAGTTTATTTCCAACTACATGTAAATAACTAAAAAAAAGTCAACAGTCAAAAGGTTTATCCTTTTTATAGCATCTATAAATAAATAGTATGAACTGAATGTTTAAATATATTTCATCAGCATCATCTTACATAATGAACACACATAACATTAAACGTGAACATTTTGCAAACTATTTTAAAAACATTTTCAAAACTTTTAAATGTGCACCAATCTGTCTTTGTCATAATGATGTGTTCAGTATGCCATAAAGCTTGTCAGGGTCAGTGTTCTGAGAAGGGGAGAGGCTTTGAAAACTGCAATTGCTTCAACATTGTGTTTAATAATAGGCCTATCACATGGCTCAAAATTAAAGGGAGCCAGCGTGCCCGTACCAGAGATCCGCAAAACTACCGGCATGCAGTCCAGCTCGGACAATTTCTTTTTTTATTGATTTCTTGTGATCGTGGTTCATATGCTTAGGCCTACATTACTGCAATTACTGGTATACATGTATACACAACTGCAACTAGTGACTTCAGCTGGCAAGCTCGAATGCTAAGGTCCAGTTTACTTGAAGCAAAAACAAATATTCAGATCACAGCAGAGCAGGTTGAAAGTTCCTCGGCACGTGATCTATAGGCCTATGCCTACATGCGCCACATGTGCTAAGGTCAAGCTTGCGCTACGGCTGTCACAAGACTCAGCCATGTATAATAGTCACACACAGATAAAATTGGGGTGCTGAGACCAGGTTCTCGTTTCACCCCAGGATTCAGCATTTTTCAACAAGGCTCTGATTCTGACAGACTGTTACCCCAATGTATAAAATATGCCAATATTAATGACGTAGCAGAAAATGACCCATCATGCTAATATAAGATTAGATGAAATAGATGATGACCAACAAGATCAAGACTTCTACGCCTAAAACATTTCCAGATGCTCTATAGAAGGTGTGCATTCTATTCCAGCGTTCTTTTGTAAAAAAGGACTATCTGATACTGTTGAACAGTTGATGACTGCTCAAGATAGTTTGCGTAAAGGCAGCATGCAAACTGCGGCAAACATCAATGAATGATTTATCCACTGTAAAATAAATGTTTAATTTAATTTCATGAATTATTTTTAGTGCTAATTGAATAAGGATTTTGGTTATTGTATGTGTTTGTTTTGTGTTCGTTTTACCTCTTATATGCGTAGTTAATATAGTACACATACTGTACTTAGAGCATGCCAATATGCATATATTATAAAGTATATCAACAGTTAATGTACAATTCCACCTTGCTAATGGGACCACTGTAGCTAAGGCCCTCAGGTGGTCCGGTTAGCGAGGTTCGTATAGCACGGCCTTGGTTCTCAACACTTTGTCCAGTTACCCCTGTATTAAACACTGTTTATTGGAACATCCAAGCAGAAATTTTAAAATGTGTCGCCACACAACTATGAAAAAATAATTATAATAAATATGTGACGTTGAACATGTCATCACATTAATACGCAGAACATTATTGTAGTGGAAAATAAACAGAAAACGGCAAGATAACCCTTCATGCTAATAGTCCAGTTGCACAGCGTTTTTTCCACATACAAATCATGGGTAATCTTCAGACAAAAATTATTTTGGTTTTGACTCATGATAAAAAACAATTGACACCAACCTTTTTTATTTGTGTCCAGATAACAGGAAGTAAGCTAGGATAACTGTGAACACAACGTGTTATCAACCAATCGACCTGAAATCGCACTGAAGACTGCGTTTCTTCTCTCACCATATCCAGCAAGAAGGGGAAGACTATCTTGACACACAAATTCTCTGACTTAAAAAAGACGAGAGGAATTATTGGGACAAAAATCAAAATCTCAAATCTCTTATCACACATTCGGTCAAAATATCTGACAATCGCTCTTACAGGTGTTACAAGCTATGTCTCATTCCATTATTTTTATTTTTCCATTTTTTTTTTTGAAGTGTATTTCAACAACTATCTGTTGTAAAAATTGCAATTGCGATATCATATTAACAAGGTAATTGAAACTACATGCTTATAATAAACTTGCAGATCTATACCAAAATGTTGTTAGCAGAACTAGAAAAAAATGTTCAGAGCGAACATAAAAGCAGCCCATGTACTGTTTATGTGAAGTACAATGAGCAGAAGTTCATAAACTTGTTGTTATTTAGAAAACAAATAACTACGGTTGAGAGCTACGTCAACTTGAAATATGACTGATTTTTTTTAATAATATACAGGAAGACTTAACCCTTGACCCTTAAAGCGCTGAATTAATTTGTAAAAACATCAATTTGAAATGATCATAATGTCTTAGTTAGCTTTATTCTGATACATTTGAATACCTATGTTAGGGGTCTACACCATTAGAAATATTCTACAGACGTCAGATTCTGACGACTAAAGTCGATCCCCGCCCTGTATGAACCCACAACTTTAAGTGGGTACAAATTACTTGCCGGTACGTATGCACAATTTCAATCAAAACATATGCAAATCTTGTAAGTTTGGCACTTGATGATTTATGCTTAAAATTTTCTTGTTTTAAGGATTAATATAAAGGCTAAAACCGGATATAGATGCGACTAGCACTTTACCTTAATAAACCCTTACAATTCTGAAATATTTGTATATATATCATATATTATATATACTGTAGAGACAAACGAGACACACTTTTTGCGACAGATTCTGATGTCGAAAGTCGATAGCTGTACTGAGAGGGTTAATAAAATGATGATATAATATGTAAGATGTTGATATTGGTACATCAATAACAAAAATGTCAAACACAAACATGGTTAGTAATATTTTGTGTGTCAATTTCCTCCACCTTAAAAGAGAAAAATATAATGGATATAAACAATATAAACTTGCAGGTATGTGTATTTACAAGTAAAAAGCACAGAAATACAGCTTAACTTACTTGAATAATGAATTTCAAAAGAACTAGTAGCCCACTGAAAAGGCGGTGTTTCTTTCTGTGTAGCAAGGAGTTTGGAAAATTAGAGTAAGTTTTTGTTTGCACAAGTTCCCATTGTTTCTTCATCATATGTGATATCAAATATTCCACAAAATGTACATGATCCTGGTTTTTAGTGTCGAGAGCTGCAAGGAATGACAGCATCTGAACACGCACCACAGAATCATCCTTCACTCCCCTGTAATAAAGACAAATATGATTAGGATTTATACCAGTAATCAGTCTGATTGTGCACCACAACGTCATAAGCATGCTGTACCTATACAACAGCATCTCAATTTGCACACAAAAACATCGGCATGCCATACATATCAGCATGGTAATTAAAAAATACTTCCAACCCCAAAATCCTGATGCTGGGAGATATTACCTTACCGTACTTCAAACAGAAAAATGCATAAACAATTAACCCATTGATGGGTGGTCAGGAAATAAATGTTATCAATCATGCAGAAGGAAGATACAAATTGTCTTTTCAGTTAATTAAAGGGAAAATAATACCATAACAAAGAACAATAGACAAGAATTCACGAAAGTATTCATGGACTAGACTTGACATGTACTCACATTGTATGTAGCACATTGGCTGGCAGGGTGTCTCCTTCAGTTCTCAAAAAAGAGTGAACTTCATGCATGAATCTGAAATAATTCAAGAATTCAGAAAGCTGGTTGGGTCCCAACAAACACAAATGCTGATTTAATGTTAGGCCAGTGTTGCTGACAGTAGACTAGCATTAAATGAGCATTGGCTCAATGTCTTGTGTTTACTGGGGTGACAGGTCAACTTACAGTAAATGATTCTTCAAATAAAGTACAAGTATATGATGATCTAATAATGATGTGACAAAGAAAATTCCGTCATGATTACATATGACACGACGCCGAAACAATAAAGTCAGAAATCCATATGCCATCCACTTCAAAATTAAAGAGTGTATCTCCCACTTCAAGAAAATACACTCTTTCAATGCAACAGAATGATCTTACTGAATGATATAACAATAGCGTACCTGTTTCCTCTGCTATGAACAGGTCCGAACAAAATCAGTTTCACAATAAAATCTATCATTTCAATGGCAGACAGCAGCTGTGGATCTACAAACTGCCACAAGTGACACAGCCATGAAGCCAACACATTGACAAAACCCATCCTCTCACTGCCCAAATCCATAATCTTGTCGGCATACTGCGAAAAAGCACAAAATATGCCAGATCAAATAAGTATATGGGCATTAAATACAGGCCATACAAACAAAATGTACTCTTCTAAAAACATAATGTTTCTGAAATTGTACATAATCTGAAATTCTCTGGAACATCAGACATATGATTGATTTTTAAAAGTATCACAACTATACCCACATGCTAGATATGGATTCAGAGCAATATATAATTATTTAATATATTCAGAGCATTATATGTAGGCCTACATATTATTTAAAATTCAGGTGTTATTAGTCACCTTCTTAATCAAACTCCATGGACAAGACGTTTGCTGCATTAATTCAGGATGAAAAATAATCTGGACGATGATTTTAAAACTTGGCCAGAATACAGGAGCATTTTTGGATTCTTCCAGTAAATTCCTCCAAAGTGTGTCAAACAAAAGCTCCAACTTACCAGCTGGTACCTACAGCACAACAAGGGCACAAGACAGTCATAAATACAATATATAATTAGATTAACAATTTGTGCACAGATAATCATTGATAGTTCCAGTCTATGTGAAATGCAATTTATTTTTCTTTGAGAAAGATGGTAGGCAGGTAGAGAAAAAACTAAATACAAAGAAGTCTTTATTACCCATCTTTTAAGATTAGGGGGTGTGTTTGACAAGGAAAGACTACAAAATCTGTTATTTTTCATTTATCTGATATTTGATGCTTTGGGCATGTTTCAACTGTAAACTACACTATCAAATAAAGCTGGCATTGGCTGCTGTCTGAGATAAGTAGAGCCTGATGGCACTGAAATAGAGCTTGCGTCGACCTTCAGGGTTATTGTTCTACGGACCACCAAAATGGAGCTGTCTCACAATAATTATTAAAGCTGCTTAACTGTTTTGCTTATTTAAATCAAAAGACCAAGTCATAGAAAATGGTGTTTAAATTATTATTTAACTGTTTAGAGTATTAAAACCCAGTGGGGGTTTCTGAACTCTGAACTTTAAAGTCTGAAGCTTGAAGTCCAAAGTCCTCTTTAAGTCCGAAGAAATCTGAAGTAGTCTATATTGTCCAAAGTCTGAAATTCAAAGACCGAAGTTCAAAATCCGAAGGACGAGGTCTGTCCGAAGTATATCCGAAGTTTAAAATCCGAACGCTAAGTCTAAAGTTCAAAGTTTGAAGTTCGAATTCTGATGTCTGAAGTTCGAAGTCTTAAATCTGAAGTGTGAAACTCAAAGTCAGAAGTCCAAAATCCAAAGTCTTATGTTCGAAGTCTGGTCGAGGTCCAAAGTCTGAAGTAGGAGTCTGACGTCTGAAGTCTGTCCGAAGTTTGTCTGAAGTCTGAACATTGTCCGAAGTCTGTCTAAAGTGGTCTGCATGACAGCGATCACCATTGATCAGCAGTTCTTCTGATCCTCATAACATATATTATAATGTATTTCTTGAGCTTATTTGGTTACATATGTATGTTTGTTTTTGTTGTGTGACAAATAAATCATCCGAGTCTTTGAGTCCAAAGTTTGACGTCTGTACGATGTCTGACAATGAAGGCTACAATCCGACGTCTGAAGTATGTCCGAAGTCCACAATCCTAAGTCTGAAAACTGATGTCTAAAGTCCACAATCTGAAGTCTGATGTACGAAGTCTGACAAAATCGGAAGTTTGATGTCTGACGTCTGTCCGAAAACTGTCTGAATTATGTCCAAAGTCTAAAGTACTACGTATGTCTGTTCCAAACCTAGAGTCCAAAGTATATCCAAAGTCCAAAATCCGAGTCTGAAACCAAAGTCTGAAGTCTGTCAGTTGTCTAAGTCTGAAACCGAAGTCCAGAGTCTAACGGCCAAAATTTAAAGTTTGAAGTTGAAAGTCTGAAGTCGAAAGTTTATCTGAAGTTCGTTCAAAGTTTTTTGCAATTATTATAACTTTGTCATACAATAGGGCCTACCGGTATTATATATTGTGTGTTTGTAGATCAATTATGACAATAACAGGCCAATTGTACTGATAGGACTGCATATTCCTATAATTATTTTAGGCCTAGTCAAATTTTCATTTCTCCCTTTTTTAAACGAGGTCTACTATATTACAATCTAATCCGAAGATCATAATATTAAAATATATAAATAGGTGAAATAATATTTCAGAATGAGATTAAATAGACTAACATTCAATTAATAAACAATATAAAATGCAAACACACATGTGGGCCTACATGTATTTAATATACAAACGATTAGGCCTACCTCTAATACAATTTATACTATTTATAATTATATTGATCAGAATTTAATTGGACAGCCCCTCCCCTAATGCTGCAAAATTTCGTCACTGACACCTCCAGGATAACCAGAGCCGCTGGCTATGTACCCAACGAACACGATGAAAATTGTTGGAGGTGTTAGTTTCTCAATGATGGGCCAACGACGACGACGCTGGTCTAACATTGAAACAGCATTGGTTGAATGTCTTGTGTAAGTGTTTGCTTGGCCCTAGCATAAAAAGGATATCCCCCATGAACTGCTTGTCGCGCTTTTCACGTAGACAGAGAATGGAGGCAGAATATTATAAAGACATAATTATAACATGACTGTATCTGCATCGATACTGATCCCGGGATACAGATACATGATGATGTACTACTTTTTGTTTTCTGGGCAGGTGGGAAAACTGCATCGAATTTCTACAGATCTGTACAAATATGATGCAGTCTTCCCAGCAAACACGAGGCACTCACCCATTCACCCAATACTGTTTTAATGTTGGGCCAACGACGGCGACGCTGGCCAACATTGAAACAGCATTGGTTGAATGCCTTGTGTAGCCTTGTGTTTGCTGGGCGGTGTCCCTGCGTTGAGGCCTGATGCACGTGCCGTGCATACAAGCACTCTGGAGGACTTGTTGACCCAGTGAACTGTATACATGTAGTTGGGTTGACCTGTACGCTGTTTACTGAGCCAAAGGCTGACATGGTATCACAGGAAAAAACAGATATTTAACTGTGTTTATCTGAGCATCTAAATAGAAATCTCAAAAGTTCTTTTTACCAGACACATGACGTTAGATATGTTCTCAGCTCAACGAATTTAACGTCATTGTCGTGGAATAAATCGACACTAAAATACATTAAGCCCAGACAACTGCAACAGTAGAGCTTCGCTCTACTAATAAACCAGCAGTATTCCTAATTTATTTTGTTACACCAGCAAAACTGTCATTCAGAATCAAAATTGAGTTCTTAATACCTTGATGATTGCACATAATTTACACATACCTTTGAAATGGTCATTCTGAGAGCTTCAAACACAGGCAGCATATTGGCTCCACTAACAACATCTAGAGATGTTAAGCAGTCCTCAACATATGCATCTGGTGCTTGAATGCCCACGTCACTCAGCACATTGCTCACACATCTCCATTGATTGGCAACATACAGTGAGGACAATTTACCCCATGTCCAATCTGTGCAGCTTAAAAATACAAAGTTAGTCAAAAATTAAGAAATAAATGCTGTGAACTGCTGAAAACACATTCAGAATTATTTTTAATTGTACCCTTAAAAACATGTTTGAGAAGAATTATAACTATATGTTGTAGTCATCTGCTGGTCAATGAACAATGTGAGGTAAAAAGATTTTACATTAAATATAGATCTGTTACTTCAGTTGATGTATCAATTGATATGATAATTACTGTACTTATTGTAATAAACGCCCTGGGTGTTATTTAGAATACTCCCACAGGTTAAAGGAGAGGTGGATGCTTATTAGAGTGGGTTTGGTGATCAATAGTTTCAGCAGTCAAAAGCTGTGACTAAAAATTTAGTTTGTCATGGTATCTAGGCATAGGATACTGCCAGTCAGGTTTGGTAAATTTTCAACTCTTAGTCACAATTGTGATGTAGCAATATCTACATGTAGGCTACGACAACATGATTGTTAATTAAAACTGAAACCGTAACCACTGAGTTGTTGGGGGGGGGGGGGAGAGCGATAAATAGCAGTGTTTTATTTTATAATCATTACTTTTATTTTCAAAAAAGGGAGTGAGTGGTTATTGCAGTGCGGGCGATTATTAGAGTAAATACGGTACATGTCTATGCAATTAATAATTATTTTACGGATTATAGATTGAATTTAGAGCTTTTGGTACACATTAGCAATAGCAGTATGTACCGTCCAAGGGAGATAAATAAAAATTAGTCAAACTAAATTGAATAGTTTATCTTAGTTTAACAACCTCTCATCACTCCTGTGAGAAGGCTTCTCAAGCTTTGTTTCTATTTTCCATTGTTTAACAAAGTCAATCATTTTGATTCTCCTTTCGAATGATTCACCAATAGTATTATTCAACGTGGTTCCAATAATTGTGATGGAGCAATACTTCTGCAGCTGTACAGCTTCTGTAACCTGCATATATCAGTATTAGTATTCACTCATTGATATAAAAAAAAATCCTATAATTTAATAAAATACACTCTACTCTTTATTTGACATGTTCATTGTAGCAACACTGAATTAGATAGAAATTGCTAGAAAAGATAACAGACATATTTATTCATCCGTTCGTCTATACAAACACATAAAATACAGTAGTGATAGTAGACTGGTCCAGATTCAGAGACCTGGCATTAGCATGATTAGCAATTACACAAAATTCCAATGTGTGCTTCAAACACAGGATCTTTAAGTTAGTATACATAGTGTTAGTGACATATTTTATTATACATATATAGTTACAGTTGATCAGCAAAATGAACTAATAAGTTAAGTTGTTGTGGTATAAAACAGATAGGTAGTTACTTGTAAACTTTGTAGCTGTAAGTCTTTCATGCAGTTGTCAACATGTTCAGCCAGTAGATTAATATCACACTCCGCTGTTATAAGGTTAGATATGACTTCCATGTATAGCTCCAATCTATCCATATCACAAATCTGTAAACATATGTCTCAATAATTATTTATCTTGTTTAGTTTGTTTGCAGATTCACTCTTCAACTATATGAGAATTTGATCTATTTTTCAGTCAATACAAAGTGTGAATTGGTACTGCCATACCCAGATCACAGTACATGTATATTTATAAACATTATCAGCATCTAATTCTATAAAAAAGAACAATTGTACATCCATTTATGATGTTCATTGATACATGTGGTAGCATTTCTCTTCGTCACATTAACCGTCCTGCTGAATTATTGGGACTATTTTTCCTTCATTTATAGCTGTTATTGCTAAAGCTTCAAATTACGAGAAATTTATAACCTGATACTTCCATTTCCATTTCTAGACATCTAACAAATTAAATTATAATTAAATTATATTATCCGCTGACCATCTGCCACACAATCTTTTTTTTCAGTTGCATTTTTGTTTATTTTGACATATTCTTCAAATACATATGAATGTTTTGATTCATGGCTGAAGGGTTTAGTAAAATTAGGTGGTTCTGTATTGCATGTCGAACTGAATCACATAGAAAATTGAACTGAATACAAAATGAAAATTTTTACACTTAATTTTTTGCTATGAGTAACAAATCAAGTTTTATATTTATACTTTTATATATATATAGTGACAGTACTTTTCTTCAGTGCAAAGCCAAAAAGTAGTAATTGCTTACTTCAAAAGTAGGCAGATACTGCCTTTCAGCTTTTCATGGACTGTATCCATAAATGAAAATGCCAAAGGTTGATTGTAAATATAGATTGGTATAATTTTTCATGTGGATGTTGAAGTAGTTACTTTATTTATTTCCGGTACTCTCCTCTGTACATAGATCAAAATTTCTGTACTACAATGCTTAGTAGTATCCCATAATAAATGCTCCAATGGATCCTTCACTCTGCCTGCAAATAAAAAATGTATTTTCTTAATCTTGCAAAAAAACTGAACTCAAAATGACCTGTTAGTGTACATAGAATTATATCCACGAAACTACTATTATTGGCTTGACGTTTCTTAACTTATACAACACAATAAAAGCTTTTTGTGTGTCGAAACGAAAGGAGTAATATTGTCATATGGCAAAGATAATGACTTATTTCAATTTCAAAGGCCTGAAAGTTAAGTAATTTATATAAAATTATTCTGTGCATTGTAGCATATAAAAAGAAAAAATAATTTGTTTATTTTCTACAGAGAGACCTCGATGTTCCGTCATCATCTGCTCCCAAGAAAAATGTCAGAACTTCGAATTTGTTTCGGAGCAGCACCCCCACGCTCCTCCAAGCTGTGTTGGTACTGAGGATATACATGTATATTATACATGTATATTATACACCTGCATGTATATTATACACCTAATTTGTTTATCACAGTAAAAGAACAAAGAAGTATTAATTGCTTTAATCTGTTTCAATTGTTAATTTAACCAAAGAATAATTTTTTCATATGGTAGTCAAAAATACTCCAAGCAATATCACTCAACTCAGGTGTTGACAGATCGCTGTGATCAAATCTGACACATTTCACCTTATATACATATGTAGCACAGTGCAAGTCATTATTTGGGCAGGTGGCTTATTCATTGCTCCGACTTTCATGTTGCCAGATGTGCGACTATTGTCTTCCTGTGATTGTAGGGCTTTACATATTGGTCTTTTTACAATGGTAAACCATTCAACGCTCAAATAGGTGTTGACACTTCCTTTTAACCGAAACACAAGGTATTCACAGCTTAGAGAATAATCTATGATACTCATGTCCTCAACGTAGATGACGGCATGAATAATTACTATCTGTTCACAGAGATTGTTAGATATCCATAGATTTAGTTAACAAAATCAAAACAATTCTGTACTGATATCTACACCAGACATATTAAA
Source organism: Flabesymbios commensalis (assembly GCA_964017125.1). Lineage (NCBI taxonomy): Eukaryota > Metazoa > Annelida > Polychaeta > Terebellida > Flabelligeridae > Flabesymbios > Flabesymbios commensalis. The sequence goes on from OZ024906.1 coordinate 43,315,226, forward strand.
GGTCAAATTAATTAATCTTTATCGCTTTAAAGCTACATAACTGTTTGGTTATTTTATTCAAAAGATTAATCTATGGACTTTTATTTTTTAATTTTACTGCTCCGGTTACTGAGTTATTAAGGATTTAAATTTGTTGTTTTTTAATATTGCTGCCCCACCAAAACAGACCTGATCACAGTGGAGAAAGACACACTGTCTGTATAATCAGGACATTAAAAGTACCAAGTGTCACATAACGAGCATCATTAAAAAAAGCTTGAGAGACTTTTGAAGTTATTCTTATTTTTAAGTGATCATAGATACATTGCACAGTACAAAGTGTATTGTCCCTTGTCAGTTAGACATATCTAGAAGTTATTACTTTGTGTAATATGAGTGATATCTGCTTGTAATGTCATGTTTAATTTCAGTAGCGGTATAGAGTGTCACTCAATTGAAAAATAGGACTTTACTTTAGTAAGGTATTTTCAATTGTGGGCCAGCATCTGAGCCTTTGGCCCGCCATTAAGACTCTCTCCCCCGACTGTGGGAAATTGTAATCGGAATTAGCACCAAATTTAGTGATGTAAATCATCTTTTTTTCACGCAGTTTTTTTATTTAATACCTCACGGGCATTCCAAAATATAGTGACAACGCTATTCGAGAATATCAGACTATTTTATTTCATCGTTAGTCATAACATACAGTGATATAATTACTTTTAATAGCGAAATGCAGTAAAATAAAATAATTGTACAAAAAGCAGCCTTTACGTTACCGGTAGCTGAGTTCTCAGCAAGCAAGAGACATTCACCCATTGATGGGTCAATGTTGTAGCAGCGTCATAGAAGCTGGACCAACAGTGAACCATAAATGGGTCAGTGACTCGTGCTTGGAGAGTTATCATAGGGCTCGACCTAGTCTTAGGACACCAACCGGTGGTTTGTGTGGGCTTGGCATCGCAGCCAACACAAGGCATTGATCCAATGTCGGACTAATTCGGGGCCATCGTCTATGGCTCTGGCCCAACGTTAGTCCAATGCGTCTCAACGTCTCGTGTTTGTTATTAAGGGGTTTGATGTTGGTCCAATGAACACTATATTGGCCAATAATTAACAACTATTACGTACACATTGTACAAAGACGGGCCGATTTACCACACCACATAACTTGATGGTGTATCGCGTTGTGATCTAATCCAGCTACATTTACATCGATTTTTTGCATTTATGAAGCCTTTAAAAATATATGAATGATTGTCTCAACGTGGGAAAAGTTGGCTTTGACCCGGTGAACTTGAGATATTGAGACACTGTTATTTTAATCAGGGTTTATTCCAGTATTTTTTTAGTGGGAGGGGGGGTCCGGTGCACGCTGAGTCCCCCTCTAGAATAAACACTGTTAATGTTGGCCCAACTACTTCATTTGCAACGCTGGTCTTATATTAAAGTAACACCAGTTCATTCCAACAAACATTCACTCAATTTTGGTTTAATGTGAGCTCATTGTCTCCGACGCTGGTACAACATTGTACCAACATTGTGTGAATGTCTCGTGTTCGCTGGGCTGTGTCCTATCACTGCCGTCAAGAAGTGTTATGTAGATCGAGCGGTTCCTCCTTTGTTGGGGGGTATGATGTCAAAGGCAGTGGCCCAGCATTAAACCAATGTTCACATTGTGAACATGTGTTTGCCGGGATTTATTTGCTAATTAGCCTCCCACTAATCCCCTACATGTTAGGTGTATTTAGGCAGCGTTTGGGAAATGTTTTGAAAAGGACATACCGGGTAAGCAATGCCCATTCACTATACAAACAAGTGGCGTTCAAAACAATTAGAGTGACTGACTGTGACAGAACAATGGGTCGCCTAAGTCATGCATTAATTTAACCCTTTTGTCAGCGAGATTTGATGACGGAGGTGGACAATTATGTGACAGAACAGCGGGACGCTTATGCATTGATTTAACCCTTTGTCCCTGAAGTTTGATGACAGAGGCAGACATCGGCACAACATAGAAGCAAGATCTGTTCCCGTCAAAACCGTGACGGATGTAGAAGATGGCAGAACATCGGAAGACTAAAAATACTTCAGTAAATTTATAGAATATGATAATAGGAGCGGTATGTGGAAATATATAATAGTAATAATAATAAACTAGATGTGACTGTTTTCGGCACAAAAAATTTACAGCAACCCTGTTACATATTTCCAGATCAGTTCCTCAAAAACATCCACCACCCTCCCTAGAAAAAATATTACTCAATTTTAAGAGATTACCACAATAAAAAAATCTAAGTGAAAAAACTACCCCCAACATGTATTTTTTTTCAATATGTCCTCTGTTAGCCAATCATGTTTTTAATGAGTTATTTCCAAAGGTTAATCAGATCATCAGAAATACCCAGAGAACCACCACATCATATTTAAATGTGATCCAACCAACGCTTAATCAGATATATTGACCACTTGTAAGCTTTTTGGGTTGCCATCTGCAAAAATGACCGCTTAAGGCTTGGTGCCAAAAATATATATGACAAGAATTGCCCAGGCACATAGGTCATGTCTGTGGAAAAATAAACAAAAGTTTAACAGTTTACTTTTTAGTGAGAGCTAAATTCCTGATACGCCTGCAGCAGCGGAGACAGAATAATGCTGAACACTATAAGCATCCCGATGTGCTTAATTAGTCTAGTAATAACACAACATGTATCAATGTACTAACAGTCAAACATCTTAGCTTCCTGCAGCAGAGAAAGCCAAAGTAGCAGATTACGATCAGCCTTCTGTGTGGTCATGTAAGCATGTGATCCCATCGCCTCGAGTGTTTCTGTCACTGGGAAGAGTATGCTATTTTGCTTGTCACTGAAATCTTTAATTGTAAATACTCCTGCGTCATATGCTAGCACAATAATACGACATATTCTAACAGCCTCTATTCTGAGAGAAGCTACATCATCAGCTATAGCTTCATTATCTGTAAAGAAAATGTATCACAATCAGTGTAAATTCTTCCCTGTATATACATGTATATTACATGCATACCGTGCTTCTATTTGGATATCAGCAGTGTCTGTATGATTGACTTATGCTCATCAGGCATTTCAGTATGAGGAGCTATGTATATTTTTACAGCCTGTATTGTGCCTAGAGTGTTTAAGTAAATCAGCATCTATTAATAAAATGGGATACTGCATTTATTCTAATAAACAAGGCGTTAATTACAAGGGGATGGGCGCTTATTAGAGTAGTTTTTAATGATCATATTATAGTGTACATGAGCTTTAGTTTTATTTTCAAATCAGGGGGATGGGATTTCATTGGAATATGGGTGTTTATTAGAATAAGAATAGCATAATTAGAAAGCTCCATTTAACCCTTTTTGCAAGATAAGGCATATTTTGAAAAATATTTTGAACAAATTCATTGAATGAATGAAAAATAGCATAACACATAATAATAAAGATTCTATTTGAGCTTTTATACTTGGGACCATGACAGGACAGCAATTGTCAAAGTGATAATAGATGGGTGATGGGTGCTCCACTTAACCCTTTTTGCAAGACAAGGCATACTTTAAGAAATATTTTGAACAAATTCATTGAATGAATGAAAAATAGCATAACACATAATAATAAAGATTCTATTTGAGCTTTTATACTTGGGTACATGACAGGACAGCAATTGTCAAAGTGATAATAGATGGGTGATGGGTGCTAGGAGGTTTAAGCAATAATGACCGGCTATTCCCAGAGCCTAACAGACATAGAACAATATTTGTTGTTCGTCGATATTTAATAGTACAGATTTTTTTTAAAACTAGAATGAGTTGTTCATAAACAAACACAAAAGCAGCCCTCAATTATCGCCAGTCTGCCATCTCAAATTTGATATTGATTAGCAAACTTACTCAAGGTTTATTTCATCTTACCGCTTTAGCTATTATGAATTTATGCAACATTTACGAGATAATGAGAAAAAACAATTAAAAATGACCGTCAGTCCGCCATTTTGGATTTTATTTCTGCTAAATTTATCCCAGGTTATTGTTGTGTGAGTCCTTACATTTTGTTCTATATGTATGGTCCAGCTATTTTGCTTTGATTTTGAGTTGCGTAAATATCACAAAATTACTCAAATTCAAAATGGCCGTTAGAACGCCATTTTAAAAATCGTTTGCTCCCAAAAGTTAATAAAGTCATTGACTGACATTGCTGTGCATATTTGCCAAATAAAAAGAAAACCTGCTGGAAACTTTTTCCTGAAATGTGCTAACAAGTATTTTCTTGTTAGTGGCCCTAGTGATTAAAGGGTTGATAATATGGGAATCAAAATGTCACCAAAAATCCCCTGGTGTTATCTGATGGCTATGTGAAGTATAGGAAGTATAAGTCCATAGATGAGCTATCATGCAAGATTTCTGAGATAATGGGAAAAAAATTTTAAATGGCCGACTGGCGGCCATTTTGGATTTTAAAACCGCAAAATTTGTCATGGGTTATCTTTATGTGAGACATTACATTTTGTTTTATATTCATGATGCAGCTATTTTGCTTTTTTTTTTAGTTAAGTAAATAACACAAAATTATTAAAATTCAAAATGGCAACTAAACAGCCATTTTAAAATTGTTTGCTCCCAAAAGGTAATAAGGTCATTGGTTGACATAGCTGAGCATATTTGTTAAATTAAAAGAAGATCTGATGGAAACTTTTTCCTGAAACCTGCTAACGAGCTTTTCTTTGTTGGTGGCCATAGTAATTAAAGGGTTGATGATATGGGGATCAAAATGTCAACAAAAACAATTCCCCAGTGGTATGTGATGGCTATGTGAAGTATGAGAAAGCAGATAGATTAGTAGCTATCTTGAAAACAAATAACTGCGACGGCGACGGCGGACCGTGTGGGATACAGTAAGCAGCTCGCCTCAGCGAGGGCTGCTCAATGATATTCACATAGATAGGTTTATAAGCTTTCAATAACTTACCAGCCGATGGTGATTTCACAAAGTTTGCTATTTGCTCAGTGATATATTTTGTGAAGCCATGCACAGACCATGATCCATCATTGTCTGTCATCACTGCAGTTTTTTTAACCCACTGAGTCAGCTCTAGCCAGAGATTGATTCCCCGATATATAGTTTCTCCATGTTTTAAGCAGACAAGCAGCTCACTCAGTTTACCCATGTCAAAATATTGCTAAAATCCAAATAAAAATAAAAAAGATCAGTCACTTTTACATCACTTTGATTTATTTCATAATTTAATAGATATTTCAACAAGAACCCTGCAGTTCTGTAAGTTATTTAACTGAACACAATTATGTTGTTTCAATGTTTGGTCAATGTTGCAGATATTGGTCCAGCATTGAACCAGTAGCCAATGCATATAGATATAAATTAACAACAGCTTTGTAATATATCAAACTTAGATAGCTTTTTAAATTTATTGAGAAAAAACAAAAATGTAATTTGAATCCTGAGATATTTAGAAATAAAATAGATATATAGCACACAGTCAGCATGGTCAGCAATGAGATCACTGTGGATTACATGATCACAGCTAGGCCACGGAAAACGGCAGCCATGTTGTATACTGCAGTGCAAAGCCAAAAAGCAGTATACATCCGCATACATCAAATGCCCATGCAAATTGCCCCACCCGACTCAGCGTTCAGTAGCTATATCCATCGACCCAATGTTCATGGTGTTGTGTGTATTATATAACTGTACTAAGACTAGAACTGATGGACACTGATATGGATCGAGACAAACAAAGTTCTCAGGACAGCATCTTTTTCCAGTTTGAGCAAAAACAGTTTTGCGTTTTGAGAAAAACAAGTTCACATTTAGCAGTTTTTTGCGGTTTGAGAAATGCATTTTAGCACCTGATAAATTTCCATTTTCTCAAGTGCGAATGCTAAAGTGCGAAAATGGCACATGTGAAGAGAAGAGAGAATAAATTGGCATTCTCTGACGCATTTCAATTGAAAAGTACTGTACTTACAGTTACGTTGGTGTGAATGGTAAACACCTGGTAAAGATAATTGAATTAAATGGATATTAGAAAAATGTTATGAAAGGGGGTATAATGTTCGTTCTGAAAAGTAACTCTATATTTTTCAGAGGAAAATTCTGACCTATAAACACCTAATCTGCATGTTGAACCACCCTTACTCCATATAATGTAACATTTCTATGACCTATGTCATGGAAGCTTGACCCAGTTTACATCCAATGAAAGTCTTGAGATGGCAGTATTTAATGAGTCTGCTGGCAGGTTGTCAAAACAGACAAAAAGGCTCATAATATAAAAAATACAATACTGTAAATTAGTGCAGGAACACACTGAAATTTTCTAGACAAGATATGAAAGTGTGAAATACAAGATGCTCAATTTACGAGTATGTAACTATTCATGAGGCTGAAACCACATTATTAAGTTAAGTGTTGAGGCACTAACTTAAAAACGTACTGACAGACCTATATCTCACCAGATCAGTAAGTTTCATGGTTGCACTCAATAGGTAATATTGTATAGCTGCTCTGTAATGGGTTTCCATGGTTACAACTGTTTCTGTTAGCAACTGCCTGTAGGAAAATAATAAAAAATGGACTATCTATTCTTCTGTGGTATTTTCAATATTTCCTCTTGAAAAAAGTAATCATCAATTGATGGCAGGACTTCTCAGCCGTAGGCTCTGTCCATCAAAATCAAGAAATAATGAGAAAAAATGACCCACACTACCACCATGTCAATTTTTTCTAAATGGCTGTTGCAGCCATTTTGTTTTTAATGACTTCATCTCAAATGTTAATCAGGTCATCAGAAATACCTTGAGAACAATCATACCAAATTTGAATGCAATTCAACAAACAGTTCATAAGTTATCGTGCCCACAAGCTCTTTAGGCGGCCATCTTTTTTTAAATGGCTGCGGCAGCCATTTTGTTCTCAATGGATTCATCCCAAAAGTTAATCAGATCATCAGAAATATCTAGAGAGCAACCATACCAAATTTAAATGCAATCCAAGCAACGGTTCACAATGTAATTGTGCCCACAAGCTTTTTAGGCGGCCATATTTTTTTTAAATGGCTGCGGCAGCCATTTTGTTTTTAATAGATTGTTCCCAAAAGTTAATCAGATCATCAGAAATACCTAGGATCAACCATACCAAATTTGAATGCAATCCAACCAACGGGTAATAAGTTATGGTGCCCACAAGCTTTTTAGGCATCCATCTTGGAAAATGGTCGCTTATGGCTTGGTGCCCAAAAAAATTATATGGGATGAATCGCCCAGGCACATAGGTCATGTATGTAAAAAATTAACAAAATTCATCAGTTAACTTTTTAGTAAGAGCTGAATTTCTGACTGAACGCCCACCCACCCGCCTCTGGTGATCACTATACCCCACAGCCTTAATGGCTGGGTGGTGAAAATAAATCAAAGAAACATAGATATCACTAAATAATTCAGAATGTACGAGACCCAACGGGCACCATAGGGTCAACATTTTTATGTTTGCTGGGCACCTGATGGAATAACAAGTTAGTAATTTTATATCGAACATTTCAAAAGAGACATAAACTTGTTGTAAAAATGTAAGTAAAACATAAATTAAATATTCAAATCCATTGTGTTCAAAATAAATATGATGATTGAAACAATGTTTTTTACTATACCATACTTGACATTATTTAGGGTCTTAATATTCCAGACAGGTATTGGTTCCACTTGTGCCAAGCCTTCCATCACATAAACTAGTGAGGCTCCACTCCAGAAAGTATCACGTAAACCAAGCACTAAGTGATTAAAAAACAGCTCTGCAAGAAAAAGAAATGGCACATGTGACATTTTATTTTCAAGTTCAGTCTTTTTATTCACAGAATAAAACTGCAACTTTTAGGCTTTCTTTTACACTAAAAGTAATCTCACCTTTTTCTTTTGCACCCAAAATTGTGCAGCATTGTCTGAAAAAAATTCTGATCAGTCTAGAAATTGGTGGACATGTTCCCAGTAAAATATTCTGTGGTCTGAAAAGAATGCAACAACTAAATGTTAGAACACTGAACACATAACTAAACTTCTAAAAGTGTGTTTTTATCTGAACTATATGTATAAACAAATCAAACGTTTTGATTGACCATAAATGTCAGATCCATAAATAAATCGACAGACTGAGCAAAATAATTTGTAGGCTTTTTAATCCTACTAAAGTTATTCTTACTTGTAAAATATTGAAGATTCTGTCATCATTTTGATAAGTGGTCCACACAAGAACTGCAGATAACAATAGAAGTAAGTCAAGTACTGAACATGCAATATTCGTGCTGATATATTATTTAGTACCAATCCTACCCCCACACTTGGTTGTCAACTTACATGTATTTAAAAAATTGTAAATACGTGACTGAATTATGACAAAAGTTCAGTCTCATTTCCATAAAAGCTTGAGTTATTAAGTACCAAAATGTGTAAAAAAAAATGTACTCAGACCAACAGATTACTGGGTGTATGTATATTATGCTGTCCTTGTGTTACAATTAGGACTGAGAGGTTATGTATATTAAATTATATATGTCGCAATGACTCTAAACTGCTAAAAAAAGTTACAAAATAAAATGTACACTGTCCTGTGCGTGCAGCCTTCACATATAAATTAGTTAATGGAAAAATTATAAACTGATAACAAATGTTTAAACATTGGACATTTTGAAGTAACTCCTATAAAAATGCATAGCCACAAAAAACAATAGCTAACTCAGGCTTCTGCTGTATGTAACTGTAAGTAGAGCTTTGCCTGAGATATCTCAAGCTTTAGTCAAGCAAAACAATTTGTCAAATTTTCACCTGATGCTGTTGTTGCTCAAACAATGGACACTTGGTCAGATCTAGTTGAAGGATCTCTGTCACGCCCCAGTGCTTTACTTGTGTGTTGTCATGACAGGCTATCCTCTGAAATATGGCCACTAGCCAGCTAGTGTGTAAAAGCACAGGTACTGAAAAATGCATACAACATAATAGAGCAATAAATTACATTGTTATATAAGGAATGTGAAGATTATTGAAATATATTATTGCCAAAATCTAGAAAAACTTCTACCTTATTGAACTCTTCAATTTAAAAAAATATACCTATCCATTCTCCTAAATCACTTAACTGTAAAATATTTCAAGAAATCACATTTGCAGACTTCCTTTAGATCCCAGTTTTTTTTAATAATTGGTTCCCAAAAACTGTTTTGTAACCTTGGTAACAGTAAACTTCAACAAAAACACTTTTTTTAGGTTGACTAATTTAATTTTAAAAATATGTATAATTTACATTATTATTTACGCATATATCAGTTTATATCCATAATTAGTGGGTCGGCGGTGTAATAACATGTGAAAAAATACAAAAATGAATGTTTAATTTTTTTTACTGAAGCGAGAGTTCGTTGATTAATTGGTTCTCAAGACCACCAAGTCATGATAAAGGAAAATCAATAAAAAATTAAAATTCCCTCCTTTTTTAAATTTTATTATACTGCTGACCCGCTAATCATTGATAAGAACTGATCTAAATTGAAATTATAATGTAAATTATACTAATTTTTAAAATAAAATGAGTACATTTAAAAAGTGTTTCTTGTTAAGTTTACCGTTAGAGAATAAAAAAATATTTTTTATTTCCCGACAGCCTGCACTGAATCATGAATAAAAATTATTGAGAACCAATTAATAAAAAAACAGTGGCCTAATTTTACATCATCTTGACTCAGCGGTCTTGATAAACAATTAATCAACAAATTATAGCTTTAATAATCTGTTAACTGTAGGTTATAGTATCTGCTTTTCATCCTATCTGGTTGTCTGTTTCTCTTACTGACATTGTATTTTTGGTCAGTCCATAAACTTGCCTGGTTTAAAATGTTTCTTTTTGATCAGTCTGTATAATCAAAACAGCTAACCTCGCTTGGAAATGAATTTTGTCTAGACTAAAGTCTATGTTAATTGTTTGGTTATCGATGCATCTAAGTTACAAGTACTACATAGAAGTTAATTATATTAACCCTTGAATCCTTTCACCACGAACTCCTGCTTTTGTACACTGAATTCCATGGTATTCAGCTCAGTTTGAAAGTGATAAGCACAAAAGATGATTACCGGTATACATATTGTAGCATAATATTAAAGGCGGAGTGTCTTCAATCAGCAGCATTTAAAAATACTTGACCGGCACATTGACAAATAAAGTTGTGTATTTCATAAGTGAGATACAACTTGGAGGGCTCATCAAATAAATCAAATGCATAGTAGGCCCTACTAGTAGCCTTCCGGGCTACCAAGATTTCAATAGTGGTAGCCACCCTCCCCCCCCACATTTGAGACAGTAGCCCAAAATGTGCGCTTGGGTGCTAGACACACTGGGGAAGCTGGATGGGTACTCCCTTTCATTTTATAAGAGATTCAGAAGTAGAAAATCAGCTTCCCTTTGTTATTTAGCAATCATTTTTATTCAAGTTATTTAAAATTCCATAGTTCAGATGAAGGTTTGAGATGTGACTTGTAGATTTACTAAACAGTAAACCTAATGATTGGAAAATACTTGAAAGCCACATTGACAAATCGAAATCTTCTCACTTAAAGTTGTGCATCTCATAAGCGAGATAAAACTTCAAAGTTGATTTTTTTAAACAAAAATGTTTTTAAAGCTAGACATGTTAATGCTATAATTTGAGTAAAATTTGAGTCGATATCCTGACAATGAAAAAGATTTGCTACTCACAACAGGTTCTAATATACATGTATACCGGTATATATAAATAAAAATTATTCAAATTATACTTACCATTATCCTTTTTGTAGGATGCTTCAATAAGAGTGGACAAGCGGGGCATGACCGGCTTCACAACATGTAGCTACACCATCATAAAAAAATATATATAAATTGTTTGGATACTATTTACATGGTGTCAGTGTTAAATACAAGCGGCAAACTAACACATTGCTCTGTTCTAACATAGGCCTACTAGTATTACACTGTTTGCAATGTGTCCTATACAAAGCCTTCAATAAGTTAGAGAAATATTTTGGCATGCATGAGACATAAAATAATTATATAAAATTAATACATATAAGTGTATGGTACAAGCAAGGGCATGGTGATCATCTACTACATGTAGTAGGTGGGTGGTAGATGTTACTGGTACACAAGTTCTACAAATATCTTGATTAACAATGGTTAGAAAGTTCTACAGATATCTTGGTTAGAATTTAGCAATGTCCATTACACAGTGTTAAAGTCCATAACAGATGTAAATAAAATAGAAAGATGTTGAATTATTAATCTTTGTTACTAATTTAGAACTTAATCTTACCTGTTTTTCTTCAAGCGTTTCATATAATAGAAACAATTCTTGCCAAGTTTTAACAAAATCAGGTGTAAAGTTACTGTTCCAAAAGAAAAGTAGTTCTCCTTTATTTTGCTCTATAGTTATTGGAACAGATGTCTGGTCTTTTTCAATTATATCCAGCAATCTTTTTAGTAGATATACAGTTCTTTTCCTTGTCAGAGCATTTTGGTGGAACATCCCAGCTTGCAAAATCTGCCAAAAATCTTCACTTTCACACAAAAGGTGTATCCTTCTTTTATCTCCACTTATTGGAAGAAAACAATTAGCCAATCCACATAGTATCAAATAGGGACGCTCACTTAATTGTCCGCTAGCAGTATTGGAAAAACATTTCTGACCGTACTGTCTAAACATATCAAAAATCAATTGTTGTATTTGGTTTAATCTGCTGCTGGCCTCATCTTCGTCTACGTTTGTTAAAAAATGGATCTCTAGCACTTTTGAGACATAGGATGATAGACCGTCATCACATTTTGTCAACAATTTAATCATGATTGTAAATAAAAGTTTCATTGAATCTTGATGATCAGCCAAGACCTGTTTATGAATAATGTGTTCTAGTATACAAATAATGTTGGAAGCTTCATTCAAGTTACTTCGACTAGATTCTGGTAGGTCACAATATTCATAAACACATGATAAATGGCTTAGAAAATATATCAGTAGATCTTTCTGCTTTGGCTTCCGAAGCTGAGAAAACAATGCTATGAAGACCTCTTGAATAGTGTGCGACAATGGCATGAATAGATTATTTCCCAATAAGTCTTCTTTGTTCTCCATGCATACATCATATAATTTATTAATTGCAGTAGATGTCATAAATTTATCACTTGGTCTATGGTTGAGCATTTTGGTCAACATTTGAAACTTAGTCAACATATCAAGTAGTAATGACTGGTCTGTTGAAAATGTATCTAGATCTACATCATGTACATTGCTTTTATTCTCACTGCCACTGGTCTCACAAATTCTGGTCTTTTTCAAAACCTCAATGATATCATGTGAAATTGTTGTAATAATTTTTTCAGTATAAGCAGATATATCACAGTCACTATGGTGAATTAAATACAACACTGGATCAATATTTACTTCCATTTTGAACAATGCTCTCAATAAGAAAAGCCCTGCTGAGTTAGCCTACAAGTACAACAACATGTAGTCTACAACACTTAAGTTCGGATAGACTGTTCGCAGACAAGTAATTCAACTGATACTCTTATTATCGCCCGCAAACGCAATCAGACTATTTACCAAGTAGACTATCAGCATATTGTTTAAAGAATTTACAAATTGACACCATTTCGAAGACATTTTTATCATCGTTAATTCACATTTGTATTCACATTGTAGTCCAAAATTATTACTATAAATAATTTCAAAGACTCCAAGGAGGCAACTACTGTACACCATCACAAACGTGTTCAGCCATTGTTACGCACTATCTTAATATTCTGACCAGTACAGAATCAGTAACGTCAACTGAATTCCCCACAAAATCGAGGGGCAAGTGTAGACCCATTATAGATTCAATCATTAAAAAAATCAAATCAAATGACAAAGATGCTAGGTCTTGTCATTGAAAATCTTTGGAATGAAAATATATGATTCTTGTGAAGTTGCGTAGGCCTATCTATTAGAAAGTAATGTATTTTGCATTGTCATGGGAATGGAGTATGTATATTGACCTTTAAACCTTGACATACTTAACAGCCAGGAATAACCACATAGACCAGAGCATAGTTTTATATGTCTATGGGAATAACAATCCACGTAGGCCTACACTTGACATATTTTTGTGAGTGTATTAACGGTAATTGTGTAAAAATAGACACTCGTGTAAAATAGATACGGTATCTGTGCTGCATCACATAGAGGTACCGGTATACGTCATCGTACTTTGAATTTATTTTTTGATAAATAGTAGGCCTATTATTATAACAACTGATCTGGCACAGCTGAGAAGGGAGGCCGGGGCACAATGAGGCAGTTTTTACAATAATCGTTTATTTTTATGCTTATGCAAACAGAACTTTATGATTAATCGGAGTTTCTTATTAGCCCCTTGTATGATAAATGTTAGTGTTTTCAAAAAGGGCAATTTTGAATAGCAGGCCTATTACATGTATTATGCTGCGACGTCATTTTATATTTTAAAATAAATTGTCACAAATTAATCACGTGCCCCTACTGTTGGCACTATGGGACAGTAACCACGGTACAATAGGACACTCTGACGGGTTTTCATAGCATGCAAATTAACACACGTGGATATTATTTTAGCTATCCTGGTGGATCCGTAATATAAACATATTAAGGCAACATTTCCCAGATTATAGCAACATATGTTGGCCATGCATCCGCCATACTATATGGCAGTTGGATATTTCGATATTGAAAATCATGAATACTGCATGACTATATTTAATTGACTGCTACAAAATAAAAATCGAATTTACAAAACATCCATTAAAGCTGTCATGTTCAAGTTTAATGGAGGGTCATGTGCGAAAACATATATGTTCAAGCTAGTGATGAGAGGGGGTGAGGGGTGTTAGCCATGTTTAAATTAAGTGATGGGAGAAGGTGATGGGCGTCAGTCATGTTCAAGGTGATGGGAGAGGGGTGAGGGGCGTAATGCTATGTTCAAGGGGATGGGAAAGGGGTGATGAGCGTCATGCCATGTTCAAGGTGATGGGACTATATACCAGGGATAGGGATGAGGGGCGTCATGATGTTCAAGGTGAAGGAAGAGGGGTGAGGAGCGTCATGATGTTCAAGGCGATGGGAGAGGGGTGAGAGGCGTCATGCCATGTTTCAGGTGATGGGAGAGGGGTGAGGGGCGTCAGTCATGTTCAAGGTGATGGGAGAGGGGTGAGAAGCGTCATGTCATGTTCAAGGTGATGGGACTACCAGGGATAGGGGTGAGGGGCGTCAGTCATGTTCAAGGTGATGGGAGAGGGGTGAGGGGCGTCATGCCATGTTCAAGGTGATGGGACTACCAGGGATAGGGGTGAGGGGCGTCAGTCATGTTCAAGGTGATGGGAGAGGGGTGAGGGGCGTCATGCCATGTTCAAGGTGAAGGGAGAGGGGTGAGGGGCGTCATGCCATGTTCAAGGTGATGGGAGAGGGGTGAGGGGCGTCAGTCATGTTCAATGTGATGGGAGAGGGGTGAGGGGCGTCATGTCATGTTCAAGGTGATGGGACTACCAGGGATAGGGGTGAGGGGCGTCAGTCATGTTCAAGGTGATGGGAGAGGGGTGGGGGGCGTCATGCCATGTTCAAGGTGATGGGACTACCGGGAATAGGGGTGAGGTGCGTCAGTCATGTTCAAGGTGATGGGAGAGGGGTGAGAGGCGTCATGCCATGTTCAAGGTGAAGGGAAAGGGGTGAGGGGCGTCATGCCATGTTCAAGGTGATGGGAGAGGGGTGAGAAGCGTCATGCCATGTTCAAGGTGATGAGAGAGGGGTGAGGGGCGTCATGCCATGTTCAAGGTGATGGGACTACCAGGAATAGGGGTGAGGGGCGTCAGTCATGTTCAAGGTGATGGGATAGGGGTTAGGGGCGTCATGCCTTGTTCAAGGTGATGGGAGAGGGTGAGAGGCGTCATGCCATGTTCAAGGTGATAGGAGAGGGGTGAGGGGCGTCATGCCATGTTCAAGGTAATGGGACTACCAGGGATGGGGTGAGAGGCGTCAGTCATGTTCTAGGTGATGGTATACCGTCTGGACCTGCACCTGAGTGGAAAACGTGGGATAAACTGCCTATGAAAATCATTATCATCTTCGGGATAACAAGCTGTAAAACGCCAGCTTATAGACAAACTAGCTAGTAAACAAATACAACTCAGATTTTCTATACTACTAGTTTGCTTAGTTGTAACATTTTTACTTAAATTATCTGATAATCCCTTTCCAAAGCACGAGTTAAATTGAGCAATGATGAGGACATTATGCAGCAGTCAACGAATCCCCCCCACACCCCTACCGCGGGGCTATGTGGGGATATGCATTTTGGGTGTCCCATAAAGACACACAATTTAGTCCCCACAACCAGGGGCACATTCATGTCAAAACCCCCTGGCAACCCCCTAGTTGGTAAAACCCCCATCCAACTAGATGGAAGAAACCTCCTAGTGTGTTTTTATAAATGATTCCCAGCCCCTCCCTCTCACATCACCTTGAACATGGCTAACGCCCCTCACCCCCTCCTATCACCTTGAACATGACTACATCCCGGGACTGCATGACGCCCCTCAGCGCTATATGATCCCCCACGCCGCGACCCAGATTACTGTGATGACCCGTGTTACCCCGTGATGACTCCATCTTGAATAGCCCGGCTTATACCGTGATTACAGATCTAATGTAGGCCCCTATTATCCATGGATATCATAAACTTGTTTAGGATGTCTATGACCCAGTGTTGCTTTGTTGGTCCACCGTCTGCGACGCTGGCCCAACATTTCGTCAATATCAATTGTGTTTGCTGGGATGTTTGTCGGGATTCAGTCATGTAAAAAAGTGAGAAAATCAAATTTTAAAACCTGAATTTTAGTGTAGAACAGGCAGCCACCAGCACACAAACTCTACGGACGTGTCACAATTAGCCAAGGTGTCGGGGAATAACGTAGGCCTACCCTATGAACCCACATATGACCAGCAAAAACCACGTAAGAGGGGGCTGTGAGGGGGCAATGCGAACCACATGCAGCGGAGGCACCGCAGCTAGGGCATGATACACGTGGCCACTCAGTCACACCCGGACAGACAATCATCAACACGCAGATTGTCAGCCAATTCGGTGGCATCTAAGGACGTCTAACATTTAGTTAACCCATTTAATACCAGATTAAATTGCTGCTGCACTCTTGCTAAGACCAGCCTGCAGAATGATTAACAGTGAACACAGTATGCCTGGAGTAGGGCTTACTATACTGTCGTGCAAAGCCGAAAGGCAGGCCCCGGTTTCAACAAACTGACTTAAGT
This sequence comes from Flabesymbios commensalis, assembly GCA_964017125.1. NCBI lineage: Eukaryota > Metazoa > Annelida > Polychaeta > Terebellida > Flabelligeridae > Flabesymbios > Flabesymbios commensalis. Next base: position 43,331,591 of record OZ024906.1, read on the forward strand.
CTTGCCAACCTTAATTCGTAGTAGACAGTAGACTTAAGTCAGTCTTAAGCTAACTGGTTTAATGCGACGCGATCACGTGCTGATAGTTAAGATGAAATTTGATGAAACCGGGGCCCCTGTTTCACTCTCCGCCGTCCACTGCCTCGGGCAGCGTGTCCACCGTTAGTCCCCATCTGTCGGGCCACACGGCTGATTTCTCTCTTTCGTTGTCACCAACTTAGAGGAAGTGCTTCGCCAGCTTTCGCGCGTGCAATGTGTGCACCATATGCATAGGTCTGCGAGACCTCTTTGTACTCATCATGAGTTATAGGCTGAGTGTGGGTATAGCCTTCATCGGCACTTTCATGACACTGTTCACTACTGATCATACAAAATGCCCGCGAAACAGCTTAGCGTCCTCCTTTAAAGTACGGTACGTGTGTTGTTATGCTTCACTGAACCATAATATTTAAATTACGACAGACCTCACTCCTGGACGTGACCTTGCTGTGCATGCGTGCTATTGCATTGGGCCCTCTCACTGTTTAGCCTACGCAGCGAATCTTGAGGACACACAGGTTTTAATTTACAAATTTTAGTTCATAAACCTACTTTCATTTGCCTGTCATTCCTTAGGGCACACGTTTCTTCTCTGTACCCGTTGATCAGATCCAAATGTCCTTCCTTCTTGTCCGTCACACGTCCATCGTCGAGCTAAGTACTTTTTTCATCACGGCTTGCGGACTCGGAGATCCTCACCAGTGCATCACTCTCTGCCCAGGTTCTGCACCATGAAAATCACCAGAGGACGAGTGCGGAAGCTGAGACGTAGGCCTACATGATCGTCTGGATAAACCTTTGTGTCTAGCATCTTCTTGCATCATTTTCTGCCCTGAAAACATTTTTTTAAAGGGACCCCTTGGGATGAGACATTTTCAATGTTGTCAATTTTGAAAATTTAATCTATATGAAGCTATATAGCCTACTGATCTTAACTGAAAACACGAAAAAGTAAAAAAAAAAAACTTTAAAGCACTGAAAAAGAGTGAAATAGTTGTATTTCCCGGTCGTATATTGCCATGTAAACAAAACAAGTCAGCAATATTCAGCACTTTACATCACATATTCCCACGTATCAGACGGTAAGATCAGAGCAATCGCCGCTAATTGGTGTCTTATAGTCAGGACACGGGAGGACACACCTGCAGCACTGATTGTCTACCCAACGCTGGGCCGATGCCATCAGCATGTGGCCCAATTCTGTGAAAACATTCAATCGTCCGTCAGGTATACAAATAGTTTGTTTGGGTTACTTCTGGTTTCATAGAAATATTGATTGAAAATATTTGTAAAAATATGAAAATTCTGAAAAAAAACATGATCCATGGGATACACTACTTCAGTACGGAATTAAAAACGAAAATTGATGTCATCCCAAGGGGCTGCTTTAATTTGTATTTATCTGCCGTTCTTCACACATCCAACTTTCGAAGATGTATAAAGAACGGCAGATAAATAATTGTTTTCATATTACAAAACACGAGGCATTTAATCCCAATGTTGGGTTAATGTTGAGGAAAACAGCTAGTGGACCAACATTAAGCTTATATTGATTCAACCCGTGCATTTTTCATGGGTCAACGCTAGCTCAAATATAAATATAAATAAATAAGTTATTGTGGAAAGCTAGACAGATTAAATTTGACTGTTGCGTACCAGTCCACTACTAAACAATAATTACTGATAGTGTGAGTTACCCTCAATCAATCTGCATCACCTAAATTCACGACTTACAATAATTCATACGTGTGTCATAAATATCTCAACTGCAGTTTTTTTCCTTTAACCATGTCTTTGTAATGTTTAGGATAATGTCAATCACTGAAGAGGACTTTGGTAAAACGAAGGACGGACGGATTATCAAGAGGTTTGCATAAACAATTATTTCTGTGAGGCTTCTGTGAAAACATTTTCTAAAACTGATTAAAAACTGTTTCGTTTAACGATATAAAAAGAGAAGTTATGTAATATTTATTCAAGCAATTGAAGATTATTTTTACCACCCCACGAATTCAAAGTTCAGTGAATTTATTATTAAATAGCCCTCACCGTATTCCACACGGTCCGTCGCCTCCGTTAATTGTCGCAGCTGCAGCCAATTGTTTTTGAAATAGCAACAAATATATAAACGCCTACTGTACTTGTTCAGTACAGATAGTAGTAGTTTTTAAGAAATAGGTATGTGAACCGGTGCAAAAATAAATTAAACACAAAATACATTTAAAATGCTAAACATCTAAGCAAAACACAGTAGGCAAATGAAATGAAATGAATCGGGCTTTAGGCCACCTCTGTGCACATATAGGCTAAACTGGGCCAGGAGAACCTCCTGAGGATGGTGAGATGATTGAGATGACACTGTCCTCCAGACACAGGATTCGAAATTCGAGCCCTGGCGGTCTGAGGCCGAGCACGCTACCTCTCGGTCACGGAGGCTCCCCACAATATTGACTTTCACACGTGGGTGGGGAAGAAACATTTTTGTTTCTTTCAAACCGCCGAGACCGGGAACCGAACCCCGAATTCTGGCGTGAAAGGCAGCGGTGCTGACCACTACCCTAGGGCCAAAACACAGTAGGCATACAGGCAAAGAAAACAAATAAACTACCGGTAGGACTACGTGTGTATATGTACTGTGCATCACATTATCTGATTATACATGTTATATACTTTACACGTGACTTGTGAATTTGTTTGATGATATTTTAATCTCATAATTATAGGCTAATCATTATTCTGTAGTGACAAGAATCCCAAAATGATAATTATTATCATTACTGTGGTAAAACGCCGTCTGACTGCCATTTTGCTCCCAGGCTTGATTATGTTATAGTTATTCAACAGGTGTTTTGTGGGTATACCCGTAATATCATAATGGCACACAGTGGATAATATAGTGATAATAAAGAATTATTATAGAGCATTGCCTTTGTTTTCGACATGAAAGCTATCCTATGATAAATTTTGTGAAAAAGAAATTTAAACATTATGGAATAGATTACCTCCCAAAGGACAACGTAAAACTGGGGTTTCAAATAGTTATGTGAAAAATTTTTTTTGAAGCAGTTTCGATGAGTCGATGAACAAAATTAAATTTTATAGTCACAATAACCTCCTATAATTCTCCATTTTCCTTATTAGCTCCCGCCGTCACCGTAGGTGAGACGGAGGGAGCTATGGATTCTACCTCCGGTTTTTTTTGGCCTCTTCTTTTGCCTATAACTTTGTAAGAAAATAAGCTAGGATAACAATTTTTGGTATGTGGGTTACTTCCAGGTGGCTAATGGACAGGTTAAAATATTTTTATTCTGAATTCAATACGCAAGGTCGCAGAGGAGAAAATGATGATGTTACGGCGTTGGGCCGTTGGGCCGTTGGGCCGTCCGTAAACAATTCGTTTCCGGAGCATATCTCTGAAAGTACTTGTCCGATTGTCTTCAAATTTTACACACAACACCCCTAGGGGGTCTAGTTGTGCCTTTTGGGGTATTTGAACTTTGACCTACTTCTGGTTCAGAACTTTGACCTATTTAGACGTTTTGACGCGCACTTCGTTTCCGGAGCAGATCTCGAAAAGTACTGGGCCGATGACAGTCATATTGCACATACATGTTCTCTAAGGTCCCTAGTTGCGCCTTTTCAGGTTTTTGGACCTTGACCTTGAAGTTGACCCAGCACTTTGACCTAATTTATAACATCGGTAAATCCGACTGAAAGATTTTGCGGAATATCATGAAAACTGCTCAAGATAGCTACACCATTACTATAAAACAAATTGTGAGGTTCCAGGAGAGGATCCATCTTGAAAAATTTCAAGTTGATAAAATTAAAAATGGCCGCCTATCGGCCATTATTCACCTCGACAGGCCTGATATTGCGGAATATCTTGAACACCGCTCAAGATAGCTACACCATTAATATCAAATAAATTGTAAGGTTTCAGGAGAGGATGCATCTTGAAAAATTTCAAGTTGATAAAATTCAAAATGGCCGCCTATCGGCCATTATTCACCTCGACAGGCCTGATATTGTGGAATATCATGAAAACCGCTCAAGATATCTACACCATTACTATAAAACAAATTGTAAGGTTTCAGGAGAGGATGCATTTTGAAAAAAATCAATTTGTCCAAGTTCAAAATGGCCGCCAATCGGCCATTATTCACTTTCACATGGCCGTTATTTGGTAAACCGTGCTAGATGGCTAGACCATTACTATAAAACAAAATGTGTGATTTCAGGAGAGGATGCATCTTGAAAAAGTTTGACTTGATCAAATTTAAAATGGCCGCCTTTTCGACCATTATTCATTTTCACATGGCTGATATTTGGTAAACCGTGCTAGATGGCTGGACCATTACCTGATTACTATAAAACAAAGTGTGAGTTTTCAGGGGAGGATGCACCCTGAAAATTTTTAACTTACGAATTCAAAATGGCCGACAATCAGCATTATTTACCTCGATAGGCCTGATATCAGGTAAACCGTGCTAGATAGCTAGACCATTACTATAAAACAAAATGTGACGTTTCGAGAGAGGATGCCTTTCAAAAACTTTCGACTCAATCGAATTCAAAATGGCCGCCCATCGCCACTATTTACTTTCACATTGCTGATATTTGGTAAACTGTGTTAGATAGCTGGACTATTACTATAAAACAAAATGTGAGATTACAAGAGAGGATGCATCTTGAAAAAAAATGACTAGATCAAATTCAAAATGGCCGCCTATCGGCCATTATTCACTTTCACATAGCCGGTTTTTGGTAAACCGTGCTAGATGGCTAGACTATTACTATAGAATGAAATGTGAGATTTCAGCTGAGGATGCATCTTGGAAAATTTCGACTTGATCAAATTCCAAAATGGCCGCCTTTAGGCCATTATTCACTTTCACATGGCCGATATTTGGTAAACCGTGCTAGATAGCTAGCCGATCACTATAGAATGAAATGTGAGATTTCAGCTGAGGATGCATCTTGAAAAATTCTGACTCGATCAAATTCAAAATGGCCCCCTATCGGCCATTATTTACTTTCACATGCACAATATTTTGCAAACTGTGTTAGATGTTAGTCCATTACTATAAAACAAAATTTGAGGTTTCGGGGGAGGATGCACCCTAAGTTTTTGACTAATTTATATCGAGTTCAAAATGACCGTAAATCAGCTATTAGTTACTTCGATTGGCCTGATATCGGGTAAACCGTGCCAGATAGGTAAACCATTACTGGGATACTGATCAGGATCATTAATTTCAATGGAGGTTTGCAATCTCTGACAGACTGTCTAGTTCTTATCTTACTCTTAGACTGGGCTTCTTAGACCTAGTTGTCTTGCGTCTTGTTGACCTAGCCTAGGACTACATTAAAAACCCTGCACAAAATTGCTTAAATCAAATTCTAATTCGTCGCGGGAGCTCCTGGACTCATGTAGTCTTGTTTTTTTAGAACCGTTCTTCAAAATCCGATATTTCAATATCCAGCGATGGCTCAAATATATTATCTAACAGTTACACTGTAACTGGATCTTTCAATAATTAGTTAGCATCCGTCACTGGCTTAGCACCACATCATTATTGCACATCAATGAGTTTTGTTTTTATAATGATATGCCGACCCCCTTCCACGTGGATATGAGTCATCTATCTGGTTTCAACATAGATATGTAGGGTCTATATATAAAAATATTACTTACTATTGATAGCTCAAACCCATGTTTATGGTAACATTAAGAATACATAATGTATTATTGGTAACATACACGTAGGACAAACTAGCTAATTTTCTTCTATGGTTAGAAAAAACCCTGTTACGTTTGACCAGCTGATATATCTAGTATAGGGCCTACATGTATCGGTTACAGATACTTGTGTAATTGTCAATTTTAATTTTTCTTTAGTTTCTGATAACAATGTCAGCTTCCATGTTATAAAGCAGTTTTTTCTTCGTGTAGGACTGCTGATAGTAATACTTTTATAGTATACCATCTATCATATTTTTTCACATCCACACTTTGATGTTTATGACATCCACAGCTGAATGGGATAGGGTCAGCATGATCATTGGTTCTCTATAAGTATAACCTGATAACCATGGCAGTGATTGTCACCGCATAGACACATCCCAATTTCCCGTGATAACATCTATCATATTCCTGTATTGCTGTGTACAGCATCTGTTATATTGTGCATCCAATTCTTGCACATTAAATAATGTTTCAGGAGATTTTTGGAAGAGTTACACACTAAATATATTTTACCATAACATTGTTGGCTTAGGCCTACACAAATATTAGCATGTAATCAGGGTAATGCACACATAGGGTGTAATTATGTGTATTGGATTTTGTACCTCGATCCCACAATAAGTACGGTACACGCGCATTGATAAGCAACTAAGGTATAAAATATATGGTAGACAGCCCCGCATCGGTGTGATGTGTTTTTTGAAGCCCGTCTTGATTCACTGATCGCTGATGAATACATATAGTGTTTTGGCATGGTAGACAATACTGAATTATTTATTTGCATACCAGAGCGGGGGACGAATCCACAAGCTCCGGTGTGGCAGACAAACAAACACTGCACCAGGGCCCCCGCTTCATTAGATGTGTAGTTTGTTAAGGATAAGAGAACATTCAGCGTCATCGTCTTGTATCTAATGTAGTATTTGAGGCATGTCACTTTAGTGATTTAATGGTGAACATTTTAAATTTTACGTTTAAAAATCCCCCTCAAGGGTGCACAGAACATGCTTCCAGATGTAGAGACTCTCAGCTAAAACAAGGTTACCCCCGTAGCTGCCGGACTATAGAGGCCTAAAGTGCACCAAAGCCCTGGAGTGTGCACAGTGCTGTCTGTCGTACTGGGCACTGTAAAGTCTTTAAAGTAATTCAATTAGGCATGGTCTATCCTATCTCGATTTTGCCACAATATGCATAAAGCAATATTCACTCCCTCACTCTGGCCGATGTGCATTCAATAATTCTTAAAATATATTTTTGATGACTCTTATTCTCGAGTCGTGAAGAATAATTCTACGAAGGGATATGCCGTACAAGTGTACGAAAAAAATCCCCAGAACAGAATACTTTTAAACTTAATATTACATGTTTTTAAATAATTACAAATATCATTTTGTACTTACTGTATTATTGTATGTTCTCTTGCTTCGAAGGATAAATGAAATGAATTAATAAATTATATTAAACTTAGCGCAAAACATACATTCTATTTCAACCACACTTCAGCTCTGTCAACTTGACTTAAACTGTTAAATGTTCAAGACAGTTAAAGTTCAGTTAATTTGGATAGATTTATTTGCTTATTATCAAGGTTCAACCTACAGAATGGACATGGTGTGTGTGTGAAAATCTTGACTTATGGAGCTACAGTTCAGTCTATTGAAACACCAGATAAGAATAGTCACATTGATGATATTGCTGCTGGCTATTCCGATGTAAAAGGTGAGATCAAATAGCATAATATGTGTGTGTAGGCCTATATACCAAATGTTAAAACACTTGATTTTGCTAGCTTGGTAAATTGTGACCCATCTGCACGTACATGTAATCAGTCGCATCGCGCATTTTCCTGAAGTGCAGAATTGTCAATTTTTATGTTATTTTATTGACTAAATTATTATAGGCCTAGTTATCTTCCTGCAAAAATACATTTCATGACGAATTAGTCTACAATTAAGAGACTAGCCCACCACCTAGTTAAAATCATGGTTGTCACAAAGTCAAATCTTGCCATTTGCATCAACAGTTATGGAACTTTACAGTTTTATTGTTAAGATACTTTAGTGTTTTTGACAACCTTTACTAAAACTAGGTGGTGTGTACTGAATGGGGGAAGGTGAAATTGTCCTTTTAAGAGCTTTCTTTTTTCTAGCAATCGTATTTTAAAATATTTGAAAACCCATAACTTTGGTTTGAATATACATAATTGCATCTTCTCATTTTTCGAAAAATGCGTGATACGACTGATGTTGTGCAGATAGGTCACAATATGAATAATTATACGTTATTTATATCATCTATATGGTGTCATAGCCAACCAAACATCGTCATGGAGCGGTGGTGAGCAGCGTAATTATTTTTTTTTCAATTTAGGTAAATTTTGTTAGGTATATTACATACATTTCGAATAATCCGCAAAATGTAATGGTGACCATGTTTGCCAGTCACTGATTTTAACTTGCCATTTATCACATTATGGTCACAAAAAATAAACACCCCTGGACTTTAGCACGATTTTAAATTCAAATCTTTACTCTTGAAATTATTATTATTAGTTGAGTTTGCCCTGATGACATGTGGTGAACATGGTGAATGTATCCTTTGCATCAAAATGTAAGAGGAGTGTGCTCTGGAAGCTTGAGTACCCAAAATTGATCACCAAAGTATTAATCTCTTCAGTGCTTTATTTTTAATTCAGGGTATGAAGAAGATAGCGTCTATTTTGGAGCTAATATTGGCAGAGTAGCAAATAGGATTGCTCGAGGAAAATTCACACTGAATGGACAAGAATATAGTTTGGCAGTCAATAATGGACCAAACCACTTACACGGTGGAATTGAATCGTTCAGCAAGGTGAGTCAATGTCATGAGCATGTAATATATTTATTCTTTCTTCGCAAGTGTAGAGTGTAAGGAGGTGGTCAACTGTCTGTGAACCATTAACGGAATAAGGGTCTACCCAGAAAGCATCCGTTACAAAGATACAGTAAAGATAAGCGCCACCTGGTTAATATTATATAAACTAAACAGGCATTGGAGTGGTCAAGACAATGAACGTAATATATTACTGCTCCTGTCATTCAACCATTGCACATGTACCCGTTTCACGTGTTAAAAGAATATATCATCGAAAAATAGAAGACCCATTATAGCCTGGGGGTTTCGTGATGCATTCAATCAAACATTAAACAGCTATTTTTATAATAAGTATGATCTGTATCAAAGAGTTATTAATAATAAACACTTGGCATCGGAGCTACATAAGTCCGTTCCCGGTTTCGGCGGTTTGAAAGAAGCTGAAAATGTTTCTTCTCAATCCACGTGTGAAAGTCAGTATTGTGGGGAGCCTCCGTGACCGAGAGCTAGCGTGCTCGGCCTCAGACCGCCAGGGCTCGAATTTCGAATCCTGTGTCTGGAGGACAGTGTCATCTCAATCATCTCACCATCCTCAGGAGGTTCTCCTGGCCCAGTTTAGCCTATATGTGCACAAAGGTGGCCTAAAGCCCGATTCATTTCATTTCATTTACATAAGTCCGTGACGGTAGTTACATGTCTAAATCCTTTTTCACTATTGGGAAACGGAAGGCTTAGCGCCATTATAGGCAGATGGCTACGCTAACTGTTCAGCTAAGTACGGCCCTTATAAACAAACTAGAGCAACATAAAGCTAATGACAGTGTGTTGGATGTGCAGTGTACCTACATTTAAGCCATACATCAACAAACATAACACAAATAAAATGGGCATTATTCTTTCAGATCATTTGATTTTTGTTGTACGTAAATCAATGTCAGCACACTAACCAGATTTAGATAGCTTCTGTAAAACTGTAAACTTACGTTTAACACACTTGTATTACGTTTAACATAATTATTTCTGTATCATCGCCATTGTGTTGATTTCTTTCAAATTCTTTGCCCTAATAATTAAGTAATTACACTGACCCAGTGATGCGTATCCAGTGTATCAAACCTCATAAATGAAAATAATAAAATTGTATTATTGTGGTTGTTTTTGCTGCTGACTATTAAATGTCTTTATATTACTAGAAATATTCCAGATTCAGTTATTCTTCATTTTGTATTACTATTTCCCCAGTGTATGCGACCATAAGTCAGTGGATCATATTTTTCAGAAAGTCTGGGAGTCGTCGGTCAGAGACTCTGACAAGCTTTGTTTGCGGTATACCAGCCGTGACGGAGAGGAGGGCTACCCTGGTGATCTCACGTGTGATATTATATACCAGGTGAATGAGGAGAACGAGCTGATGATGGACTACACCGCTACCACCACCAAGCCTACACCTGTCAACCTCTCCAACCACTCCTACTTCAACTTAGCCGGCCACGTAAGTCCTAACTTCTGCCTTGTCTAGTCTCAAAAGTGGTGATTAAAAATTGATTGTGCTTTTTACCCCTCGGCCCGTGGGGCCTGAAGGGGTATTGCGTATGTCGTCCCCTTCGTGCGCCGCCGCCCGCTCGCGCCAGTTTTGTCTACTGTAGGCTCTACTGCTCCAACATGGTCCAACAAATTAAATTTATAATTTAAACAAACATTCAACCCCTCTCGGCAAATTGGCTTTGTCGTAGGTCAAGTTAAAAAACTAATACAATTTCTTGTCAACGCGATCACTTGAAAAAATAATTATTGGATCTCTCCAATTTTTATGTGCAATTACCCATGAGCTTGGAGATGACCTCGTGGTCTGCGAGTCTATTGGTATTGTCCGTTTTCATGTGCGACCGAAAACGAGGCTAATGCGTGATGGCCTGAATTCATCATCATTCTTATTTTCAGTTAAATGCCTTGAGAACTGGTAATAGGTTTTCGGTGTAGGCGAGTCTATCATGTCTATTAGCATTGTCCGTTTTCATGTGCGACCAAAAACGAAGCTGTGGCGGCCATGCATGTTCAATTAAATACCTTGACACATTGTATATAGATGTGCTGTATATATAATTAATGGCGGGTATTATTGACAGGGTGACCCTGTTATGACTGTGCTGTCAACTACTGCTGACCCTGTCAATAGTGCATTTGGATCTAGTGCGGACAGGGTCAACCTGTCAATAATAACTATTTACAATGCAATGCAATAGTGACAGGGTCCCCTTGTCAATACTGCATTTGTGCATAATTGACAGCAAACAGTGCACCTTAATTAATTTATGGCAGGGAGAGCAACAACCAATCAAGAGCGAAGAGCTGCAGCCCATCAGATCATGCCGTACATCTCCTTAAGCCTTTACCCTCTTAGTAGTGTATGTTAACATCCCCTTGACAGGCCGGGTCACCCTGTCAGCCGTGGATGTGACTATGTTATTAACAAGGTCATCTTGTCAGTGCTTATAGTCTTAAATCTTAGCATTATTCCGCGGGCGTATGAGGAATATTATGTAGCTCTCACTAAGTAGTTGACTGATGAAATTTGTTTATTTTTTGCAGACATGACCTATGTACTTGAGCGATTCTTCCCATATATTTTTTTTTGGCACCACGCTATAAGCGGTCATTTTCCAAAATGGCCGCCCAAAAAGATTGTGGCCACGATACCTTATTAACCGTTGAATGGATCAAATTCAAATTTTACATGGTGATTCTCTAAATTTCTCTAATGATCTGATTATTTTGGGGGAAAAAATAATTAGAAAACAAGATGGCTGACGGAGGACATTTTGAAAAAATGGCCGCCGAACTAGCTTGTGGGCGCGATATCTTATCAACTGTAATTGGTTGGATCGCATTCAAACTTGATGTGGTGGTTTCCTGGGTATTGCTGATGATCTGGTTAGCTTTTGGGAAGAATCCAATAAAAACAAGATGGCCGACGGTGGACATTTTGAAGAAGTAGGCTCCCGAGCCAGCTTGTGGGCGCGATATCATATGAACCGTTGATCGAACTGCATTCAAATATTATGCAGTGGTTCTCTAGGCCTTTCTAATGATCTGATTGACCTTTAAAAATAATTCACAAAAAAACAAGATGGCTGATGGAGGGCATTTTGAAAAAAAATTACCTGGTGTGGGTGATTTAAAAAAAATTTACTCAGATTTTTTTATTGCTGCAATCTCCAAGTTTGAGTTATGTAACAGGGATTTTTTAAATCTCTCTTTATTGGTATTGTTTGGACAGGATTTACAATCGGGTTCAAAACACTGGCGAATGGAAATTACTGAATGACATGCGACTTATGATGGCAAAATAACTAGACCTGCGACAAACAATTAGATTAAACGAAATCTGGAGCAATTGATAAATCATGAGTCAAAGTGAACGTCGCAAATGGTTATTGAAAATGTAAAACACACATATAGTAACGGCTGATAAATCAGGTCAATGACCATGTCTGTAAACGAAAATATCAGTGTGTTTAGTATAATATCCGAGGTCAATGTGGTAGCAGTGAACGTGGCTGTCTTATTGCCATTGTCACCTCGTCAGCAGTGAATGTGACTGTGTAATTGACAATGTCACCATGTCAGCAGTGGACATGACTGTGTTATTGCCGGGGGTCACTCTGTCAGCAGTGGACCTGGTCGTCTTATTGTCAGGGTTACTCTGTCTGCAGTGGATGTAACAGTGTTATTGCCAGGGTCACCATGTCAGCACTGGTTGTGACCGTGTTATTAGCAAGGTCACTATGTAAACAGTGAATGGATTTCAGACATTTTTAAAAGGTCACTTCCCCGGATGAAGAATTGTTCACAGTATTGTATTTCCCCTCTGACGCATTTCCTATGACTTGACCCAGAAAATTATTCACCGGCCTCAATAGCACAGGCATGATGGTCACGTGACTGAGAACCTTGGCCAATACCCGGCCATAAATGAAATTGGCCGGGCTCGCCAGGCAAGGTGTGACTGTGTTATTGACAGGTCACCCTGTCAGCTGTGGATTTGACCGTCTTGTTGGAGCAGTGGATGTGACTGTGCTATTGTGACCCTATTAGCATGTATATAGCCTATATATAGGATTTAATCTGCTTCGGATGAATGTAGAGTCTCCTGATTGTGTCGTAATCCTGTGATTCGGCTCATTGGCTTCCCAAAATAAATGTATCAATACTGGTCACATGTGCTGATCTGGATGCTCTACTATTAGTCCAGGCAACCTTATGCGAAGCGGCAAGTCATTCATGTCACTTCCTTTCGTCAAGCCATCTGTAGCTCTGAGGTTTCTCATCACCACTTCAATGATTAAGTCAATCGATAAGTCAGCTCAGAACCTATCATTTCTTCTGCTAACATAGAGGCCATCATAGTGATGGGTGATCAAAATATGTGAAATTTTACGCAATTCGACATTCTCGTATACGACAATCTCATTTATGTTGTCAGAGACGGTCAGAAACGGTCCGAGATGTTTAACGATGTGCTCATCCGATTCCTTGACCCCAAAAAACATATGGTTAGACACCAAAATCATGATTCTACATTGATTATTAGCTGAGATATCGCCAAAATAAGACTTAGTCAATTATTTTGGCGGCCATTTTGGATTTATGCAAATTAGGCACTCTTCCACTACTGCGATTCTTGGTGACTTTTAATATGTTTTTCTATGACACTTTCTGAGATTGTTGGTGAAGAAATAATTTCGGTTGCAATTTGTGGTGGGTCATTTCATAGTTTGCCTGGACTATATACGTTGTCTGATACTTTTTGGTTCGCAGCTTCAACGCTCTTGCTTCAAACACACTGAACTCTCTAGCTTGTATGGGGTCGGATCGACATCAAGCTTTCTGGTGCCTCCTTTCACACCTGGCAGGTGAAAAATGAAGCAACAACGTCCATCCCGGCGGGAGGCATGATGTGATGATCATCTCCCTGTCGATAATGTGTGTGAATAAACTATTGACAGGGTTGTCCCTGTCAATAGCCATCGCGATATTAACGTTAAGTTACAGCAGTTGTGTCGAATTTTGGTCATTCCGAGTCACTACACGAGCCGAGGGGTGTTTGAGTGCTTGCACTGTATTTTAAAACTTCATAGCTATATATTTAGGTAATATTCTGTTTTTTATCGTTTTCTTTTAAATTGTAATTTTTTTCCAATGTAAGCCCTATCATTTTTTGATACAGCTATGACATTAAGGGTAATTTAAAACAACTATATATATTAATAATTTTTTTCATAGTTTGCTACGCGTCTCTAATGAATTGCATGATGTATAATGTATCATTATCCACTGAACTTCCCGGGGGATTGTAGTCTATGTATTTTGTTTATTTTCTTTTAGAAGCACAAAGATATTTACGGTCATAGTGTGATGATACAGGCTGATAAATACACTCCGAAAACAGACGATGGAATTCCCACAGGTGTGTACATATTCTATTGAAAATCTGTTACGCTTTTGTACTGTTCTTGTTCAGTGAAAATCGATTTGAAAAAAATCAGTAAATTAGCATTCACGGTTAGCTCAAATGTGCTAACATTTATTCAAGACTAATATGAGACTTCAACAATTAATGATAGTAATTGATTTTTCAATTAAAAATCAATTACATACATAATAATTATTAATAATACAATTGACGGTCAAAACATACATTGGGTACTAGAGGGAAACCTACAGATTGTACTCAGATTGCGATGATAGTCTGGTGGAAAAATGAGGAAATGTGGCAAATCGTTTAGCACAATGTTTTATAGCAGTTTCTCATTGAAAAATATGTCTGGAATTCAAATCTGAACTGAGCCAAAAGTTGGGGAAAATTATGTAGGTGTAGGCCAGAGGTCCATGTGTTTTATATTATCAAAATACAGCGCCGAACTCGATGCGCGCTCGTATCGTATCGGTTAACACGAGGGATATCAAACTTGCTTTTATCTTAGACTTGCTCACAAGCCTGCACTCTACAAACGTGATGTGATCACGACCGCATCGTCGACGAAAACAGGGCTGCCTCGATTACCTTATAGAAGCTTAAAGAAGATTATACATCTGTCAGTTAAAACGAGATAGGTCGCATTACCAGGATTACGAAACCATCAATTAAAATATGACTGATTAAATTTACTTTTATAGCTTTGAAGAACATCATTATAAGCATGTCGCTTAAAATAGGATAAGCCGCATTGTGAAGCCGTCAACTAAAAAACATTTTATTAAAGAAGAACGAAAACTAGGCTCCAATGACTTTCAGAACGTTTTGACCCTCATACAGTTCGATAGTTACTGCTTTCTAGATTTGCACAGCCAATTCGAGCACCTACACACTCCTTTGTAAATGGCCAGAGGTACAATATACCAGAAAAGGATATCTCTAGATTACAACGCGTTCAGAACTGCCTTGCAAGAGTGGTAATCAAAGCCCCACGTTTTAGTCGTTCCAATCCTATTCTAAAACGATTACATTGGCTTTCTGTCAAGTTTCGCATTAATTTAAAAAGATGCACATTGACTTTCCCAACCCTGAAAGACAACCAACCTGCATATCTGGCTGATTTACTTGTTCGTCCGAAATGCTCAAAATATCCACCCTCCACAAATTCATATAGATTTGTTGTTCCTCATATAAAAACTAAGACTGGGTCAAGAGCTTTCTCTATATCTGGCCCAGCCTTATTGAACGCCCTGCCTGTGCCAATACGTAATGCCTAAACAATTTTAACATTCCGGAAATTACTTAAATCGCACCTATTTGATCTGGCTTTCCGACCCTAGCTCCTGAGCAGCCCGGCTCCCTGTTGACGAACCTGCTTTGCCTCGATTATGACACATGATCACGCTAAGGATTTGTGCGCCTGAGCTCGGTCCGCTAAGGATATAGGCGCTATAGAAGTTTGATTGATTGATTGATTGATTAATTGATTGATTGATTGAGGTAATGTACGTTCAAATTTAGTCATTAATTTGTATATGCACATCTTGTATCATGTGTATAGACAATCATGTTGGTGCCATTCCCGCATGACACAAACAACGCTGGTGACTCAATTGCTCAGCCTTATTGTACCACGTTGCACCGATACACGTTTTGCGCCAGTAACTTACATAATCTTTATTGATAATAACCATCATTTGAATTTAACATTTATTTTACCAATTTTTTTAAATAAATCAAAAAGAAAATGAATATCATTCAATATTGTTTTGACAGGGGAACTCGACAGTGTGACTGGAACTCCATTCGATTTACGTCAACCTGCCATGATGTCTGAGCGCCTGAAAATATTAAATCAAGAGGGATACGATATCAATTTCTGTCTAAATGAACAGGAAGGCAAAAAGCTGAGTGCCAGGTAAATATGTTTCAATTTTGGTGTTTAAAATGGAATTTGTACCCATTTGACGTTGTGTCTCGCTTCCTCGACCCACACTTCAAACGGTAGCAAACAATTTATATCATACCGCATACTATCACAGGATGCAGTACCACACATTCCAGGGATTTGAACATTTTTGAGCACAGTGTATGACAAGTATTTGGGATTCGAATATTAATGTTCCACGATTATGGAATACCCAGCAAAAGACATTAAAGCGATGTGAGTATAGCCTAATGCTAGGCACCGTCTGGCCCAGCAGTATGCAAACACTTCATCAACCTCCCGTGCCTGCTGGGGCATCACAACAGACATCAACTACTATATGTCTACGTCCACTACCTCTGCATGAGGAGGCGAATGTGAGCACTCTCTGGTTTTAAAAAAAGCGTTGTATAGTTTCATCACTCCAATGTATGGCATAATACATGACACTGTAGAAATGAGTACTGCGTTATTTAAAGTAACTGCTTTGTTGACATTTTGTCAATTTTGAAAATGTAATCTATATGAAGCTATATAGTCTACTGATCTTGAATATAATACAAAATATAATATAAAAATTAAAGCACTGAAAAGACCTAACTAGTTTCATTTCCAATACGTATAGTGTCATGTAAACAGGGTTGTCTGCATTCTGCAGTATACAACACTTGATACCACAAATACCCACCATCTCAGACGGCATCAGAGTAACCACCTACTACAATAGCTGCCGCCCTTAATTGGTATGGGAACGCGATGATCGGGGGGGGGGGGTCCCCCACAGCACCGATTGTCTGCTCAACGCGGGACCGACGGCATCAACTTGTGGCCCTATGCTGTGCTAGAATTCAACCATCCTTTATGTGAACAGACTGTATGTTTGGGTTTTTCCTGGATTCTTATAAATATTGTTAATCGGATGTTCTCTAGAAAATTGTCCCCTTGGATATGAAAGGGTGTATCTGCCACTTTGTAAAGTTGCAGATACACCTTTCATATCCAAGGGGACGAAATATGGTAACCATTGTTTCACATATATTGTCTCTTTGTAATTGTTAGTTATTACTTTGATATAGAGAATATATATAGATGTAACCTAGCCTGAACACTGGCCTGAACAGGGCCGAAAACTGGTTTTGATTCACCAGCAGAATTCCCTCTTGTTGACCTGGCCTCGTCTTTACGTATTTCCGGTTCGCTGTGCATCCTGTGAAAAAATTGAATCGCAAAGTGACGCTTGACAATCACAAACTGCGAATGAGAGACCAGCTTCTGGTCCTTTTCAGGACAGTGTTCAGACTAGAAATCACCTTGTTGACAGAGTGGAGCACGCCGGTACTGGGCGAGTCCTCGAGATGTATACAACACAGCCTGGCGTACAGTTGTACACCGCGTACTACTTGGACGGAGTAAAGGGTAAAGATGGAGCGGTGTACAACCAATATTCCAGTCTGTGTCTGGAATCGCAGAACTACCCTGATGCCATTAATCAGGTCAGCAAGACAAACGAAATTTCAGAATTATTAATTAAAATATTTAAGTTGATACTGGATTTCTTGTTATTAACCTGATTAACGTTTGGTTTTGAATTTAACGTCAGCTATTTGTACATTTTTTTCAGCCATCTTTTCCGAACTGTGTCCTAAATCCTGGAGAGACCTATCGCCAAACCACATGGTACAAGTTCACCACGAACAAGACATAGGAGTAGATTTAGATTATGTATTAGACAAAATACGTGAATACCATGAATAAAGAAAATATAGATTTCACATTAATTTAATATATAAGCCTCCGCACCTTTAATGTTCACTTTATTAAAATAAAATACCTTAGTAATAATTTTGACATCCATACAGGCTATTTTACAAAAATAACTAGAATGTTTCAACGCGTCCTATTTCATAATAAGTGTCCAAAGTCTATTCTTTATTTTTTTAAATTAACGCTTGTGATGCTACGGTTGGAACAATAAATCCCGTTGAGACGACTAGCGCTTTGCGCGAGATTTGAAGAAGTAATGCCTTCTCAGTGGCGCGGGATTTAATTAAATCTGTGGTCAGATAAGCCTCAATTAAAAACCGATAGTAAATTAAGCCTGGGTTTGTCTGTCCGTCGAAGTCGTCTGTCCTTTTATAGAAAGTTCTTGGTATCAGCGATGACTGTGCTGTTCTGTTAGCCTATCTACGTTATATTAGTGTATCTTGTGAGAAAATACAAACGTTCTAAATATTTTTTAGTTGGGTATGAAAAATACAGCCCATGTTCAATGAACAAAAATTGAACGAGTGATGTACTTTACCATTCTGCACTCAAATGAACACCATTTGCATAATACCATGATATAATTTCTGCTTTAACAAACGTTGCTTAGGGCCCACTGGATCGGCCCCTACCACGAATAGTTTCACTTTTCTGCATTTGACAGGTGGTTTTGATTGTCACAGTGTTGAATAGCTGGGTTGAATAAATATAAAGCATGTCTGAAATGCAACCATTGTCATTGCGAGAATGCGCGTAGAATGAGTTTTGCTATTATTATTTGCTGTTAAAACATTGAGTGACGTTGTATTTGCACAAACGTGGCGTAGCCCGCCTCCCCCTCCCTTCCATTCAATCATTCATTCACTCATTCATTTGTGATCTAATTACCGTACATTCATGTTGGTTTGCATATTAGAGAATCCTGCTAAATGTAGGCTTACCGCCCAACTGCATGCCTATCATTCAAGTCAGACATTGGCAATCGCGAAATAATTTTTTAGAGCCCCCTCGTTTTCACTGCCTGAGGTAAGACTATCTGCAGCATTTCACAGAGTGGGAGCTAAGGTGTGTGCATAAAGATGCATCCCAGTGCAAATCATGTATCCATATAGGCCAAGTCTTCCACCAATGCATGATCATGCATGTCGTGTGGCTTAATCATGTTAATGGGAAAGATAGTAGGAGTGTAACAAAAGTAGCGTTTAATGGGCCTACATGATCGCTGAATACTATGTAGGCATATTCCCGATATTACGTAAATCATATTATAATGTTAAGGCATGAAGACAAACATAAGCCTACTTTTAGTTGTGTGTGCTGACGGTGAAATAAATATTCTGATAACATTATATTGAATTATTGTTATTAGTTTCCGATTTCAATTTAGTTAAACAACAGCTATAAAAGCCGCCATATTATCTCGACTGAAAAAGTGGTGGAAGATGGAATTGTAATCTATAGTTGACCCTTATCCTGCTAAGTTAATTTATTTTAAATTTTCAACCACTTGAGGTTGTGTCTCGCTACCGCGATCCACAGCCTCAAGTGGTTGAAAATTACTCTCATTTGTTTAACTTGAGACCAAATATTTACAAATCTTGATGTTTAAATGCTCATTTCATTCCGAAAAACAGTGATTTGATCGGCTGATACAAATTATTAAAAACGACTATTGTCATGATGAGCAGGCAAAGGGTTAATATTATTTAATTGCTGGCTTTCCGGTGCTCGCACTATTTCAGCTGCATATCATGTAATGAAGAATGTTACTAACTTGATGTGTTTGCACTTCCACTTGTCCTAATATAAGCAGTTGTGCATATTATGGAGAATATTCAGTAGGCAGCCGCCGCTCACCAAGAATTGTTTGAACTCCATTCAGCTGTAGAAATATTGCTGATAGTACCCGTTATTGGCCTGGTGTTCACAGCATTGCATGTATCTGCTAGTTTTTTTCATTATACAAGCATAATTAATTAAGTAGGCATATGCATGATATTTATGCGAAAAAAACGTGCAAACGAATTGCATCACAAAAATAGTGAATAGACGTGTAGACGAACGAAAGAACATGGTAATGAAAGAATCAATTATTGATGGCACGGAGCAATCATAAAGTTAATTTCTAAATTAATACAAAACAATGAGAGAAAAACGAAAGAACAGACAAGCAAGTGAAAGAACACACTAAAAGGGCAGTAAGGTTGATTTGTTTCTAGTAGATATGATAGCCGTGTCCGCCCTGTTTCAACAACTAAAATAATTTATTACTTTTGACTTAATGAGATTTTGTAGGCCCGGCCGGAGACCTGGAACCTATTAAGTTTGTTGCGCATGTGTTAGCGTCCCGTTTTGCGGAAAGAGGGGTGCCGTGTGTGGGAAACGGTTGACATTTCTGGGAAACATTCCTTATGTACAAGTCAAATGTAACGATTGAGGTCGTTAATTGAAATACTTGCGTGTTGGCAACGGTTTAAAAAATCCGTATAATACACTGTGCACTATTTTGCGCATCAAACAGTAGTCCCAACTAAATAGTTCAGCTTTGGTCACTGTGTGGCGTTTTGCCAAGTTTACAAAAAATTCAGGCGAATTTTTGTCCATATCACTCATACAGCCTAAGGCCGGGCCTTGGAGTTCTGGAACTCCTGCTCCAGTTACGTTTTAATTTTAGTTATGTAATCAATAAAGCTTGAATGATGTCATAAATACTTGTAACAATTCCGCATGGAAGTACTTTTTTCGCGTGACAAAATGTGGTCACAAAATGTGAAAACAATAAACTAGGCTGTAGAGTATATTCGTGCAAGTTAAGGCAACTTGTATCACGACAAACTTATGCGCATCTCTTGTAATACTATAAACATATTTGCACACAAACAGTGTGGTTGCAGCCGGGGGTTGCAGTCACTCTTTTTAAGTCGAGCTCAGAAATTCTGCATAAGGTTTTTAATATATTCGGATATTTTTAGGCCTCCACGGCAAAGGCAGATTAGCCACTATATTATGTTTTCAGCTTGTCCGCGTTGAGGTGTCTATTAGCTGGCGTCCAATGAATGGGCTCAGTGAACAAGACAGGGAAATTTTGGTGTGTTAGCAGAGAAACACAAAATTCTGAATTGGTTTATATGTTACATACACGTGATAATCGGGCATGTAGGTCAGATAATGTGTTCTTGGTTTGTTGTTGTGAGCGTCCACATAGGGAGTATACTAGGAATTGCTGCTACATGAATACATGCTGGTGAGTTATTCTATACAATAATGTCAAAAATGGCTCATAGCTGGGCTGTGGAAAGTCATTCCAATATTTCCATTGGTATTATATCATACAATATAAACTAAATCATCCAAGGTAATGAATTGGTGAAAATATCTGGTGGCAAATGCTCAGTCAATCAAATGTTGGGTTATATCAGAAATACATGCATTTCTGGTTATATCTATTTTTAGAAATAGACCAGATAATATTATTTTGTGAATTAAGTTAGAAATTCAAACTTCAGAGCTGAAAAGGCTTCCACCTATACATTTAGACATTATTATTTATGTTCAAATGTTGTTGTTAATTAAATAATTCACCGCCTTAAAAATTCCTAATTCATTAAATTTGGGAAATGCGTTAAAATTGTATCCTGTTTATGTAAACAATATGTTTTATACTAATTGTCATATCTTGAATCTTCACTCCATTTATTGACCTTTTCACAACTGATTGGGATTGTAGATGGTGATATTCTTTTGTTCCAATATCATCAATCCTTATTATCGCTTCCATTTTAGCGCAGGGGCGTGCGCAGCTTTCTGATAATTCTTGCAGATTAGATGATAACATACTTTGATTAAACTTGTATGCAAAACTCGAAATGGTATAATATACCATTTTGAGTTTTGCATACTAGTTTAGTTAATTATATTCTGATAGATGAAAGAACACGAGAACGCTGCATCCTAATACATCTAAGAATAAATTAAATTCGGTTGAAAAAGATAGGATAATTACACCAGGCCTACAGTAGAGTAATTATAGCTTCGCCATTGTTAAGTAACCACCGTAATGATCTTGCCAATACTCTTCAGCTTGAATAATAACACTTCATTTCCTGCAGCTAACACAGAACGTTGACCCAACATTGCCTCTGTACTCGGCTAGCATCGCCCACGCTTTCCTACATACATCATCCAACTATTGGGAGTTACATATGCGCCACAGGCGTACTCTTTAATTGTTATGTCACTCTCAAACCGATTTAAGTAGTACAAGTGGTCCTTATTATCCAGATGATATAGGCCTACGTTGTTAGGATATGGCTCGGCTGCCATGGAGAAGAACGCATATAAATTATATATCAATTGACTTTGAAAGTTATATTTTATACGTAGCAGTTCAACTAGTTTATGTAACTAGTTTATGCACCTCAAAGCACAATTATTTTGAATAAAATCCATCTTATGAAATAAGGTATAATCCATCACAATAACCCAAGGATGTTTGGAATCTTCATTTGATATATTATATACATGGATATTTTACCCTATTTGACATATAATTTTTATATGGTAACTTTCGGATTATAAAATGGCGCGGCATATAAATATATACTGTAAACCTATACAGGATTAGTAATATATTTTTAAATATATATATTATTTTAATTTTTAGTTTCACTAATACTCCAATTTGTCAGATTTGCTACTATTTACATGTTACCATGGTAACCAACGCTAACAATTGAGTAGAGAATACTGAATATCCTGACGATCAAGACCTATGGCATACACTGTTGAAATTCACAAAATTTAAAAACCATACATTTATTATAAAAAAATGGAGTCGAAATCAATATTGTTTTTGCTTAGTTAATTGTAATCCAATTACTTATTACTTTTACAAAGTGTAGGCCTACAAACTGGTTTTTTGAACTTTTTAAAAGGCATTAATATAAAAAATAAAAAATAGTTCGCGTAGTCATATTTTCGGAGTAAACCACGCTGGAGAGTTGTGTGATCTCTAATCCCAACAAGCACGAGACAATAGGGGCCTACCGGTGATGGTTCAATGCTCGACCACCGTCTGCGACATTGACCCAGCATTGAAATAACATTGTTTAAATACCAGCATTTGCTGGAATACAAAACCGTGATTTCCGTCACACTAGTGCAGGGTGCCATCTAAGCACAGATACACTGCTGAAGGATGACTTTGAACGCCAGCAGCGTCCTGTTACATCACGATCAGTCTCAGCGTGGATTGACCAGGATCTCGGCCAATTGAGATTGGTGTGTTTCTCGGCGCGCTGCATCCCCAACACTGCCACTTAAACACGGAGGCTGCCGTGAGCCAGTCAGACACACGTGATCAGATCAACAACAGATAGACTCTTGGTTTGCCTTCAGGATATACATCGTTTATTCAAAAAAAAACTGAACTTTAAAAACTTGTATGGAATTGTATATATTGTAAGATTTTGTATACAATAAAATAAACGAAAACGGAGATGACAATGCTATAATATCAGAAGAACCAAGTAAAGAAAACAGTGAAGACAGAAAGAACGGTAGCTCAAGCAAATAGAAATCTGTATCTTTTAGAGGAGAACCATCGATAACCAGCAGAAGCGTCATAAACAATGTCGGCTATATCATTAAGTATTGTATTCTACCTGTGGCTGGGCATGGACTTATGCCTAGGGTTGCCAGCTCTGCCTCATACATCACCTCAGTTGCAAGACGGGATGAGTGACATTATAATACGGACGAATGTGGACGACGCACAGCAACGCTTTGTGAGAGACGTACGTTCTGTTAATAACTGGGCATTGGCGCCTTACGGTAAGTAGTCCACATTTCCACCCCATGCAGCTGGCGTATCATCTAATAAGCATGATAATACTTAGTTTTCCTTCAGACATGGTGAGAATTGTTGATCAGTGCAATTTATAATCACTAAAAATCATAACGTTAGGCCACGGGAAATGATAACATGCTCTAAGGATATAGGTATCAAAACAACATACCATCGGGGTCTGATCTTATAAATCACTATATGCGAAATTCTGATCACACAAGGGGAAAATATTTATTTATATGGTTTTTTTTTGTCGATGGAAACACGTATACGGGTGGAAATAAAAATAAAATATGTTAACTGGAATTTTTGTAAAAAAAACAGGACACTGTTTGTCTGAATTGTTGTTGATCTTTCCAAGTATAACGCGATTAGAGCATTCATTTTAAATATATAATTTGCTTATATAAGCCCTATGCCACATTTTGTTCAGCGGTTGTATTTATTCATTTGTTTGTAGTCCCTCATAATTTAAAAGTGCACAAGGCAACTAGTACATACATATCTAAAATACCATTAACAGCAGTCGTTTGTATTGGCTACATACCAACAATCCTATTTGAGGAACTAGTATTATGTTGGAAAAAGTGGCGGTACCATTGAACAAAAGGACTGAAGTTCTATATCATCCCCCGACATAAATTAGGTTAAAGATTTTTGCGGTCACAAATTTTTGGTGACCGCAAAACTTGTGGTTGCCATTTTAAAATTCAGTAAAATCACGTGCACATTCTTTCTGACTTCAATTTTTGAGTTTTTGCGCCCACAAAAAATTATAAAGTTCATGCATGGCGGCCATTTTGAATTTCCGTAAAACCTTGAAAAAATCACATGCACATCTCCATATCGTGGGGAATGTGATTGTAAAATTTGAATAATTTCTAATTTCTAAGTTTTCAAGTTTTTTGCGCCCACAAAACATTTTGGAGTTGACCTCTGGCGGCCATTTTGAATTTTGATAGCATCTTTAAAAAATCGCTTGCACCTCCCCATGTTCCTAGGAATGTCATGTTAAAATTTCGAAAAAAACAGTAGTTTTTGAGTTTTTGCGCCAGCAAGAAAACGTGACGCCGGACGCCAGCCGCCGGACAGAATCCTGGCGCGATTAAAATCCCCCTTCCCCTACGGGAAGGGGGATCCAAAAAGCTAACAGTAGCCTACTTCAGCCAATGAATGACGCGGAAATAGAAGTTTGACCATGGACTCTTTAGAAGGCGCAGACGACCGGGATACAATCCCCGTTTGGTGCTGATAGTTTCCCAGGGCAGTAGGGCTACCCTTCCTTCCATTAACCCTTTAACCGCCGGTGCCGCATATATTCGGGTTTTCATTTTTTATTAACACATTAAGTACCACCTTATAAACATGTTAAAGATAAAATGTGACATCAATCAGCAATATTTGAAAACAGTTGACCTCCATTTTGTCAAATCTGAATAATTTTCACTCGAAGTTGTGGATCGCGTCAGCGAGACACAACTTCAAGTGGGCGAAAATTCAAATTGAATAATTTGGCGGTTAAAGGGATAACATCTCCAAGGCATTTAATAGGCCTATACAGTAGCACATATTGCCCTTGTGATAGCGACATTTAAATGTTTTTGTGCTTAGTTATGGATCTTAATACGCTTCTTCACGATCCCTTCGCCCTCTGTGCATGAGCGAAGGGACTGGAATACCATGCAGTCGTTAGCAGATTGGATTGTTTGCATCCATAAATTACAATTATAGGTACGAGTATTGTCAATTAGATCAGGTTACATTTCTGATATTCGTGAGAATTATCTCAGCTAATTACCGGATTTAAGAATCACTGGGTGAATTTCCTATATAAATGAGTAGGCCTACGCATTAAGGTTAGACGTCAGTAATTAAAATACGGTTTTTTTTTTATACATGTGCTAAAAGGAAAAATAGAATCAGATTCTATTTTCCTTGGTCAACTAGAGAGAATTAAATCACCGATACCGAGGTATCAAAGATTCGCCTGGAGATCCAATGGAAATGAGGTGATAATGATAAATCACTGTATAGCGCAATTAGCAAAACATTGAATTTTTTAATTGAATTTATTTGTCAGGACAGAGATTATTTGGTATTTTTACCGTATATGATCACAGTAGACAATCTGCCAAATTGAAATTTAGTCAACAAATACATTTATATTACCAAAACCTAATGTAAGATTAATTTAAAAATTGTAACATATTCCTTATTGGAAGTTCTGCACCATCACATAATAGGGGCCTACCCTCAAACACCATGCGAAACAGACGGTTTTTTCTACGCCACAGACAGACATATCTTATTGACATAGCAGAAAGGAATTTCTGACTCATTTGTCATGAATAAGACATAGTTATTAG
The DNA here is from genome assembly GCA_964017125.1 of Flabesymbios commensalis. Taxonomy (NCBI): domain Eukaryota; kingdom Metazoa; phylum Annelida; class Polychaeta; order Terebellida; family Flabelligeridae; genus Flabesymbios; species Flabesymbios commensalis. Next base: position 43,357,613 of record OZ024906.1, read on the forward strand.
AGACATAGTTATTATAATTATTAGTTTTGTGAAATATCCGCTTATTATTAAAATGTGTACATGATAACTATATTTAAAATCAGGCTAAGCGGCATTGCCATGGGTAAAAGTACACTTTTATTAAAATATACAGATTGCATAATAATTATAAGATAATTATATAATACAAAGATAAATATTGCCGTGATATGCAAATATATTTCCCCGCTCCAAAAACGGGGAAAAAATAACTCTATTGTATCAGCTACAATGGTATCAGCTCAGCTACGTCGTAGCAAGATGGAGCTAGGGGAGGATAAGTGAGGTCTAGTGTAGGAAGCTGATTCTCTAAAGGAGTGATGTGATTTATATGATCTGTACAAGTTGGTGATTGATCTGTGACAATTTAGAAAAGGGAAATCTGCCGGTGTATAAGTGTTCTATATAAACTTATCTACTCTGCTGAGCTAAAAGGTATTATGTGCACGACAACAACATGACATGGACATACTTGAGAGCACTTTGTGTATATAGTAACAACTGAACTAATTTGCATATTTGCGTGGGATTTGCCCATATTTCGTCAGAATATTAGTTTAAACGAGCGATTTACAGCTGCTGAAGCCTAACATTGAGCTTTTTTCTCAGTAAAGAGTGATTAAAATGTATATATTGTTTAATGCTAGATGTTTCATTTATAATCTTTTTTATTTCATGTGTATTTATGTTTGTGCTTCAACACAATATTTTTTCATATAAATTTTAAGCGAGTAAAATAATAAGATTTTTCAAAAGAATTTCATTCAGAAATTAAAAAGTGGTGAAACGAGAAAAAGACGGGGAAATTTTACGGGGAAGTTTTGACATTTAAATTGATACTTATGAGTCAGTCAACCACATACGGGGGGAATATACATCGTAAGCTTTTTGCTGGTTTAAAATTAAAAACATGCATGGAGTTATATTAGACGAAATTATCACTCGCATTATCCTAAAAAATTCGGGGCCCTCACAGGGATTTTATGATTAAAAAGTCCCCAAACATCCTTTCAATCACTGAGAAGGAAAATATTCACCCACTGGACCGGGTCAATATCGCTTACTTGTTGAATTGACAGCTTTGTTCGCCCTTCCCCAAATTAAATGGATTTCTACTAAGAATATACAGCACTGAATAGCAGTTAGATGCGCTCCATTCATACCAAATGACACGATTATGATAGCTGGTTATAGATGATTTAATACACACTTTATTCATCTATTATTTGCCAATAGTTGCGGTTAACAATTTTAAGGTGTGCTGATGGAAAAATAAAATAATTCACGATAACAATAATCCAGCAAGCAATAGATAAATTGTCACTTTGGTATCTATTGCTGCTGAAGTATATGCGCGCGATGTTTACCTTATACGTCGGTCACAAAGGTTCGTACGACCAATAGATTGCATGGTACGAATCTTCGCATTTTTTTCCCACGGTGTCACATTAAACCATCTTACGACATTGACAAAGGTCCCATGTAATTCGTAGCATCGCCTTACTGTCGCCTCACAACCACCGTACCCTTACAGCGTCTGTATGATTGGCGCAATACCCATCGTAGGGTAGACGCATGAGGAACACCATATATAGGTACACATCATCCGTAGATTGCTTCTGTGTCACGATGGCCGTAAGTATGTCGCAATGACTCATCATGTTGTTCTTATGGACTTCTTGTATGAGTTGTTGTATGAGCACCGTGCAAGCTTTGCCACACGACTCCACACTACCAGTGAGGCCGGCCTCGATGGCTCATTCGGTCCGGTTGTAACTCGAAACTCAAGAGGTATACCGACAGTGCTACTAACTGCCCGAAGGCCTGGAGTGTTCATGGCTCTTTATGGTACTATATACTATAGTCATTCGAAAAGAGTAGGGGATAGTCCCGACTTCGGGCTTCTCTCTGTCGCTCTGTCGCGATACTTCCATGATTGTGCAGCTAGCGATGTGAGACAATATTCAATCGTTACCAATGAGTAGGCTATGCCCCAAATCAGCGATACCTTCTCTCAGGTCTATAGGCTCCCAGCCTCCTACCCAACAAACACACAGGCCCTACTATTGACCAAAATGTTGATTTATTGTTGGACACCGTCTGCGACGCTACCTTAGCATGAAACCAGCTGCCCAGGTATTTTGTGTGAGTCATGTGTCCAGTTGAAACACTTTAAACATGTTAAAAGAGCTACATATGATGATCGCGAAAATAGTTGTACATCCATTTCACAAACAAATACCCGACAAGCACAATAAATCAATCAAATGTTGGCTTGATACTGGGCCAACGTTAATACGATATATTAAAGCAAATAAGCAATCAGTTAAAAATTATATCAATATGCTCTTTCACATTCAGCATACCTTCACTAATACTCTGTTTGTGATAATGAAGGTATGCTGAATGTGAACATCGTACGTGGTTCGTAGGGTATTCACAAGGCGATCTCACGTCAGCCCTGCGATAGGCCTATACAGTAGGCCTACTATAGGGCCTACATGATGGGGTTTCGTGTGGCATTCGTAGCGCTCTTAGACATTTCCAAAACATTTCTACGAGCTTAAGAACGGAATACGAACAGTTTTTTTTCTTACGACTGCCTTGCGAAAGCCGTAAGAAATAGGTTTAATTTTTCGAAAATCGTTCGAACGGCCTTTGCACGTGTCATTGTGACCGATGTAGTATAGGCCCTATGTCCCACAGAAGTCAGGGTCGATTTAACAATGTAACCCTACTATTATCACCTGATTATTAAGGCTGAGAATCTGCAAGGACAAATTAATTTGTCAGCCAGTCAGTCTGTTAACGTGCCCCCTTGGGTGTGACTGTAAATTACCACATTACCGTACGCGTGAAAACACAAGTCACTCTAATAACGTGCATGATGTAGACTAATCTACTTAACATAATATGCCGGTAAAAGCTGCAAGTACAGACGGTTCGTCAAGGTTGTATTCCGCAAGCGTTTTTATGTAGATCACGTGCAGCCATTCACAGTCTCCTACAAATATGCCTACAGCCCAGCAAACACGATACATATCCGCGACGCTGGCCCAGCATTGTGTCAACATTGGGTGAAGTATCCTTATGTCTGGGAGTGGGCCCTATATAACACAATAACCTAACGTTACGTACATACATGTATGTAAGGTCCAGATACACTAATTATTCGTTTATCTGGAATCTTTCTAAGTCATATGGGAGTGTTAGTGTGATTTTGTGTGTGAGTGAGTGAGTGAGTGAGTGAGTGAGTGAGTGAGTGAGTGAGTGAGTGAGTGAGTGAGTGAGTGAGTGAGTGAGTGAGTGAGTGAGTGAGTGTGTGAGTTTGGGTGGGTGGATAAATAAATAAATAATAAAAATGTAGGAATGAATGAATGAATGAATGAATGAATGAATGAATGAATGAATGGATGGATGGATGGATGAATGAATGAATGAATGAATGAATGAATGAATGAATGAATGAATGAATGAATGAATGAATGAATTTAAAGGTATAAGAGTGCCTGATAATTTGCCAATCAAAAATAAGTCATCGGTTAAAGCTGTTATCTTAAATTAACAATTAGCCCAAAACCACATGTCCCGTCCTGCCCAAGGGGCTAAGGGCAAGATGGACCACAAACGTTAATGTTAATAGAATTCCTATAACTTTTGCACATCAGCGTCATATTATATATGAAAGGTATAGGATTGCCTGATGGGTAACATTTTAAAAGAAATGCTCAGCTGTTGGGTCGGGTCAACACGTTGCCCACAAGCATGTCTCATCTTGCCCAGGGGGTTGGGCAAGATGAGCCAAGATGGGATTTATTTCAAATGTTAATTTACACTCCAACTACCGGAGAGGATCACTAAATTATATATCATTTCAAGCATCCATATCCACAGCCACATATACACACTTATATTACTAATTTAGGGGTGGCGTGAAGGGTTATAAGAACCATAACGTTAGATGGCCCACATTGCCCGTCCTTCCCCTACTGCATCATTGGGTACGGGAGAAGGGCTCATCTCGCCTTCCCAACGATGCCGTATGCATTAAAGCCTCGCGGTTTTGCATTTGTTTGTCAGTGAATAAAGCTCGAGAGTTCACTATGAGAAGTTATTAATTCACTTCCCGGTCGCAATGGCAGTTAAAATAGAAGAAACATTTTGTTTTTTGAAACTTGAATAGCCAGAGCGGATGACGCACCCTCGAGCTCTTTTTAAGGCATTTTCTGACATGTGAAACAAAGCACACGCCTTGAATAGTTCTTAATTATCTATTTGTAACACCACCAATAATAATCTTAATAATAATATTGTAGGCCTACTGCATCATTGTCCTCACAGATGCACATGACTGTCTTTGACGGATTGTGATGATCTCAGTATTTATGATGTATCTTGGTTTGAATCAATCGTGTCATTTTACAAAAACGGGAAACTACAGAAGAGATGTATAACTATACCCCCGCCAGGAAATGCAGGCTTCTTGCAGCAACAAAAAAAGAACAATACATTTTTATCTCTCAAATAAACAACTCAATGTACGTAGGCCCTATCATCTTTGAAATCTGCACCTTATTAGCATGATTAGAATTACAATATTCTCTTTCCTTGATATAGGCTAATCATGCGTTCATTGGGTGTAATTAATGTAAATGAGGGGCATTGAAGTAGACCAACATGAATACAGAGCCCAGATGCGTATAGAACAAATTACAGCTGCGCTCAACCATCATAGGACCAGAGCTCTACTCACATTTTCATTCATTTTTTATTATTTCCTTGACATGTGAAATGCAGTCGCAATTCCCACATCAAGGCATATAAAATGTTTTGATTTTATGAAATAATACAAGTGAAATATCTCGAATTTAAAATCAGGACGTACGTCCTTATTGTGATGTATATAACATTCTCAATTCAGTGAATTTTATTCAAAACATGTTATACTGTGAATAAATGTCACTTTTATGTGAGAATAGAGCTTAAAGGGTTAAATACTGATCGCCTGATAGTGGTTAGCCTACAGGTCTACTGTGGCATCTCAGGCCAGGATACAGCCTAATTAGCTCTAATTATCAGCTGCGAATCTGCATCAATTAAAGCACGGGGAGTGACATTCTCCTTTTGAATAGGCTTATCTATGTACCGGTAGTGTATTTGCCTTTTAATTGCGGTTATACGTAACATAATGCTGTCTGTGGAAGACAATGCATTCTGAAGATACACTCGGAAGCTCGTGACACCAAATATTATGTTATTACTCAATGAGTATTATAGAGGATGTGTATTATGTGTCGTGTGTTCTCACAGGGCTATTAAAAGCGGTTTAAAACCTTTTATTGCGGATGTCGCACTAATGCGACATTGTGCTATACACTACGGATGTCGCATTATAGAGATTATTGCGACATTACACAACTAGCAAGGTGATTCACTTGGTTGTGACTGTGACAATAGTTTATTTTACAGGATTTGCAAAAATATATACATATAAATTACAGACATGTCGGCACGCAAGAGTGATAGGGAGGACGTGGATCCTCTTCAAGCTTTCTATAACCGATAATGACGTCATTATATAAAATAATAACTTTGACTGAGTACCCCGAGTTATGACGGATCTGGTAAAAAAGGGTCAATTTCAATAATTAATTAATTTTTAGTACATGCGTTCGTTTATATCAATGCCTCTTAGGGGTAAAACCCCTACCACCAAGTTCTATTTTTGGTGTCGCATGCCGATTGATGTTCATGTCAAAGCAACATATGACACATATTGCCCTGTACGTTTTCCAGGTATATTATTGGAAGCCCGTGTGCAACCTCAGTCAACAAACAGCAAGCTAACGTATGCAAAGCCGACAGGCTGCCTTTGAATTTGCACGGCTATGTAAGCCGTATGCGTCCCCCATGAGATACAGTCATTATCCCCTATGGCCCCGTGTTATGAAGATGACGCTATTGGCATTTTTTTATTCAAATAACTCTACCCGCCTAGTTAATTTTGTATGTTTTCATTACATGTTACTGTTCTTCATGGTGATTTGTTTTTTGTTTGACACCTAGTTACATCTGGAGGATTTGTGGGAAATGTCCCTCTGCCACCACAAATTTGATTTGGAAGATCTGTTACATTAATCAGGATGTCAAGAAGGGTCTTATATAATCACCCTTTCTCCGAGTCTTCTGAATGTCTCTCCTCTTTATTTCTCCTTTCAAGCATTAGTATTGTTATGGAATTATTTTATCTACAAACATACAAATTACAATATACTACTATTTTTTATTGCGCCCCTTTGTTTCCAAAGTCACGATATGACCTTAGATATGCCTAATACATTATTATGCAAACATTACTTGTTGCACATTGATCTAAAAAGTCACCATGCAGATTTTGAGGGAATCTATCCAGTAGTATTGGTAGGGCAGCGTCATCTGATTCATCTCACCATCCTTAGGAAATTCCCAGTTTATTGTATGTGCATAAAATTGTCCATCTATATAAGCCCACACCCAAGGTGACAGAGGGAGCTGAAGCAAATGAGCGTTGTAAAATGTACCAATATTTCTCCCATGTGTTCTGCTACGGGCAAAATTAATTGATGCTCCTCATGAGATATAATATGGCGAATTGGCAACTGCGGATTATTTGTGTGACATTTATTTTTAGTTGCGTTATTGTCTATGACAGTCAGGAAGTGTGATCAATCACCTGTCATTTATACCTCCTAATCATACAATGATAACACATGTTCTGATCGCCAAATGGCATATTTGAGGGCAACATTGTAAACCGGTATAGGCCCTATATTATAAACTTTTTTGCGAATTATTGATGCATGAGCTGTCTAGATTGCTATGAGCAAGCATGCCAGACTCTGTTCATTTCGAATTATTGAAAATGACCACCGTCAATTCATGAAAAATAGACGTATAGATTGGGTTTGGGGGGGAATGGGGGGTTTGGGGGTCAGAGCTGAAAATTAGTCTGAGTATGCCCAAGTAGCCATATATCGCTCTCCCTAAATCTCCCATGAATCCTATGTCGCGATTGACCAAAAAATGCAGAAATTCCAGCAATTATTTAAAAAAAAATTAACAAATAATCCGATAATCAGGTGTGATATATATATCATTTCTGACTAATTTTGGTGTGTGGAGCCCGTTACTGGACCTCATATTACAATTGAATGGCTCGGAGGTAAACTCCCTCCCTCAATCGCTCTCTCACTCACTCCCTCACTCACTCACTCACTCACTCACTCACTCACTCACTCACTCACTCACTCACTCACTCACTCACTCACTCACTCACTCACTCACTCACTCACTCACTCACTCACTCACTCACTCACTCACTCACTCACTCACTCACTCACTCGCTCACTCACTTAAAACCACAAAACATATGTCTATATTGTCCCAGGGAGAGATCTTGTGATATCTTGTGTTTACAGGTTACACTCGTGTTTGCTATAATTCACATGTTATGATTTCACCGTTTCCAATATTTTTCAGGCTTTCAGCTAGGATCGGTGTTGGACGCCATGCAAATAGCCCAACAGAATAACGAAGTGGTAAAACGAGACAACAGCTACCTGAAGCTGGTAACGTTTGGCTGCACCAGGGGGCGTGCTCTCTGTCTCAATGGCGGCAAGGGGCCACGAGTGACGCGCATGCATAACGGAAGACTACACTGCGCATGTATGTGTCCGTTTGGATACACTGAGCATTACTGCAAGAAAAATTGGTGGAATAACGAATGATCTCCAGAATTAACAAGACCCATTACCTGTTGTGAAAAGTGCAATTTGCGTTTAATCAGGAATTTATCATTATTTTATCTCTAATTTAACAAATATACGTAATGTGCTAGTTGTGGTGGCTATTGTCTCAACTTCTAGTGGGTGAACAGATCAATTAGTACATAACTAGTAATGTAATAACACATGTAAAGACTCTATGCCAGATAATGACCTAGCCATTTATTTTGTGTAATATTTAAATGCTTTGAAATTATGTTGGTATATGGGGCCTACGCTGTCAATAAAATGCAAACATTCAACTGCTTAATAATAATTTTGTAGTAAGCAGTTATATACTGGTTGCATTTGCATGACAGTATTATAAGTATGATCTTCAAATAAACATGTATATAGCAATTCCTACGATTATTGATCAACATACATTGCCTACAGATATTCTGTGGGGTAATGAACAAGTAGTGCCAACAGTGAATCGGGTCCGATTTTCGAAAAGACAGTGACCCAGATCTTAAGCATATGATTGGTCGACATGGCAATATCTGTCAACTGCTTTGAAAATAAAGACACGAGCTCGTCGATTTGATGAGGATGGTTTTACGATTGTAATATACAGTTATTTTTTTCTTACCTAATACTAGAAAGTTGGCAGGTAATATATGTAGAGTTAGTATAAATATTAGAACTAGCGACCTGAGTACTGTTCCCGCAGATACTCAGACCAAACTTGCCATGTTTATATTATTTTTGTGACCGTAACATTTGCAATCTACTACCCCGACAAAAAGTTTGGAGAAAAAGGACATATTGACATTAGGTATTTTATTTGTGTACAGCTTCAACTGAAAACGCTGATCAATGTACGCCTAGTTCAAAAGAGCTGTAGGTCGACACCATATTGAATGGGTTACATCTGCATGCGAGTTTGAACACATCAGCATGCTGGTGACCGTCTTTGGTGTGTTTGAGTTTGTGATGTGTACACACGTTTGACAAAGCTTAGTATGGTGATTAAATGTCCTTTTTATGGAGAGAAAGGATGAGTGTGTATTGGCAGCTGCATCAGTAGGCGTAGGCCTACGTAACAGTATCCATGCTAGGCCTAACATAAAATTGTCTACACAAGGATTAGAATTATTCCGTAGAACATTTGTTAGAGGCATGCAGAGTCTGGTCACAACACGGACACATGACGTTGTAAACATTAGGCAGACGGAATCATCTGTAGATGAAATCATCGCTCGGCTCAGACCCGAATGAAATGCCATTAGAGGCTGATATCCCATTCTCATCTGCGCGGATTGAATACGATCTTGCGTAGTGTGGAAGCTGTCGGTAAACAGCGTTTTTTATAGTTCACACAAGAATTTTCACATGTTTACGGTAAGATCACACGTGTTGAGATAGGGACGTGGACTGCGCGGTGTATTTGCATTGGGTAAGCTCTCTAGATTTTTGAATAGTACAGGACGAGTACGGTATCAAAACGGCCAATAGCATGACTAAAACCAAAACGTTCAAAATCCGGCAAATGAGCATCAATAAAGAAACATAGGCCTAATTATAGGCATTTATATCAGAAAAGTAACCTAACTTTGTTCTGTAACGCTCCGGGGTAACGCTACAGTTATGGTTTATGTTAAACATACTAGAAATATCTCGCTTGTCAGGGTTTTTTTTATTACATATAATTTGTAGAAAAAAAGCTAGTTTGTGGTCTAAGTCAAATTATGGCCTGTAGGCCTACATTGAAATAAAGCTCTGTGAACGTCGATTGTGAAATATTTGTTAACCTTAATTAAGTGAAACATAGCCTACATATGCTAATCTTATATGTGCAGTTCCCATCAAACATGAAACATTAGCTCAATGCTGGATCGATGTTGGGCCAGCGTTGTATATGGTGGACGAGCATTGATTCAGCATTGGGTCATTATCTCCTGTTTGCTGTGTTGCTATTACATAGTCTAAAAAAAAGGTATACATATATAAATATGAGGTATACATATATAGCTTGTATGCCTACTAGGCTACCATAAATACATAATACATGCAGTTCATTTCTGCTACATTTTGTTCTTGCCCTGAAGATGTGAGTGGCTCCGGTGATTGGCCTACTGGAGACCAAGTCTGGGTAAAAAGTCAAGGAGCTCCCATTAAAAGACAGTGTTTGTGGGAAAAATTTTATGAAAAAAATGAATCTAGTTTTCAATTTAACTGAATAAATCTGGTCATATGCTGCTTTAAAAAAATATTTTGGCTTTGGTAGATCAATTGCCTCTATAGGATCTTTTTTATCGTTTGTTTATTATCGCGAATAAACAATTTGGCTGAAGAAATCGTAAGCAAACGGTCAAAAAAGAATCTGGTCTTTTAATGGTCCTTCCCTGATCACACACTCGTAGGGTACTCCCGGCTGTGCAACATCATAAAGTCCAAGGCCAAACGTCTGTTCCTATGCAGACGAAATTGGAAAAAAATTCGTTCAGGAATAATCTCATCATCCTAATGAGCACGTGCATTAGGGCCAGTGTTGGCCATCTTTGATTGTTCATTGGACAATGCATGGAAGCTTTCATGAGGCGCCACATGATACTGATGAACGTTCAGAAAGTGGTGTTGACATCGACATGATCAAAAGGATCACAACTGTTGTAATGATTTTTGAAGCAGAAGTCTAGCTTTGCGTGTTGTGTCCGATGTAATGGTCTTCTCATCAAAATTTAAGGCTGCCCATCTTGTCTTCCACTGCCACAAATCATACGACATGGCATATTTAAATGCAAAATAAATCTGACTAGTTCTAGGTTTGCGATTTGTCATTCAATCTGTGAAAGATACTGTGCCACAGAACGATCATACAAATTAAGAAGGGTATCAATTTTATCATCTGTGTGTTGGTGGTTCCCAAGCAGTCAGATAAGTGGACAGTCCACTTATCTGCAAATAGTTTACATTTTTTACTGTCATTTTACATTAACTCTTTCTTTACCAATTTCGCATCTATGTGAAAACTATCTTCCTTTACCAAATTCGCATTTATGCGTAATCCACAGGTAGGGTCTACATGCATTAATTGCAATGGGGATGTTTCATTACACATGTTACATGCGTGGTTGAAAATAGCCAACCAGAATGGTCACTGACATGTACGTAATGTTCGCTTGTATTTTTTTAATCGTGCTCATGCGCATAGCTATAACCAGCAATGTGTCCTCCTTAAAAAAGAAGTCGGTTTATGGGGATAATTTTATCAGGAGGAAGTAGATAAAGGAACGAGTGAAAGTGAAAACCATATCTTAAATTCCAAACATCAGGTATTTTTGGCATACATTATATTAAAATTATGAAAGCATATTCCAAACCAAAATTAATGCAAATGCTTCTTTCGTTATGTCATTCCGCAAATGTTTAAACGAGTGCTGCTCACTAATAAATAGACAAGTATCCCACCAGTGGAACTAATCTCTACCTTTAGTATGCGAATTCATATTGTATGTTAAAACTTTAATTCGATAAATTTAAGATTAAATAGCTTAATAAGCACGGAAATTTAATATTTTAGGAAAGAACGAGTGAGCGATAAAATAATAACCTGTGGACAGTCTACATTTAATTTTAAAGACCACACAGCCTCCAGTGATATTAGTACAGACTTGGGGCCAAAGTAGGGGAGACCGAGGCTAGTTCGAACAAAATTTTGAGAAAATAATTTAATTTAATTTTTTATATGATGAAGTTAAGAGACTAATATTATTGTCCATAAGTATTCAACTATAGATGCTATTTTTAGCATACATTATTCTCAAATTGAAAACAAAGTAGAGTCAGAAAAGCATGTTGAAGTTAGATTTTTACTGGTCGAACAAACCCCACCCTTGGGCTTAGTTCGAACATGGGATGGGGTGTGTCTGAACAGTGTTGGATGTACCAGATATTTTGTGGGGTTAGTCTGAACAGTTAAATTAGCCCCATTTGAACTGTTCTCTGTTCGAACAAACCCCACATGGACGTATTTTGAAAAATCTATATTTAGAACTAACATCATAGAAGGCAACCTAACATTTAAAAAAGATTAATACCTTTTGTTAGGGCACTACAGCTAGAGGAGTTGAAACTATCAGGTTTAATGGCAAACATTGTGCAAAATAACATTTTGTGCGACAGCAAAAAAGTAATTTTGACCCCTCAAAATGAAAAAGTCTTTTCACTTTTTTATAATTTGCTTTGGGGCAAGGGCAATTATACAGTCCTTCACTAGGAGGCAGCACAGAACGAAAATACATTTACTCTCAAAATTATGGCGACTGTACACACTAACCCCTGTGCGAACTAGCCCCGGTCTCCCCTACTCAGTACTTCGGTACTCGAGTACAGATTTTGAAGTATTCGTCGGTACTCAGTACTCATACTTTTTAAAAAGTACTTGTACTCGTACTTGTAATCATGTACCTTTAAAAATAAATACTTTTAACGAGTACTTACAAGTATTTTGCGAGTAGGCCTACTAGTCATCTTAAATTGGTTCAAACTGTCTTACAGACGATGCAGCAATCATTATAGACGACGGAATATAAAACATTCAGTTCATGTAAATTGATTTATTTACCATCCGTTTAGCTATGCTATTGAATTATTTACTTATATTATTTGATATGCTGATAAATGTTTGTCCTGTGTTGTATGTATTCGCGTGTAATTCACAAGATAATTAAATAGCTACTCTTAAAGAAATGACAAGAGACGTGTCTCTGAAAAACAAGAAGATATGTTTATAAAATATTCAAATGTGAATATAGGATACGGTAGGCCTAATTTATAATAATCATTGAAGGGGAACACAGGCCATATTGCAGTAGAATGAATATAATATTTCGCAATTTTCTCACTTACTTCGCCCCTGCTCTGCATAGAGATGATAGACCCTACTACATGTATAGTAATTGAGTAAAGGGATATGACACAATCAATGGGCATCAACCCTATAACGTGACTGTGTTCAGAGTGTGTCTAGGTGAGATGAACAGGAGTAATATTCCCACAACAAATCACAGATGTTAGTGTTATTCGCGCTCTTTGGCCATTAGGCCGCTAGTATGCTCGACACGTTGCTACAAGGACTCCCCATGGTGATGCTTTCAGGTTCTTCGTCGGCAGAATAGTCATTACAGTTATCAAGAGCGAAATTAGTCTTTTACAGTTTGAATGCTGCAAACACGAGACATCGACCCAATGCTGGCTTATTGTTGGCCCACCGTCTGCGACGCTGGGCCAACAATAAACCAGCATTGGGTCAGTGTATCGTGTTTATTGGGAACTCATCCCCGGGACTGATCATTACAAGGACATAATTTTCCAAGCTATTGTTGTGCAGTGCACCCCTCAACTGCTTGGACCGAGAACCAGTTTTGTCCTAACGTTGGGCAATTATTAATTGTAATAAAACAAATCTGAAGAGGATTATCAGAAAATGTAAACTACCCAGGTGCCAACGTCCCTGTTGATAAATTGACAGGTGTGTCTAAAAGGCAAATTTATAATGAATAGCTCCGTGATTAGGCCTATACGACACACTTGGCGTATTTATAGAGTAGCCCTATATTTATCTGTTTATAGACGAGTGTTTCTATATGGACAACTGAATGTTCAACATTGTTTACAAAATAAAAAAGAACAAGACACATCCTGGGGAGCAAAGTAGGTCTATAAAGAGATTGGAATTCGTGCTAAACTAAATTACCCGCCATACGTGCCTTACAAATTACTTTTACTAATTGTCCACGATTGGACTGGGCAAACAACAAATTACTGAGTGTCGCCTACTCTTAATTAGTGTTATTATCTGAAGGACTGGCAGGTCTGCAGCATGGTTAAAAGTCAAGAGTGTGGACGGGGATCATGCAAGGACAACGGTGTTGAGTCTGTTGACACGAAAATTACAATCCGCTAAGACATTTCATAGAGAGCATAATTTGCAATTGTCATCAACCATTTTTATAAATCTTTTGTCGACAACATCCGTTTTTAACATTTCTCAAATGTCACCTGCTATTGCGCTAACCTGATGTGAAAATCATGTCAGAAATTATTTTCTAGACCTATCGTTAATACTGTCGCGATTCAACCAAATTCTTCCATTATCGGGTGTCAAGTTGTATCACTAAACCGTTGTGCAGCCTGAAACTAAATAGTAGAGATTATTCTACATAAAATACATAGTTATGGTAAGATAAGAGCATCCCAGCAAACACGAGACATTGAACCAATGTTAGGTTGATGTTGGGCCAGTGTCATAGACGGTGGATCAACTTCAAGCCAACATTGGTTCACATGTCTCGTGTTTGCTGGGATGCCACAATTCACATTTTTTAAATTCGCACACCTCTTTTAAAACACATATTATACATACCAGGGTCAGACAGGATCAATACTGATTCTTAAGAACGATCAGAGTGTCAATGACACAGAACCTTATCCCTAATTGGGGCAAGTTGATTACGAATTAAAATTTCTGAAATCCATGAGGCAGTTCTATGCACATGCACGAGCTCTATCAAATAAACTAAACAAAATTGAAATCGGATAAAAATTGAGGGAGGACAAGCATTTCTTGTGAATTGTGGACAGAGTGCCCTAATTGAGTCTTAATTAGGTCATAAGTTAATTATTAATTAAATTTCTGAAAAACAGTGAGGAATTCCTATGCACAGGCCCGAGCTCTTTCAAACAAACCAAACAGAATTGAAATCGAATAAGAATTGAGGGAGGCGAAGCATTTCTTGTGAATTGTGGGCAGAGTGCCCTAATTGGGTCTTAATTAGGTCATAAGTTAACAACTAATTAAAATTCCTGAAAACCGTGAGGAGTTCTATGAACAGGCCCAAGCTCTCAGTTATAAATCAGAAATAAACCCAACTGATGGCTTTTGATTATATGTTTTCTTGTCATGAATAAATATTTACTAGACCTACTGTATATTTTACACTCTATTAACTTTTCTAGAATTATTGCAGAAAAATGGCTAAATTGCATTAATTTTTCACCGAAAGTGTTTTTTTCATTAAAAATATGACCGCCATTTCGGATTTTTGTCAATAGCATTTATTTTCAGTTAAAGTTATCTTTATTAGATACCTTTAACAATAAAATGTAGTATTGTTCTCTAAATTTATATTAACAACTTAATGCCTACTCTGCTTTACAAATTCAAATTAAGGTCGTAATTTGGCTTTGCACGGAAGTAGTGATTAAGGAGAAGTCCCTGATCAAAACGGTTTCAATGTATATCAACTCTCAATTCACAGTTTGAATGGGTTATAGTGATGTGCATGTTTTCTTGGTTGCTATGAGCTGATGACTCGTCTTAATGAGTTTCGAATGTTAAAATATGAAATTTGTCGTTATTGTTTGGGGGGGGGCATCTTAGATTACATAAAAATATAATATAATTAAGCAGCCGAAGATAGGATCAACCGATATCTTGGCCATGAAAATGTATGATCAGCCACTAAAATCATCTTCCTAATTAAATTAATAGCCAAGATATGACAAATTCTGTATTTCAGGAGATTTCGGCAGTTTTGATGGCGGCCATATTGGTGACTAATTTGTCCCTAACAGTCTGATTCTGGGAAGGTGGATGAACAAAATCAGGGTTCTGGAGGGGGTGCACCGTAACCCTTCTGGGATTATGGACTAGGGTATTTTGGTCTAGTACAATTGGCGGCCATCTTGGAGTGTATTTCGGCCACTTTGAACGATTTTGTTGGTTAAACCTTTTTAAAGACGACAAAAAACAAAGTAAAGGCCATCAGGTGCTTTTATTTCTGATTGATAACTGTTTTCCTTAGCTATGAGTCGTTTTAATGAGTTTCGGCGGCCATTGTGAAAAATAGCTTTTACACCATTTTGGTGCGGGTTATCAAAATTACACCTGGTAAAATATTTATCATATATAATAATGAAATCAACAGGCAAAACATTCTTAGTAGACCTAGACATTGTATACAGGGTCAGTGGACAGGCTTTGGCATTCAGTTTTCAAAGAAACAAAATATTCCTCTATCTCTTACTCATAAAGATTCAGTATTGTGGGAAGTCTCTGTG
Source organism: Flabesymbios commensalis (assembly GCA_964017125.1). Lineage (NCBI taxonomy): Eukaryota > Metazoa > Annelida > Polychaeta > Terebellida > Flabelligeridae > Flabesymbios > Flabesymbios commensalis. Next base: position 43,373,500 of record OZ024906.1, read on the forward strand.
ACCGAGAGGTAGCTAAAGCGTACTTGGCCTCAGATGGCCACGCCCAGGGCTCGAGTTCTGTGTCTGGAGGGCAGTGTCAGCTGATTCATCTCATCATCCTCAGGTGTATCCTGGCTCAGCTTAGCCCGTATGTGTACAAAAGTGACCTACAGCTCCATTCATTCTTCATGTACAGCTTTATTTATTATTTATACATTGTTGCTTGTAGTACCACATGTAAAAAAACAATCGTTTTTATAATAATCATGATAATCAGGGAGAATCGGGACTCCGAGCACACAAAATATTAAAAAAGAGTGCTATTGGTACCCTACCATATGCTACTCCGCGAGACCCATAGGACATAAATTATCCCGATAAAAAACTCAAAGCTGAGATTATATTGTTTGTCGTCCATTGGCGACTCGTCAAATTTTCCATATTAACTGTAGCGCCACTTAAATCCTCTCAGGCTAAAATTCAATAATGACATGAGAACTTGAAAGAGGAGTATTAATTAGTCCATTTTTGAAAAACATTCAACACAGAGAATAAAATCCTATATTTCCACTATAATTAGACTTCAAAATAAAAAAAATACCAATAAAACATCTCGCATAAAGTATATAGAGGTAAAAAATGTATGCCTATAATTAAACAATGGATGCAAACAAGAACGCAAGATTGATTAGGAAACCAGCTACAAATCAACATCAATAAAATACAAAATCAACAATACCGTTACGTAGAATCGTAGGTGGCAAGAATAATTCATAAACAATCATAAGCCTAGCTATCTTTGCCAGCATTGGCCCAACACTGCCCATAGGAATCTAGGCGGCCTAAAAGTTGCAGACGATCAAACCATAGGCATTTTGTAGGCATAACCATCTTCTCTGCAGGCATCTTATAGGTATCGTAGGTGTGCTGGATTACGGCCTCCGACAATCAACACATTTTGTATGTATACAATAATGTCGACCCATCTCTAAGAGCATGATGTCTCCTTTTGTCATCTTCACTCTTTTCCTAACAGCGATGTCTATTATAGACAGGGTCGATGAATTGTCCTCATATGGCCCAACCATATTTGCAATAAATTGTCACCAACTGTCATTAATAACAAATCATGTCTTCAAATCATGTCTTCAAATTTGGTCGCAGCGAAATAACCTCTTTTAAATGTATGTTCCAATCGCACATTACTTCCACTACCACCTTCTCGACCATCTTTTCTATCTTACTTCTACTGGCAATCCGGGTCCCTCCGGCTCAAATGACGGAATTAAAATTGCAACGATGAATGTTTGATCTATCAAACCAAAAACTACACCCTTCTCCGAATATGTAACACCTGAAAATCTGGACATTGTGGCAGTGACAGAAACATGGTTAACCTTTAGACTGCTAAACACGTATATACGTTTTATGACGTTGCTAAACACATATACATATACGTGTGAAAAGATAAGGGTGGGTATTAAAATAAGGGTGGGTATTACCGTAATGAAAAGCTAATGATAATAAAAGTATATGCTTGTCATACGTGGTAGGAATAACTTCGGATCGTGTTTGGCGTTCATTGTGTGCCTAGTTTTTTCGATTGTTTTCCGCAAAGGCTCAACCTACCAAGCATTTATAACTACAAATAACAGGTGCGCGCTGACAGCAAACGTATATTTACTTGCCAACAATACTGTGGTCATTTTAACCAAGGAATATATAATATTTTCCTTGTTTTAACCCAAAAAAGCACTCAACCTAGACAAATATTTTAGAATGGCGATTTTATCAAACTTGAGTTCATATGGTCCATAGCAGGGGTCCATAGTATTACCAAAAAAAATGTTTTCAGAAATGTGTTGTCTAAAAAATGGATCTAATTTGCATATTCAAAATGGCGGCCACAAGACCAGTGCAGAAAGTGAAATATCTCAGTAATCAGTCATCATATGAAAACAACTAATGGCTCTACACCTAGGTTTTCTGATACGGGGAATGCGTTGGTGACATTGTTTTCGTAATTCAAGTTCAAGGTCACACCATGGGTCAATGTCATAGGTCATGTCAGCCACCGGAAAGTGAAAATATGCCATATTTCAGTAACTTGTCATCATATAATAACAAATAATGCCTCTACACCTAAGTTTTCGGGTATGGGGAATCCGTTGGTGCCATTATATCACCCCTGTGACCTCGTGGGGTGTTTTGGTATATTTCCATGCTGGAGATTAAGTGAGTTTCAACCACCATAGACATCTCAGGTGAGCAGAATTGGAGCCAAACCACTAAAATACACAATTTTCACGAATTTTAAGCTGATTTGACCTTGATATGACCTTGTCATGGCCTTGGGGTAACACTCCCTTGAAGCCGAACCCCAACCCATGTCACCATGTGTACTTGGGTTGGGGTTCATCAAGTGTATTTGAAGTAGTAGCCATTGGTCCAAACATGACAATCGTTGAGTTAATTATTTTGGTCCATTAATGCGATATGAGAAAGGGGTGGCATAAGGGTCATTTGATGGGGTATTATCCCTCCAGCCGATATATTACTCCCCTAACCTCTTGGGTGTTTTTGTTATATTTCCATGCTGGAGTCTAGCTGATTTTCAACCACCATAGACATCCCAAGTGAGCTGAATTGAAGCGAAACCAACAAAAATTGGTTATTTTCACCTATTTTAAGATTTGACCTTGCTGTGACCTTGAGATGACCTTGGAGTGACACACCAGTGAAGCCCAACCCCAAGCTATGTCACCATGTGTTCTGGGGTTGGGTTTCGTCAAACGTATTTGAAGTGCTGGCCATGGGTCCAAACATGACCACCTGTGCGATGAAAGGGTTAAACTTGGTCAGCAGTGATGGCCCACACATCCTGCAGAGCCAGCAGCCAAAAGGTTAAAACATGGTGAAACGCAATCAACGACAGCTGATATCTCACCTCCTGACTATTCGTTTTTTTAACTTGCTACGTTGCCACAGCAACCCATAATTAAAAGGCTTCTGCAATTCTAGTCTATGGACTATATATGCTCACATATTATGGACATAGCAAGGAACCAAAATACAATGTCGGCTTTTGGATGATTTTTAACCTGATTGTGTCGCGCTTTAAGGTAATTGGACGAGTTAACAAAAGTAGTCAAATTTATAAGATATTTTGGATTCTTCTGCATCTTTCTGACATAACAGAGTTGAAACTAGTTATGATTAATATGTAAAGACAATATTAATAACAAGCCCATGGTGTTTGGGAAATCTGCATTCAAGTGCGGATGACTTGCTCGGGGTAAGCTGTACATCTTGCCCCAGCATTGTGATATGTGTGATGAAAAAATATATGAACTAAAGTGATTAGGTGCCGCCTATTTTGCCGTTTTTTGGCAATTTTGGCGCTAGGAGGAGCCAAGATAATAGCCTGAAATTCACCAATCGCTTTCGGCAAGCAAGTCCATAGTTGTGTATCTGCTGTTCAGGTAGACCAATTGTCTTCATATTTGGTCCACTTGTTAAAAATATCATCCCACACAAGACATATACACTTTTGGGGTAAACAGTGTTATATTTAGTCATTTAAGGGTCATTTTGGAGGTCATTTCAGGTCATTTTGGGGTCATAAACTCGAAATGTACGTATCCGCAATAAAGTTTTGCGGCATCAGTAAACCAATTTCTCCCTTTTCATTTCTTAGATTGACATCACCAAGCATCATCATACCCACTGAGTTACACTGCCCGCCGCTAGGCACTGCTCTGCCGCATGTTAAAATTTGCAGACAGCTGACGTCATATCTCCCCCACTCTCAAGTTTAAGTATTGTAGTAAACTTGTGATTGGCCGGCTGTCCTGCTAAAAGTACCCTGATTAGCTGCCGAATATATTGTGGAGGGGGAGGTGTGGGTGTAGACAGACACCTGTGTGGAGCTCAGCCAACATGAGGATTTGACCCAATGTTGTTTCAATATTGACCCACCGCCAACGGCCCTGGACCAACATTGAAACAACATTGGGTCAAGTCATCGTCTTTGCTGGGAGAGTTGTCGGCGTTTTGAAACGCGCGGGCCGTCTGTGTCTGGTTGGAACAGGCTACAGAGTTATCTGTGTACATCTGAGTATTTTAAGACCACAATTTGAAAGGAACCAATCCACTTTAAATTGATTAGGTGCCACCTATTTTAATGTTATGGCAGACGTACAAAAAATAGGCTCAGTCTTTGGAGGCTCAGTAATTTTGCCCAAATTGCTTATTCTTTATATAATTCAAATTGCGTTATCACACGCAGCTTTTCAATAAGAAAAAGCAACAACAAAAAATCACTGGTCTACACAATTAATAATAAAACAATTGTCGTATTTGCAGTTTTATTGATAAAATAGAAATGTTTTTTTCAATGTTTCAACGTGACAGCAACCCAATCGAGTTCTGATGCATTTTTTAGTCAAAAAAGTTAGTCATGGTCACAATGCTATGTTGGATCATTTCTCAGAAGTACTCGTAACTGTGGGCACTTTCGTCATCATCAACTGGTAAGTGCATCTGTAGAACATGACAACAACCCCATCGAGTACTGCAGTATTCTTTAGTCTAAAAAGTTAGTCACGGTGACAATGCTATGTTGGATCATTTCTCAGGAGTACTGTGGGCACTTTCGTCATCATCAACTGGTAAGTGCACCTGTAGAAAAGGATAGTGATTTATAGTACTATACGCTTAAACATCAGAGTTTATCAACTTGAGGTGTAGACCTATAATATGTGTATTCAAGTTATAAAAATATACATAGGACTACATAAAATCTAGCTACCTAGCTTAAATTAAAATTTACGTTTTATAACTTGAATTACAGTAAGTCGGACGGACGAACAAACACAGCGGATGACAGTATAAACTAGAAATAATTGTTCGGAAACGAACACGAAAGCAGCCCTCCGTTATCGCCAGTCGTCCATTTAAAATTTTATATAGATCAGCAAACTTTCTCAAGGGTAATTTTATATTACTTTGGCTATTATGCAAGATAGTAATTAAAGGGTTGATTATATGAGAATCAAAATGTCACCAAAAATCCCCCCGAGGTATGTGATGACTATGTTCAGTATGATAGGAAGCAGAAGGTAATAGATCAGCTATCATGCATGATTTCCGAGATAATAAGGAAAAATAAATAAAATGGCCGACTGGCAGACATTTTTTCATGTGTTATCCTTGTGTGAGACCTCACATTTTGTTTTATATTCATGGTCCAGCAATTTTGCATTTTTTTGAGTTACTTAAAGGAATTCCTTGGGATGAGAATTTTTCAATGTTGACAATTTTAAAAATTTACTTCATATGAAGCTATATATCCTACTGATCCTGAATGAAATACAAAAACATAAAAAACAAACAATTTAAGTTACTGAAAACGACTAAACTAGTTTTATTTCCAAGACGTATAATGTCATGTCAACAAAACTGCCCTAGATAACCACCATCTCAGACGGCATGATCAAAGCAACCACTTGCCATCAATAGCTGCCGCCCTTACCACCTGCCTAATTGGTGTGGGAACGCGATGATCGGGGGGGGGGGGGGGTCCCCCCACAACACCGATGGTCTGCTCAACGCTGGTCCGACGGCATCAACTTGTGGCCCAATGCTGTGCTAGCATTCAACCATCCTTTAGGTCAATGCAATGGTATGTTTGCGTTATTGCCGGATTCTTATAAATAGTGTTATATATATTAAGAAATATTTTTGAAATCTGTGGGATACACTACTTCATTAAAAAATTAAAAGCGAAAATTTATGTCATCATACTGAGTCGCTTTGAAAAGCCCAAATTTTTCAAATTTAAAATAGAAAAGGATAAACGGCTATTTTGAAATTTTTTGCTCCCAAAAGTTAATCAGGTCATTGGCTGACATAGCTGAGCATATTTGGAAAAATTAAAAGAAGATCTGATGGAAACTTTGTCCTGAAACGCGCTAACGAGCATTTCTTCGTTAGTGGGTATATTAATTAAAGGGTTGATGATATGGGGATTAAATGTAACTGCGGCGGTGGCGGCGGACCGTGTGGAAAACAGTGAGTAGCCCGCCTCGACGAGGGCCGCTTAACTAATTTCAGAAACATGTAGTTATAAGTAGAATAATTATTAAACAGAGAACAAAAAGGTTCAAGAAATAGAGCCCCTATCTGCGAGAGATATACATGTGCGTTAACCATGTTAACATGTATGATAAAGTTGGAAGATATCTGAAAATAAGGCATTAAATGGATGAAAGGGGTGTTATAACACGCTAACCAACTCCATTTCTTTAAAAATACCTTGCGCAAATGTTACATAATGGTTGTATATTAATAGAAGAGCAGAAGGACAAACCTAAATAATACCTCTTCGCTCACTTGTTGCGGGATTTTTAACAGAAAAACATTAATAAACTGGCGGGACAATATCTCTAACAGCACGTTTATGCAGTTCATGAGAAAGGGTTAAAAAGGTTGATGTATGAATAATGTTACAAGTTATAAATGGTACATACGGCTTTAGAAATATCAAGCCAGTTCAACATTTTCTTCACTTTGTCATTCCCGCTAGGTGGAGCATCCAGATTCCAATATGTAAATTCCGAGAAACTGTGAATAGCCTTCACTTGTCTCTCATCCTCTTCATTGAATTTCTTGTGTGGCTCTTTTAAGACGACGCCTTGTTTCGAAAACAATAAAATCATAAAACTAATGATTTCGTCACAATTTTATAATATCCGATACAAAAAACCCCACATAAATGAACTGCCAGCTAGGTAGAATTATTCACAAAAGCTGGGAAGTGATGTTGTCACTGTTTTAAGCTGAGACAACGCAAAACACTGAGAAAGTTTGTTGTATGTTCTTGGCAAAGCGGCCTTGATAGTACGTTAATTAATATCTGGTTCAGTATAAATAATAGGGTAAATACATGTATATTCGTAAATTAGCTAGTAATAAATTAACTAGTATATGGTAATATTGCAGGCAAGCTGCAATGTCTTGTACAATAAAGAATACCGAGGATAGGCTTATGTTTAAGCAAGTTAAAAAATCACACAAGAAAAAAGTGATATCTGTTGACGCTTAGCAACACAACAATTAAATGGTAATTTTATGTTCTGCAAAATAATCATTAAAAATTTGAATGATAAAATAGAGGGGGTAATTTGAAACAAGGGGGAATAACTGGTAACCTGAACAAGGGGTCTGAAAAGGTCACATCAGTACAGAACTAATTACGCGGACAAACTAATATTTCATGTCAAAACTGCTAAATACACTGTGCAATGGGATATTCTGATTAATAAACTTACCTGTATAGCCTTCTGGAATTTGTATGTTTTGGCCTTGCAGTGGACGACCCCTGAATGATGCAGTCAGAACACCTGTTAAACAAACGTTCAATGTTTCTATAATTAAAAACTTTCAACTCGTTTGTTTATTTTCCCATTATCACAAAAATATATTAGGTCATATGGTTTAAAATTGAAATTGATTTTTGTGCCATACATAACACAAGATGTGTCTGCAACTGTTATGAATGATATAAAAAATTTTTTGATTACTACACGCTGCTGACCTGTTTGCAAACTGATTTTTTGAGAAAAATAGTGCACCAGTGTCACTTTATATGATTATATTAGTTGTGATTTCGACCATACAGCCGGGATATAGATTAATAGTCAGAGTGGGGGCTCTTAAGTCAATATAGGAGATTAAGTGTGCACTTCTGGATAAAATTGTTAATTTTGGCACACAGATATTCCTGTACAGGAATTTTGATGGAAGCAAGTTGGTACGTCTGGATTTGGCCGCCATCTTGGTTTTCAAAATGGCCGCCACTTGGGACCTATATTCAGCAATATTTCGAAAAGGAAGACACTTAGATAGCTCATAACAAGCTGATTTTTTCGTGAAAGAACCCTAGAGGTACCTAGATTACCATATTAAACGCTGTAGAAATCATATTCAAGATGGCGTCCAAGATGGGCGCCAGCGTATAGTCATATTTGATAAATAGCGTAAAATAATAGATTTTAGCTCGATTTTCTTTTGTAATACACCATTTCAAATAATTTCGTGGTCAGTAAAGCTATATAGACTACCACCAGCAATTTTGAAAACATATTTAACCCTTTTAACCCAAGAGGTTTTTTAGCGAACGCCTCTGTAATCTCTATTGGGACAACATTATTATTTATAATCAATGAATCAAGTATTAATGGTGATGTACATTCAGGGTTCGAAATTAGTGGTGGTCCGGTGGCCCGAGGCCACCAAATTTTTAGCAGGACCACCAGAACACTGGGTAGCAGTGGTCCGACAGGCCACTAAAATTTCCCAACACAAAATTGTTTAAAAGAAATAAAAATTATTTCTCTGTTCAGAATATTGTTTGAAATTGTTCTTTATTCAGAATCAATTTTGAAAATTCTGACACGACCATCAGCAATGAAAGAGGACCACTACATTTTGGTGGCTGGTGGTCCGCTGGGCCAGTGCTCCAGAAAGTTAATTTCTAACCCTGACATTGGTGTCAGCAATACTATATTAAAGGCATATTAAAGGAACGCTTATATCGGTCACTTAATTAGTATTTTTAGTTAGGCCTATTCAAGATGGCGTCCAAGATGGCTGCCTGTGTATGGGCAGATTTAAGAAATTGTGAAAATTCTTCAATTTTATATTAATTTTCTTTTGAAATACATCATTTCAACTAGTTTTATGGTCTGTGTGTCTATCTAAACTACTCCAAGACAACGTTATGCAAATTTAATACCTTAACATGAGGGTTTTCATTTGGTAACAAAAAACATCCGAAATGTAATTAGTGAACCACGTGGCCCGTAAACTTTTACACCTGTTTTCCACGTGTGAAACTGATCTGTGTTGGACAGATTATTTGCTGATATATTGCATGTAAGTGTGATGTTGTCCGAGTCAACAACTCATTGTCAGTGCATCCGGCTGCTAATAATGTCACCATACACATACTGGATCACAAACATTATCAGTGATACATGTAACTTGAACGAATATATACAGGTGCTTTAACCCTTTAACCGCCAAATTATTCAATTTGAATTTTCACCCACTTGAAGTTGTGTCTCGCTGACGCGATCCACAACTTCAAGTGAGTGAAAATTATTCAGATTTGGCAAAATGGAGGTCAACTCTTTTCAAATCGTGCTGATTGATGTCACATAATGGCTTTAACATGCTTAAAAGGCGGTACTGAATGTGGTAATAATTGAGTGAAAAACCCAATATATGCGACACCGGCGGTTAAAGGGTTAATGCATGCACTGCTATGTCGATGTCGAGCAATTGGTGCTGGAAAGGTGGTGTATTTATATATAATGGGTTGCATGATAACTTTTTTTCAAATCTCCAAAAAAATTATTTTGTATTTCTATCTTCTTATGCTGTCAGAAGATCCAATGGGGCACACTCAATCTACAAACGACAAACAAAGTTCTGAGAAGACTTCTCAACGAGTTATTGGGTATTTAACATGTTTCAAGAGCTTGGATGCGAGTAAAGTTGTTGGAACTAACGGTTTTCAAAAGCAGCTGCTTCTGCCAATCAGGCTTAGAACTGACTCTGTTGTGTATCCGGACTGGTGCCGAAAGACTCGTATGGCATGATGCTACCGCCACTATTTTTTTTCCTGTAATGTTAGAGGAGTTGGAACTGTTGATACCACATCGATGGTTTTTATCATAACTCTCTGAGTCTTCAGCCTCAAAAAATTTGCAGAATTATCTGAAAGAGCGTGTTGTGGTGCAGCTGACAAATATAGAAAGATATGCTTATTAACAACTTTCGTACTCTATCTGTGAAAACTGGCTGACCGCGATGATTCATTTAGATCGGCTGTGTAATCGTAGACTGGAGGTAGGCATATGATGTGTGAATCCATACAAGACAATATTTTTGTCATCGTGGTGTGCGTATACATTATCCAAAAACGTCTGCAGCTGATCATGCAGGTGCACAATTTCATAGGAAATTTGTGCACCATTGAAGCAGTACCATAAGAAATGGAAATTGCCATACAACTAGCCATACTGCTGATGGTGACCAGAATAGGAGAACTTTGCAACATTGTGTGACTATTTAATGAGTTTGCATAGGGCAAGGATATGTAGGCGAATAAATGACCAGCGCTTTTGACCAGCTTGAACAGCATGTTATCAGATAGTTCTTCAGCATAATATACAATTGTAAATGTTCATTATAACTAATCAGGCATTTTTATCGTAACTAATATCTAAGTGTCCTGCTTCTCAGCAGTAAAAACATTTTTTTTACAAATATCGAATATTTAGCTGGTGATTATTACCGATGATGATCATTCCTGTGGGCTTGTTCTGTATCCTGGGACTGATTCTTGGCTCTGACTAATATAAACAGTTTTGGAATAGAAGCATTTGGGAACACCACTGGCCTTCAACTGCAAATAACTGTTTGCTTTCCATGTCAGCTCCCTGTTCTCCTATAGATCTAAGACATTTGATTGGCCTTCTCGTTAACTTCTCCACAAAAGTTGCATTGCTGCCCATGCTGTTGAGTTCACCGAAAGTCCGTGAGCTTGTTGTTTGATCAGAAATATTCTCTATAGTTTATTTTCAGCATCTATCATCCGAAATGTTCATAATTTAAGTAACTGTAATAAGTCCTGCAGCTTCAGGATCAACAGAATGGTCAGACTCTGTATGCTGATGACACAAATATTCAATGTAAAAAAAAGAATTGATGGCTGGTCACATATACCTATGGAGAAAGATGGCCTTGGGAAGAGAACACATCAATGTTAATTTTCTTCACTTTTACTCTTTGAATTTCCTGTTATTACTAGTTGATTTACTGTATCATATGTGTCAAACAAATTCACATTATTACCATCAGAAAACTTCTTTATCGTGTGTGCAAATTAAGCATAATATGCATGTAGAATACATAAAAAGAGCGCCGACTCTTACAACATCGTTCATACCACCAGTCACACGAAAGACATAAATTTGCAAAACATGGCTAAAAAGTAAATCACATTTTTACATGATCAACATGATAAGTATTTTACCACTATATGCATTGTATGTCCCAGAAAAGAACAGTCAAAGACACTTAACTGAGTCGTGGGTACAATATTAAAAGTAAACTGAAGGACAGTAACCCCGAAGTTATTTTCATCTATACATAATTTTGCTAGAAGCTGGGAAGGAAATGCATGCCTCATATGTGAACGGGGGTGTTCAACTTGCATAATTTATATTATACAAGGCGAAGAAAATATTGGTGCCACCATCATTGATACGTTTAATGTAAGACTGTACTTGTGGAATACCCAAAGTGATTGTAAACCATGCGTGGTATTGCTTTGTAAATGTTTTCCTCTGATGCTACAATACCATCTTGTTTAAACGTCACACAAATAGGCCTGTGATTAGCCAGAGCCTCTTCTACTTATAGATGACTATTAAAAAAGCTACAACAATGCCCAAATCATGGAATTGTAGAATAAGTTTAATGAACATTTAATCGTTCATGAGTAGGAATTGATGTAGCTCATGATGTTTATTGTCAGAGGAGTAAATACAGTTTTCTTCCTTGCTGATGTGCTCCCAGAAGCGGCTGCGGTGCTCCCATAAGCTGTTGTTGTGCTCCCAACAGTTGCTGCGGTGTTTCCAACAGCTGCTGCGGTATACCAATTGCAAACAGCTGCTGCGGTGCTCCCAACAGCTGCTGCAGTGCTCCCAGCAGCTGCTACGAGCTCTTATTTAGCTCCCGCTGCTGTGCTCTGATAAGCTGCCGTAGTACTCCCAAAAACTGCTGCGGTGCTCCCAGCAGCTGCTGTTACGCTCCCAACAGCTGATGTGGTACTTCCCTTAAGCTTCTTTGGTGCTTTCATAAGCTTCTGCTGAGCTCCCAACAGCTGCTGCGGTACTCCCATAAGCTGCTGCGGTGCTCCCAATAGCTGATGTGTTAATATTGTGGTAATATTGTTGCTGTCGAGGGCAAAATGCACTCTTTTTTGCATATATAACTCTTCATATACTATTACGAGGTATATATGTCTTAGGATACTGTAATTATTTTCCTCTTGTGCAATGGGATGGCTGTATAAACTGTGGACAGCCAAAATGTTGTAAGTTAGATCAAGGAAGTAAGATGCAGGGGTATAAATTAATCATACATTTCCAAATACTTAAAAATTGCACTCATGAGTTATTACGAAAAAAGGTAGGCTAAGTTCCAATAAATATTTTTAATTCCAAATGCTTTTTCAAAATATTGTGTTATTGTCCATCTTACAACATCATGTGCACCAAATCATGTGTTGGGTAAAATCATGTGTTCTGTGCAGTGGTGTGGTCAAATACGTAATTGTAGACTATTTGCGTATCTGTATTTGAAATTTACGTATTTGTATTTGAAAAGGACTGTAGGCCTATTTGTATTATTGATCCCTGTATCTTGATGTATTTGATCAAATACATTTCAAATACATTTTTCTCACAAAGTTAACCCAACAAATGTAATAATGAATTAATATAGATATATAACATCATATAAAATATTATTTCTTGTAGGTCTATCATGTATGTTGAGACACTTCAGTCCATTGAACATTAAATATACCAATTCGGCCAATCCACCTTTGTCACCTTTTGAGTACAAAAAAAATCGCGCAATGCTAAATAGCCTAGAATTAGGCCTAGCGTTTATATTCGGTACAATTTGTCGACAAATTTAAGCTTGCATTTAAAGCGCTATAGAGACGAAATTCCCGTATTTCTTATTTTGGACATGAGCATATATTATGCCAATAACTGATTCTGATTCGTCTGACCTCTTCTGTCATGTCTGTAGACAGTGTATCCAGTTTTCACATGACACACTGGACCAGCTCCACCTAGTGATTAATAGTGATACCAGCAAGCAAACATATCCCCACCTAGTGACTGTTGGTGATAAAACAAACGCACAGCCGTTCATCCAGCTAGCCTAGGTCTAACCGGTGTAGCTTAGCCTAGAAACCGTAACAATGCCCAAATTTTAAAACGGATTTGACAAATAATAATATGGGTTTGCCTCACCATCGGTATTACGGATTCCGGTTGTGAAGTAAGAGGACACCTTTGCATCTCCATCTTGATCAATTCGGCACGGCATAAAATGAAACGTCGATTTGCTTCCTGCAACTTCAAAAGACGCTGTGTCAACTGTTATTGACATGTTCGCCGTCCCTGTGATCTAAAAAAACTCTATATTTTATGTATAGAATACCACAGAGAATTTAGAATCTGTCAGATTTCTTAAGACTTAATATCCAGCAAATTTGTCCACACTATGAGTAGGCCTATGACTATTATTAACTTAATTTTAGTGCCAAATGAAGATCACATGTTCACAGCAGCCGACGATGGCCTGTGTGCGTCTGCCTATTTGAATCATCGATTAAAACCGCTGCTCTACGAGACGTAGCCTAGAGCAGAGGTATTATAAATTGATCTATTACGGTACGGTGGAATAATCAGAGACAGCTAGAGGGCCTAGATAAAACCCCACAATAATTTTTGTTCATTGCAATTTGTTGGATGAACATAGGCCTACATTAAAAATGATATTCTGTGTTTTCAGTTTTGAATATAGTCAAAATATAGGCCTATGTTTAATTGTAGCGGGAACAATTGAAGTCACACACCTGGGTAAAACCAAAAATTAGGAAAATTCTACATAAAATTAGTGTCCTCAGGACTTAAGAGGTCCGCATTTTGAATAAAATATAAAAATATTAAAAATAAAAGGGTCGATTTCACGTTTAAGCATTATTACTCAATAATGTTTAGATTATTTGTAAATATATATATATATATATATATATATATATATATATATATATATATATATATATATATATATATATGGTTTTATAAGAGCTCTATCTTATGGAAACGTGGTAAAGGGCATGTCCCCAGAGAAAATTCCACTATTTGAAGCTTCACTGTAGGATACAAATACACAATATAATTCTAATAATTACATTTTATGACTAGACATTGTTCACTTAAACTAATCAATGATCAGAATTGGACTTAAAATTGATATCGATATATATAATTTTGATGAATTTACATGTCCCCACATTTGCACTCTACTCCATTACCATCATTGTAGCATGCCCAATCAAGTGAATAATCATGAACTAAAATTATATCAAGCATAGTTTGACACACTGAAGGGCCTTATACGAGTTTTTCACCTTGAAAAAATTAATATTGTTGAGTGACAAGTTATTCGAAACAGGTATTAACAAAACGTTAGAAAATATGCTTTTGTTTTTACTACTCTGTTCCTAGCATTGTAGGTCTAGAAAACGAGTTGGTTTTATGCTTGCATGCCTAGAACAGTTGCTATGGGGACTATTCCAACCGTATGATATATCTTTGAATTATTGCCCATATATTTTCATTGATCCAAAGAATACTTTTAATTTTACTACTCCGTTCCACTCTACTCCGTTACCAAGAAAATGGAACGGAGTAGTGAATTGCCAACATGGAAAACATGGCTCGTTGTCCCCATATAAAATAGAGCACCCATTTATGATCGATGTTATGATAAGAGAATATACAGTTTATATTTATGTGGAGCCAAACATTTGGTAACGGAGTTGAGTATTTTTTGGCTTGGTGACGGAGTTGAAATAAGGATTTTTGATCATCCCGTTAAATTTGTTTAAAGTTTTAGCAGTTTTGCGCTACGATTGTTTAGTATTATGATTCAATAAGGATATCACGTCTATAAATGTGATGTCAAGCTAAACAAAGTGACATCAATTTTTGAAATTGTTTGGATTTGGTAACGGAGTAGTAAGTGGAATGTTGCAAGTTTTTTTCAAATTACGTTTTCAAAGCGATTTTTTTTTCTGGCGCAGCCAGTGACTTTTTTATGCTCTGTTGGGATCAGTGCACCAAACCCATCAATACCCTGATGACATCGCAAGGCTCTGACAAACTGACCGCCATGTTTTAGCGGGCAGCTAACACATGTTTACACATGTTTACACGGGCAGCTGTAGAAAAATGGCAGTCACTGCGGCCGAGCTCTGCGCAATGTGAGTAGCTTGGCTTAGCCGGGTGACCCATCAAGTGGTTTTCCTCCTCTTTGATGGTCACCTCACTGCCATTTTTGATGCTACAAAATTACCCCAATTTTTTGTTTTACCCACCTACAGTCTGTCCGACGGTGGAGGATGGTCCAAAATGAAAGTTAGCTTTTCGGTTTCCAGTCAGTCAATTCTCAAGCGATTTTCATGAAATTTTGTAAACTCTATTTTTTAGTCATTTGGCATCAATCCTGAAAATTTCGTAAAAAAATATTAGATACCAGTAGTTAAATAGTTAGAGCATTTGACATGTAAAAAAATGACTATTTATGCCGCGCCTCTATAACATGTATAGACCCATTGATTTCATTCCGGTTTATTCTCAGAATTCCGTTTAAACATGTCAAATGATCTAACTTTTGAAATACTAAATGGAATTTCATGAAATTTTCGGGGTTGTTGTCAAATTACTAATAATTACTAATAATTATGGGTGCAAAATTTCTTGACAATCGCTTGAAAATCGACTGACTGGATATATATACCAAAAAGCCAACTGTCATTTTGGACCATCTATACCACCGTGGCATCCCATAGGCTACATACTGACATACGGCCTTATATACATTCTAGCTACGAATGACCCCTATTTTTGGCAATTTCTCAAATCCTGGATCCGCTCTTTTTCAGTGCATGCCTATATAGGCCTAGGCCCCTGGGGTTAGGCCTACTATTGAATCAATCGATTCTTCCTCTAATTATTAAATGATCGAATGGACTCAACCAGGTCGGCCTAAACTAGTAGGACTAATGGTAGATAGCAAATGTTGACATGCTATGAAACGTATACACTGATAAGGGTTCCATGTCCATTGGAGATGACGAACATGACCCCATAGCATTTTCAAAAAAATTGCTTGACCTGCAGATCGAAATGCAATGTGGGGTATCTTTGAACCAGCATTTTCCGTAATTATGGCCCAAAAATCCGTGTGAATTGTTCTACAGTAGCCTATAGCTAGGCTAAATATAAGCTAAGAAATTTCCAAATCTGGTCCAAGGATGCATACAAATGTCATCAGGCCTATATTATATCCCATGCGAAATAAGCGAGTTTAAGTAAATAACTAGAGCCTACACAAAAATTGTGGGTTTCAAAGTATAAACTACATCTAGTGTGGTTACTTTAGCCTGAAATTTGGTCAAAATAATCTCGACCAGTGTGGCTACTTTGGCCCACGTACCGTAAAACGTGGAAACAATTGTTTTGCTATAGGATAATGACTTTAAACCCTTTTTTTAATGGGCCCCGGAACATATCGATCGTTCTTCTTGGATTTTTTGGAACATCCAATGTTATATGCCAGACAGATTGAGGTAACTCTCCCCGCTCTCCCTCTGGAAATTTTCCAGTCACGTCATGCAAATTTGAATGCAGTCCAACAAAGGATTCAGGGGATGTAGGCCTATTCACCACTTTTGGGTGACCGTTTAAGATAACACACTTTTATTGGTCGGTGCAAAAATGTGCATATATAATACTTTTGGAAGGATTTTCCAGACATCAATTAACTTATGATAAGCTCAACCCAATGTGTGTGTGCCAAGCACTATAAGCATCCCGATAATATCGGAAACTCTCAATTGCAAGTGTTCTAATCATTGACCTCGAAAACTCAAAATATCCACAGATGAAGTTGAAAGTGTGTATTAGAGTGTCTATAAAATGTTGTTTTTTTTATTTCACAAGTGTAGCAAATTATCGAAGAGACTGTTGTTAATCATAAATATAGCAGCAAGGTCATTGCAAGGTCGTACCAAGGACATTTCAAGGCCAAAGTAGCAAAAATAGTTTCAACTGGTTTGTATGTAATAAAAAGTATTTTCTTATGATTTTGCCAGTTTGACCTTGAAATGACTTTGATATGACCTTCATGTTGCTTTTTTTTGCTTTTTGTTGCTGTCACCATGAACAACAAAACTGCGAAATCAACCTTCTTAAATCATGCGAAAATGTTCGTGGCACTACTGGCGGAGATGGTAAATCCTTACATGAAAATCAGTGCAGATTTGCAATTCATTGATACAGGAGCCATCATTGATGCTGCAGTGGCAGCAATAGTCGGGACTATTGAAGTTCTGAGTAAGGATCGATACGGAAAGTTTTGACATAAGTGTTAATGTTCTGTACAAAACATATCACACAAACACTAACAGATATAATTAATTCGTGAGAGAATTTTTTTCAAATTATTATTCATGTTTGGCAATTTTTTAGGTGTAAAACTCTGTAAATTTATTGTTCTTCACAACCCATATGGCTTTTTTTATTGAGCATCTATGGTGATATCTGGCCGGATTTGGAGCTCTCAAACTTGTGGATATTTTGTAAAACATGAAATTCAAAATGGCTGCCATGAAATCACCGAAGTTATATTTTGAGCAACAAACCATAATATTTTTATCAGGAACTATAATAAAACAGATCCTACCATCATGCGACATCATTATAATGCCTAAAATGCTACGATAAGCTTTGATATATATATTCCCAACTAAATTACATACCGCCACATCTATTCAGTATGCGTGTGTAGTAAGCCTACACCCATAAACATAACCAACTGCATGATAGGTTAGAATATGAACCAATCGATCAAGAGGGTGTAATTGTTCAGATACACTTAGGGTCCCCTTCCCGATGGGGGCTTTATAATGTCATTTCAATGTCAAATAAAAAAGAAAATAAATAAATTACGATCTGGTATATTATGTGCATAATACTTAATTGCAAGAGCTCAACTGCGCAACTAACACTTCTGGAGGCCAAAAATGCTAAATGATGTCATGTTACATACTTAATTAGAAGAGTGGAAAAAAAACTGAACGATTTTCATATTTGAATATTTACACAGGGCAACAGATGCTTATAGGTAATAATAGCTCGGTGCTATATATAGGTTATTTGCAAAAGGTCAAGAACAAGGTCATACCATACTGTTTTTCTTTTTTTTCCACACCTGTCCTCAAGCACTTTCAAAATTTGGCGCAAAAAAGTAATGTTTTACACATTAATGGAGAGGGGTATGCTAAAGAAAATAAAGATTCATATCAGTTCGGGTTGCAGGGTTGGCCTTTACACTAACAAACAAATATCATGCCAAAGACAACCTAAGGTCATTGCAATGTCCAATAATAGCTCATCGTAGGCCTACATCAAACAATTATCAAGCAAATCAGGCCTTTAATTGTCAAACAAGCGTAAATTATCCTCCGTAAAAGATATTTTGTTCATTTGTAGAATTCAATTCCTTTTTGTAGCTATGCCTATATTTCTCTTCTAATAAATCATATTAATTTATTGCAGAATGTTTTTCATAATAAATAAATGTACCGTACATTATATAATTTGAATGAGAATTAAATGAGTTAGCCTGAAATGAAAGAAAAATAATATGAAATGAAAGAAAATTATTATCTAATCGTTAGTTTTTAAAGAGCTGTTATAGCTATGATCATGACATATTATAGCTATGTTATAGCTATGATCAGTTATGTGATATACGTTAAGTCAATAACCTGATGGAAACTGTTATCAGTACATTTAATTCAATGATACCTCAATATTACCCTAGCAAATAATACAAGATATATATGGAGATGGGATTATAATATGTAATGGCAACACATGTGTGAAACGTGAATCCAAAGTACGTATAGAATCGAAGCCTTTTTTTAAGAGTTGAGCCGGAGAACCACTTTCAGAAACACTCTTAACATACTTTGTTTTTAATTATCTTCTTTTTCGATACATAATACAATCTTCAATTAAAAATTCTGATAGGTATTGTTATATCAGATAAATGAAGTAGGTGAATCAGGCAGATGAGATTATAATTATAAATCATTGATTATTCAATCATTGCATGAATCTATGCAAATATATTATTGTGCTAGTAAAATAAAGTAAATCAAGTTAATGTTTTCGGAGTGGTGAGCATAACAGTTTAATCAATTTTGTCATATATTACATTCTTTGACTGCTAGAATTAAAAAAATTGTAACCTAAAGTTACGTCTTTTTTGCTGGCAACAGTCTTAATAATATAATTATATAACTTCATGCTCGAAATGGTTGAGGTCCCGACTCGAGTGGAGGTTCAAAAATGTGATATTGACGTTTGAATCACAGATTGTTTAAACTTTGACACTATCGTTATATATAATTGTCATTTTTTTTGCAAACTGAAGTTTACATTGTGCCAGAATGTAATTTTAGTAGCTGCCTTCGGTATTTCCTTGCATTGAAGATAATGTTTATGTAATATTAAAAAAATGGTAATTAATTGAATAATATTTTAAAAACTTGTAGATAATATATATCATGGGGGGGGGGGGGGTAAATGGGTGAATAAGTAAACGAATGACTGGGGTATTCGGACACTTATGTGCACATATTATAAATTATGCTAAACTGGACCAGGGGAACTTCCCGTGTAGGCCCCTACATGTTGTATTACATTCTCATTCATCAGATCCACTATCCTTCCACTAGCGTTCTCTAGTGGATCTGATTGAATGCACTGTAGAATGTGCTCTGCTAGATATATTCATGAGCTTGACCCAATTTTTTGGCTGGCCAGTCACCACTACTTAAAAAGTACTTGACTTTGTAAAAAAGATTTAAACAATACACTGACCAGCCACATGGCTTTTAAACTATTGTTCACGAGAAGATATTCTCAAAGCTCCGTAGTAGTGCCAGATAGCTGTGCTAGTCTGGTCCTGAGAAGGAGGCTGGGTATATTAGAACTGTACCGATTTCTGTATTTTCAAGAAGTGACAATTTTGGTATATCTAAGGGTAGCATCACCACCGTATGAAAAACACATGTACTGCATATTCAAGGGTTAATAACGTATCACAGCTGTATCATGTGTTTATTCATATTTATGTTTTTCGACAGAGACAGATAGTTTGTTAAAACTTTTGGTCTATCTCGAGCAGTGTGTCTATTCAGAAAGGGTGTGCTATTGTCCAAATCTGTATAGGCCTATTTAATGGTATGTTTTCGCCCGAAACTGTACAGGGCATAGTTCGTGTCGGTAAAATTTGTATATTCAAAGGTATATTTTTGGCCACAAATGTATATTCAAGACTAATGGTTTGCCTATCCTGTCTGCACACCGAACCCAATTTCCATCGAGTGTCCCAACCCCTATAGGGGGGTAACTTTTTGAACATGTTGAGATGTATCAGATGGCACTACCCTCCACTGTCCACACAGTATCCTAAATTCCGTTCAAGGCCTAGCACACAACCTCTAGGACACGCAGCAGATATCCTATGCTATGTTCTTATAATTTGTTGGTTGAAATCGAGAAAAAATGCATTTAAACTGTTTATTTATAAAATATAATTGTGTTATCAGTTTTTTCGCCTTAAAAACTATACAAATCGATATAATATACATGTTTTTGTGTTCATTATTTCATGGTTATGGTGAAATAAATGATATCTTGGAAATATGGCGGCCATTTTGGATTTAGTCGATTTTTATAGATTTAGGAGTTAGAAAAAAAATGCAATCCCTTTTTTTTCTCATCACTACTATGTTCCAAATGTGAATAAACAAAAAAAAACACTTTTAACAAACATTTTGCACGAAAATACATATGAGCATATACTATAATCCCAAGTCACTGTTAAAGATGTTTTTGTTAGTTTCGTCGCTGTTGGGCGTAATGTGCATTAAGTTGTCTTCTGCGAATAAACTAAGGCTACTCTGTAAATCGTCTTTCATGTGGTTTATATTATACCAAAAACATTATAGGACCTAGCACTGAACCCTGAGGAACGCCGGCGCCTATGTTGCGCTGTCTGCAGTAGTGTTTTTATAACTGACTTCGATGATAAAGGCGTCGTCGTTATAGTTATCTCACCGTTCTATATATCCAGATACTGTTATACTTAATTGTACTTTGAGTTTGTAAGCCAAGACGCTATAATCATGATAATGGTGTTTCATATACTGACATTATTAAAAACATCGTCGCTAGATATTAACGCGCTGTTCTATCTAGGCCACTAAGCCTACAGTGAACTTGAATATATAAATTTTGTATGTCATGTTTTTTTTGTGTAAAATTTTGTATTTAATTGTGCTGTCTGCAGTAGTGTTTTTTTAACTGACAAGTACTTGGGCACTTACGCACTTGCGCAAGTACTTGCACACTTGTGTACTTCCACACTCACACACTTGCAAGTGCGCAAGTACTTGCGCAGTTAAACACTTGCGCATTGGGCCTTTGTACTTTTAAATAGACAGAAATTTGTTTGTCAAATGCACGCACATTCAGTGTGCCCAGTAAACACATTGACTTGACTCTGTTGGTTTAATGCTGTATCACTGTCTACGACGCATGCCCAATAATAAAACAACATTGGGTTGATGTTTCGTGCTTGATAGAATTACAACTGTTATTTTAATTGTCAAATGTAGCACTTAAATGTTTACCACTGACCACTAAAGACTGATCCTACATTGAAACAGCCCCAAAGATAAAAGTAAAATTTAACCACTTTTAACAAAAACGCGCTCTTTAATGTGTCTCTAGGTACGCAATGAGATTGAGAACCATGCATCTGTGCTGGCACCGGAGCTAACGTTTTAACTCTGTCTCTCAACTGTTGGAGGTGTGACCTTGTACAACAAGGTTCTTGAGGTGTGCCGATGAATTCACCTCGCACAGTTAATGGTGCTCCATAAACTAACTCTGCTGAAGCTGCAGACAAATCCTCTTTAGGAGCTGTGTGAATACCCACTACCCATGGGTGTTCATTTATCCAGTTAGGAGAGTTTAAATGAGCTCTTAAAGAAGATTTGAGGTGTCTAAGAAAACTTTCTACAAGGCTATTGGACTGCAGATACTATGCTGTAGTATGATGAAGCCTTGTGCCAAACAACTCGGCAATCAACGCCCAAAGTTGAGAGGTCAGACGTGATTTTAGCTGCTACACCAAAATGCGTAATCCAGTTGGCTATTAGCGCCCGATAGTTATAGTGGTACAGTCCTTGAGTGATGTCGCCTTCAGCCATCGCGTAAATCGATCTACGATAGTTAGGAGGTATGTGAAACACTGCGAAGAGTTGCGAAGGTGGTGGAGGGCCTACCAGATCAACATCAATATGCTCAAATATACGAGCTGGCACAGAAAATGTTTTCAATGATGCTTCAATGTGCGTTTGTATTTTCGATGCTTGGCACTGAATACAAGCCCGAGACCATGTATTGACTTGTTTGTTGAGGCCATGCGTAGATAGAGTCTTAGGCACAACCGGTTGCGGTCTACCTGTTGAAATGTCACAAAGTACAGTTGTGCGGTGCCACTGCCGTCATCAAGCGTAACGTCTTCAAGATACAAACCAGAACAGTTGAGCGATAATCCTTCATCTCTGGGTCTTTAATTTGTTCTCTTGCTATCTCAGTGTAATCAATACCATCACATATCAGTATCGCACTGATTATCGCACGTGATAGTGCGTCAGCTACCCCATTAGTTTTTTCAGAGATATGTCTGATGTCTGTTGGGAACTCTGATATGGCTGCAAGATGGCGCTAGCTGCTGTCTTGTCGACCATGGTTCCGAAGCTTTAGCAAGTGCTAAAGTGAGAGGTTTATGATTGGTAAATGAAAGTGCCACCTTCCAGCATAAACCTGAAATGTCTTATACTTAGATAAGGGTAATAACTCACAGTCAGATGTGCTGTGCGTAGCTCAGGAGTGCGTAGCTGTTTGCTAAAAAATAGAACTACAGACCTGTCCCACACGTTGTTCTAGTATGGCTCCAATAGCGATATTTGAAGCATTGGTGGTTAGGGAAACAGGAGAGTCTAGGCCACTACCATTCTCCACACATAGATGTCGCTCAGGTCAACCTCGCTCTTCTGAGGTCGGAATGGGCCACTACGGAATGAGATAATATGGTCGCATTAGCGATAGTGTCCTTAGCTCTATTTAATGTGTCCAAGTGAGGCATTTGTCATGCTTGCTTTTTGAAACTGCTGAATATAATGGTTTCATTATCGTAGCCAAGAAATTCAATTTTGGGTTGACCAAACTTACATTTCTGGGGGTTTAGTATTAATCCATACATTCTAAGCCTTTCAAATAGCTGCTTCATTGCGACTTCATATGAGTATATCGTCCAGGTACACAATGACGACATCTAGACCCCTACACACCCTATCCATCAACATTTGAAAATTTTGAGCTGAATTACATAAGCCGAAAGGCATTATTACGAATTCAAAAAGTCCAAAACAGGTTATTATGGCTGTACGTGAGGAATAGGATATCTGTCGAGTTTTGTCGTTGAGCCTCCTATAGTCGCCACAAGGCCGCCATCCACCATTATGTTTTGGCACAATATGTAGCAGCGATGCCCATTGGCTATCCGACCTGCCTATTATGCCCATATCCTCCATGGATTCGAACTCAGCTTTTGCTACAGCAAGCTTCTCTGATGCTAGACGCCTGGCATGTGCATGTATCGGCGTAGGCCTACCTGTAGTGGATATGTAATGTTCTATGCCGTGCTTTACCGTTGGGGATAAGAAGGTTGAAGTAGATACTTAGAGAGTAGGTTTGCATGAGAGTACCCCACCGAGATGTCATCTAGCTGAGGTGCGATTGAGGTAGATATTTGAAGAGGCACCGCGTGATATGTCTGAGTAGGCCTATCTACTACTTTTTTACCACCAAGATCAACCAAGAAAGTGTTGGCACGTAAAAATTCATCACCGAGTAGAGGGTGTGACACATTGGCAATGACAAAATTCCATTCGGTGCGTATCTATGTTCCCGATCCAAGATTAAAATGGGAATATTTGAAATTTAAAGTAAGAGAAACATCTATAAAATATGGTAAAGAAAGGGCTAGAGCAAAACATAAGGAAGAAAAGGAGTTATAGGAACGAGTTAAACATTTACAAGAAGAAGTAGACAACAGTATAAATGATACAGAACGTGAAAATTTATTAACTTTCCTAAATGAGTGCAAAAACAAACTTCAAGATTTTTTAGACTATAGAACACAAGGGTTATTATTGCGGTGCAAAGCACAATATTACGAGGATGGTGAAAAAAAAATACAAAATATTTTCCTAATTTAGAAAGAAGAGAAAGTATTAAAAAAACAATGAATAAGTTACAAAAATCAGACGGTATATTCACAACTAATCAAAAGGAAATCCTGGAAGGTCAGGCAAAGTTTTATTCAGATTTATATAAATCGAAATCTACAATAAATAAAAGTGATATATTAACTTATCTAGATAACCTTGAAATTCCGAAATTAGGTATTGAAGAAAAGAACTTTTGTGACGGTGATCTGACAATCGATGAATGCTATGACAAGTTAAAGACTTTTAGTGCAAATAAAACACCTGGGAACGATGGGTTGTCTGTAGAATTTTAAAAACAATTTTGGTGTTGGATAGGTAAACCTATGGTTCAGTGTTTTAATACAGCGTTCACAAAAGGAGAATTGAGTACGTCTCAACGTCAAGCAGTCATAACGGTTTTAGATAAAGGTAAAGACAGATCACTAATTGAAAATTGGCGACCAATATCTCTTTTAAATGTGGATTATAAAATAATATCAAAAACTATAGCTAACAGTTTAAAAGTTGTTTTACCCAAATTAATTCACCATAACCAAGTGGGCTTTATTACAGGGAGAAATGTCGCAGAAAATCTCAGAGCAATTAGTGAAATTTTTGACTACACAAAAGATTTCAACGTTGCGGGAATGTTGATATCTGTCGATTTTCACAAAGCGTTTGATTCAATGGAGCATAAATTTTTATATGCTGTCCTTGAAAAATTTACCTTTGGACCAATTTTTTATAAATGGGTTTTGCTGTTTTATACAATAATTTCCAGTTGTGTAATAAATAATGGCACAACTTCAACATATTTTGCAGTCGATAGAGGGGTACGCCAAGGTGACCCACTCTCTCCTTATTCATTTGTTTTAGCGGTAGAAATACTAGCACATATGATTCGAGTAAATAAAAATATAAAAAGATTGAAAATTATGAACCAAATGATTAAATTATTACAGTACGCGGATGATACTTTGGGAATTGTCCAAGATGAAATATCGGCAAAACATTTTTTACAGGTTATTATAGATTTTGGACATATTTCAGGGTTTACACTAAATATGACTAAAACCGAGGCAGTGTGGCTAGGAGTAAATCGAAATCTAACAGACAAGCCCTTAAATATTAGATGGCCAGCACTTCCGATCAAAGTATTGGGCGTTTATTTCGGTTATGACAGGGAATTATGCGAAAAAAGAATTTTTGGGGATAAAATAGATAAAGCAAAACAGATTATTAACATGTGGAAACAAAGGGATTTGTCGCTTATTGGACGCGTACAGATTATTAAAACATTTATTACTTCATTATTCCAATATTCTATATCTGATGTAGACATACCAGAAACATATATAAAAGAAGTGGAATCAGCTATATATGCATTTGTGTGGAAGGATAAAAAAGAAAGATTAAAACGTAGGGTTTTGATAAAAAATAAAGAAGAGGGCGGACTTGAAGTTCCATCATTTAAATTTATAGTAGACTCAGTCAAGTTAAAATGGTTTTTACAAATATTTGACAGTGATAGCGAACAGGTATGGGCACTACTGGCTAGACAATATTTCAAAACAAATAATTCAGATTTAATAAATTAAATGTCCAGAATTAAGTACTTGTACAAAAAATCTGATTTCCTGATCTTTTTATACTAAAACTTTTTATTTGTGGGATGAACTTATAGAAACTGAACCTTGTAGAAAATAATTGTTTATTTGGTATAACCCTGTGATAAAAATAAACAACACCAGTATTTTCTGGAAACGTTTTTTTGACATAGGAATTCTGTATATATGTGACTTGTTCGAGCCAGATGGATCTACGATAGCCTTTGAACAATGGCTACATAAAGGTTTAACACACAGGGATTTTCTGAATTGGGCAGGGTTGGTTTCATGTCTAAAAAAAACTAGTATATTTTTACAAAATAATTTCAATACGAGAACTATAGAATCAGGTCTGAGATTTAATAACCAGGAATGTTTAATTAGTGAGGGTAAAATAAGCCAGAAAATTGATTATAATGGAATTTTGGAGCTACGGAATATAGATGTACATTGAAAGATACTCAGAAAACTCGGGTGATGTAAATAAGAGCCTAATCTTTTCTAGGGTATATAAATTATGTTTGGAAGTGAAGCTAATTGAGTTTCAGTACTGCTTTTTACATGATATACTTATAAATAATTTTTGGCTCAACACATGGAAACTTCGAGAAGATTGGTTATGTACATTTTGTAATGAAGAAATTAAAGATTTAGGCCATTTATTTTGGGAGTGTCATTTTACACAATTGTTCAGGAAGGATTTTTTAAATAATATTTTACATGGAAAACAAGTGACAAAAAATGATAAATTTTTTGGAACAGAGAATATGAAGGAGAGTTTCCAGATTTTCTCTGCCAAAAAAATTATTTACATTTCCAGATTTTCAGAAACAATACCTTTATTTCATGAGTTTAAGATGTACATTGAGAATGTAAAAAAAATAGAGTATATTATTACTAAGAAAAACGGAGAATGGACTAGATGGAATCTAATTTGGAACTAAAATTTTAAATAGATATATTTGTTTGAATGTTTGTTATTAGGCTATTTTTATAATTTTGTGTAATTAGGGGTATGCCAGCAGGCGCGCGTTTCTTGGCCGGGGTTGATTTAGTGTCAGTGGTCCAGAGTCGGAAACGATGCGCCAACACTGGTCAGCACTGGTTCGGAGTCTCGTGTTTGCTGGGAACCACGGACGATAATCATAATGGTTTGTTTTTAGATCACCACTTATTATTTGTATTGTTTGTAATAATGAATAATTTGTATACATGTATGAATGTTTTGATATGTGGTTTGTAAATAAAAATATTAAAAAAAAAAAAAATCTATGTTCCCCAGTCTCTATGTTCCCCGATCTTTATGTTCCCCGGTCATATGTTCCCCAGTCTCTATGTTCCCCGGTCCTATGTTCCCCATTACCTATGTTCCCCGGTCTCTATGTTCCCCCGTTTTATGTTCCCCAGTATATATGTTCCCCAGTATCTATGTTCCCCGGTACCTATGTTCCCCAGTACCCATGTCCCCCAGTATCTATGTTCCCCGGTACTTATATTCCCCATATCCCACAATTAAAGACTACGTGATGCAGAGTCAGTAACTAGTGCCATCTTTACTTTGTCTTAATCCGTATGTCTGTTCATCCGTTCAAGGTTCCACGATAGCTTGATGAGTTTTAATCTCATGATTTAAAGTTGCAGATAAATGATCTCGACTTATTTTTCAAGGTCACAGGGCAGGTTAAAATGAATTTAGCTGTCTCCGTGATCACGATGATAACTTGGTGCTTTCTAATGACTTCCATACCAAATCTCAGATGTGTCCCAGTGAGATGATCATGAACAGTTATGAATAGTTCATGAATGTTCGTGAACAAAAAACTATGAACGTTCATGAACGTACATGAACGTGTTCATAAACGGTTATTGAATATTATTGAACAACAATTGATACTTTCATGAGTTCATCAACTTATTCTGTTCATGAACTCTTACTTTGTTCTTGAACGTGGGTTGTTCATGAACGGTCCTAAACTCAGAAAATTCATGAACCAGGGCTAATTCATGAACGACCATGAACTCAAAAAAATCATGAATCAGATAGTTTATGAACATTCATGAACGTTTATTGAATGTGTTCATGAACTATTCACGAACGTTACTGCATAACAAAGTTCCCGAGCATTGTTCATGAAATTGAGGTTGTTCACGAACGACCAGTAACTCAGGTGGTTTAATAATGAACCAGATAAGCCAGCAACACTAAAACTAGGTTCATGATGTTCACAAACTAAGTTCATGTTGATGTTCATGAATGTTCACGAATTATTCATGAAAATGTATAAACTTCCTGAAATACATATATAGTATCTTGATTGAGGATTATGTGTGAGATTAACGTCGATACACAGACTGGTCTCAACCTTAACTCGACCAGGCCGCCTTCAACGTGATCGCCAAGTCACATTGAGAAGGGAGAAACAATGCTGTTTCTCTGAAAACCCTACACGGGAAAAGAGGGGTTCGAACCCGGGACGCATGCATTACTGGCGAGGCAGTCAGGCGCTCTAGCCATTGCGCCACGTCCCCTATTCTTTGAGGATTATATTTTTTCTGAGGTTACTTCTTACGTAATAATAATAATAATACCGGTAATAATAATAATAATAATAATAATAATAATAATAATAATAATAATAATAATAATAATAATAATAATAATAATAATAATAATAATAATAATAATAATAATAATAATAATAATAATAATAATAATAATAATAATAATAATAATAAAAATAATAATAATAATATTAATAATAATAATAATAATAATAATAATAATAATAATAATAATAATAATAATAATAATAATAATAATAATAATAATAATAATAATAATAATAATAATAATAATAATAATAATAATAATAATGATAATGATAATAATAATAATAATAATAATAATAATAATATTAATAATAATAATAATAATAATAATAATAATAATAATAATAATAATAATAATAATAATAATAATAATAATAATAATAATAATTATAATAATAATAATAATAAACTTCTATAGCGCCCAAATTATATTAAAAGTTTTTATTCAAGTTATGTAAAAATACTCATTTAAATGACTAATGGCCATCAAGATTTAAATAAGACTGTAATGTGTAATCCAAATAATAGTTGTAACAAGATTGCTCCTGCTAAGGTGGAGCAATTCAATCTAACTGTCACAGCTTGGTGTGTAAGTAACTGTATATTATACTTGTTACTTGTATACACCCCTGATTTACTCCCGCTGGGTGTTGTAACTAGCCGGAAACAGTTTTGTCGAGAAGTGAGACTGATAACAACTCAACTAGTGTCAACAACTACTGTGTATATTATATAGTGTTGGAGAATTACCATCGAGTGGGTGAATTATCAGTAAAATGAGACGCCGAGCCGGCGTTGGTTTAATTTTGGGCCGTCATCACATATCAACATTGAGTCAATGTTTCGTGTTTGCTGGCTTAAAGTTCTGGAAATAATTGTACTATTATTTTTTTAATGTTTTCCTTATATATTCGCGCAAGTATGTTCTCACTGTTTAACTATCACTTTTATGTCCCTTTACAGCATTTTTTTAACATTTGTATTTAAAAAGTAATGCTTGTCTCATGGGCATTATTTTAGTACTCGTATTTATTATATTTTTGTCATTTGGACGTCTATAGTTTATAAATCAAATCGTCATAATTAGACTTATGTGAATGAATGACTTAGAACATAACTATCGCTAGTCCCTCGAGTTGGTAGATCCAAAGAAATATAAGGACCTGGAAACGTATACATGTGTTTCCAATAGATGTTGAGCCAATGCTGATTTTATATTGGGAAATTGCTGAAGAGAGTGGAGCAACATTACGGCAGCATTGGGTTAACATGGTTAACATCCAGTGTTAGTAGGAAGGAAGTTATGCAACGTAACGTAGCCAAGCGCTCTAATTGACCCTTTGATTACTTTCCTAATATGCCTTTTGTGCCCCGTTATTGTGATATATTTTCTTAGGGTATATTTAATCGCCACACGCTACAAATAGAAAAATGGTATAATCGGAGAATAAATAATGTGAATAATTGTATCAATTGAAATACGACAATAGGTCCCTACTTGCTTTATTTTTAATATGAGTTTATTTGAGTGAGGTGTGGGTCGACACGCCGTAGCCTCCACAGGGTCAGATTTATCAGATTTTCGAGTAGCACCTGCTACACGGCTTGTCGCGAGACATTGCGTTAATTATTCTGCCGTGTTGATGGCAATTGTGGAGTAACAGTTAGTTTATAGAAAACGCGCTCACCCACACGAGTACATAAAATGTATTTTATATCAGTTGTTACTATTATATTTTATATCAAGTGTTATTATACAGCTGTTCTATGTGTATCAAAAATCACATTCTTGGGTGGAATTGATAAGGAATTTACTTTTTAGGAGTTGGAATTGACTTTTCTTAAAATCAAGGCGATTGGAATTGACTCAGGAATTGATAACAAGGAATTGGAATGAAATTTGGAATTGATAAAAAGGAATTGACCCCAACTCGATCTGGTTGCGTGTAGCGAAATATAAATCGGTGCTATACAAAAATGACGTTTTTTGGATGTTGGGATCGCCATATGTGGCGGACCAACATACAACAACGAGAATCACATGTCGGATGACTTTATTTCAGCTTATCCGGGCGCGTTCTATCACACGCAGCCACCAGCTCAGATCTGTGTATCTCCCGTCTTAGAATGAGAGGCTCTTCACCGCTACAGTAGGCCTATATATATTTCTAACATTTTGTTTCATTATTTAGGCCTATATTTCATGTAGGCTATATCTCTTACTTAACCCTTTTACTCAAAGTTTAATTAAACCAGGAACGCATGGTTTTTGCCGATTTCTCCGTCATTTATGAACCGATTTCCTTGAAATTTTGCAAAGGCCCTTTGCTAGTCAAATCCTAACAGCGGTAAAAAAAAACAAAAAATATATAGAACATCTGAAAAGTTAGACCATTTGACATGTAATACAATTCTAGAATTAGTTTTATGGGTTTATAGAGGGCCGTATAGGCCTACGTCATAAATTCAATTTACTACATGTCAAAGAGAGGCTAAAGATCCTAAAGTTACCATTATAGCTCTAGAGGGGGCATGGTTGAAACCTACAAGTAGCCTACTTGCATGGCATTTTAACAAACTAAAAACTCTTCCATTGGCCGCGAAGACAGACGCACTAAAGGACATTCATTCCCATTTAAAAAAAAGTGAGAAACAATACAAATAGGAGGAAAATGTTCTACTCACACCGTATTGTGGATGACTGGAACTCCCTGTCAGAGGAGGTAGCCTAGTAACTGCTCCCACACTAAACAGACTGGATAAGTTTTGGTCAAAAAGAATACATAGGCTACTCAGAAACTGATATCTCACACACAAATATATAACATCTCAAAGAGAATACTTATAACAGTAATTACTAAAGGCGGGCCCATATATGGGTTTCACACAATACCATCGAAAAACATGTAACCAAACCTAACACAGCATATCATTATGTGTAGCCTATCAATGATTTTACAAAGAAAACTTACACACTGATAGCCTACAACAAGTCTATTATGATGATGAAATATGGTCTAGCTTTTGAAATAGGGCTGTTGGGATTCTTTTGAAAAATAATGTTTGCAAAATGTCATGAAAATCTGTCGAGCATTGACTGAGAAATCAGCGACAAACATGCGATCTGCACAGGGCCCCGTTTTATCACCCAGAAAATAAACGAGCTCTTATTAATTCTCGTGACCTTTGCCTGCCGCTTACGAAAATGAAAAAAGCTTGTTGGTTTTCTTCGTTTGTCTCCCTCTTTTTACATGTAGGCCTATAGGGAGGTTGCGAGCACTCTTACCCACTCGTTCAATCTTAACGATACTCATATGTAAATGAGCTATTAATAAGAGCTCGTTTCTTTTCTGGATGAAAAAACTGGGCCCAGGGGCGCGTTTTTGGTACGTTATTTTCCAGATTTCTCGTGACCTAATTCCTGCTGTTTACGAAAATGAGAAAAACTCGTTGGCTTTCCTTGTTTGACTCCCTCTTTAACATGTATAGGGAGGATACGAGCACTCTGACCCACTCGTTTAATCTCAACTATCCTCATCTGCAAATGAGCTTTGAGCGAGAATGATGTTGAAACGGGGCCCAGGTTGATCAGTTTTAATGTGACTTTGGCTTGGGCTAGACTACCGTAGTATATATAGTTCAAGTAATTATGGTGCGTAGGCCTATTCACCCTAGCGACTCCGTACTACTGATATGAAACAGATAGTTAGCAGGCTATTTGTTTTATTTTCGGCTTATGGAACTGTGGAATATAAGCACATTAATGATTAAACCAGCATCGCATGATTTTCGCCGATTTCTCTGTCAATTCTGAACCGATTTCATTGAAATTTGCAAAGGCCATTTTAAATTTAAATCTTAACAGCGATAACTATTTCGAAAAATTATATTGAATATTTCAAAAGTTAGACCATTCGACATGTAATACAATTCTAGAATTAGTTTAGGCTAATGGGTTTATAGAGGGACGTCGTAGTTTTAATTTACTACTGTAGGCTATGTCAAATTCAAATGGTCTAACTTTTTATAGGCATGTAGGCCTACCGTACGCTATATAATTTTACGAAATTTTCAGGGCTGTTGGGATTCTTTTGAAAAATTGAGTTTGGAAAATTTAATAACAAGTTCAACAAGTTTCAACAAGTTGAACTTGTTGGAAAATCTAATGAAAATCTGTGGAGAATTGACCGAGAAATCAGCGAAAAACATGCGATCCTGGTTGATCACTTTTTAATGTGACTTTGGGTATCGTTAACTTTGCTACCAGCTTTTTACGGTCTGTCGTAGATTTAAGAATATCGGCGCCATCTAGTGAATAAAAAATTAAGCTTCTATTAAGGGTATCATGATACTAAATCTGTTTTATATACAATGCCCTTGCGGCATCTAGGCCTATTTAAGTTTTAGTTTTATGACAGTATGTTGAAGACAAAGTGTGTTTCTGGTGTCGGTAAGTATCCTATTTAATATTATTGTAACGAGTCTACATGTAGTCTTAAAAATAGACAATTATATTGTCTTATTTCAGAAAATTCTAGGCCTACCGCCCATTGATTTTCACATATTATCGCCCTACTCATTGACTAATTCTCAAGAGTCTCACTACACACAATTCAATAATCTTTTATGATCTCATCACACAAATTCATTCTCACACATTAAAAAAGCGACAAAAATACGGTCTAGCAGCTACTTGGCTTGGGATGACATCAATTTTCGTTTTTAATTCCGTACTGAAGTTGTGTATCCCACGGATCATGTTTTTATTTTTTTCAGATTTTTCATTTTTTTACAAATATTTTAAATCAACATTTCTATGAATCCAGAAGTAACCCGAACAAACTATTTGTATACCTGAGGCTGAAGGACGATTGAATGTTCTCACTGACACAGCATTGGGCCACATGCCGATGGCATCGGCCCAGCGTTGGGTAGACAATCAGTGCTGCAGGTGTGTCCTCCCGTGTCTTGACTATAAGACACCAATTAGCGGCGACTGCTTTGATTTTACCGTCTGATAGGCCTACGTGGGAATATGTGATGCAAAGTGCTGAATATTGCTGACTTGTTTTGTTTACATGACAATATACGACCTGGAAATACAATAGGGGAGAGGCTGCATATTTCGATCACCTCCAACAAGAACGGTCTGTATTCACTCAGTGATTTGTTTAATGGGTGAAGGGGCCTGCCCAGTGTGTAAACATATAATTATCATTATCCTCAGTTGGGGCTATTAGGTTAGAAGCTATTATTAGTGATATGGATAATAAAAACACAGCTTCACATCAATCATGGTAACTTCGATCACATGGATGTTATTACTTCGATCACCTAATTTTAACAGGTCGTGTAATTTCGATCACACATAAAAACCTTGTTAAAACTGCATTTCCCACTAAGATTAAAAATAACGCCACTCAAATGATATGCACGCTTCGCCGACCCTCAGGCCATTATGTAGTGTGGATGGGGCCCAATGATAATGATATTCAATGTTAGATTATGCAGATGCAGGGCCAAATTCATTTGGAAATTTGAATCAATTTAATTACCGTTTAAATAATTTAATTAATTTTACATTATCTCTGCTGGTGTATGCATGTTTTCCTTTCAGGTTCAGTGTTATCAACCAGACTAATAATACGATCATTGAGTTCACATGAAACATGTTGAAAACTCGGGTATATAATTATTAATTGATAACGCTTAGTTTTTAAATAATTTAGATTATAGGCTATAATGAAAGTCACATTAACTTGTAACACATGTTTTTTGTCGATTTCTCAATCAATTCTTGACTGATTTTCATGAGATTCTAGAAGGACTATTTTCGGGTCTCCCGCCAAATACCTTGAACCTTGGCCTACCACACACCAAGATCAGTGACTTGAGTATCATCACCGTTAAGCCTATGTATTTCGATATTTATTATGGGGAGCTCTGTTGGTCCGTTATGTAACACCCACCTCAGAGGATGCTCACTTGATAGGACTGGGGAGTGCAGGTCAAAGGACGGCTGGATGTAAATGTTGTAAGCCGGTATTGCAAGAGGATTCCAATTTCCATGGCAGAATACCACACACCCGAAATTCAGCAAATTTTAGGCTTGAGGCATTTACTGCATTATTGTATGTTTGTTTTGGTAAAGATGGCCAAGAATATTTAGTTACAAGATTCAAGGGAGATGGACTTAAGTAGTCAGAAACAACTACCTTATAGTGGTTCTTGAAGGGGGTTCAAGTAAGTTGTTGTATGAGCTGGTAAACAAAGACATATAATGTTTTCCTTTTACACTGATTCTAACTTAGAAGTCTAATCAAAGACGCCAAGCAATCTTATTATAGATCTTGTTTTCAGAATTTTAAACATAATATAAAAAAAACTATAAGTAGCTATAAGTAGCATAATAAGTACAAAGAAGCATACTGATATCCCTGATTTTTTCACGTGGAACAATAAAACTTTTAAAGATAAGACAGAAATTGCAAATCAGTTTAATTTATTTTTTACAAATATCGGTCCCGAACTAGCAAGTATAATTAAAATACATCCTGATAAATCATATAAAAAATATTTAGTTAAAAAAACATTACCTGATTTTAATTTTAATATTATCAGTGATATTGATATTATCAAAGTAATTGATCATTTGGAAAATAAAACCAGCTGTGGTGTAGATGGTATTTCCAATTCTTTATTAAAATCTATCAAATCGGGAATTGTTCAACCAGTAACTGTTTTAATTAATCAAATGTTAACGACAGGAATTTTTCCAGATAAACTAAAAATCGCTAAAGTTGTTCCTTTATACAAAAAAGGTGACAATACACTTTTTTCGAATTATAGACCTATATCTATTTTACCATCTTTATCTGAAATATTTGAAAAAATTGTTTACTCGCAACTGTATGCCTATTTTGAATGTAACAAATTACTCCATAGCAGTCAATATGGCTTTAGACAAGGACATTCAACTGAATTTGCTGCTTTGGAATTGATAGATAAAATTACATTTTTGATGCAAGAAGGGAATGTCCCTGTTGGAGTCTTTTTGGACATGTCAAAAGCTTTTGACACATTAAATCATGATATATTACTGGATAAACTTTCATATCTAGGTATTTCAGGTATTTCTAAAGATCTTCTAGCATCTTATCTTTCTAATAGACAGCAATATGTACGTTTTGATAACCAAAATTCCGAAATAGCACAAATCACGACGGGGGTTCCACAGGGATCAATCCTAGGCCCCCTTCTTTTTCTAACATATATTAATGATTTTGTAAATACAAGTACACTTTTTAACTTTATCCTGTTTGCTGATGATACTACTATCATCAGTAAAATTGATGCAAAACATGTAAATTTAATCAATAAAGAATTAGATAAATTATTTTTGTGGCTTGAACTTAATAAACTGTCACCTAACATTTCAAAATCCAAATGTATGTTTTTCCATCAGAGTCAAAAGTCAATTATTTATCCAATAATAACTATAAATGGTGTTGAAATTGAAAAGGTTGATAATTTTAATTTTCTCGGTTTAATAATTAATAAAAATTTGAAATGGAATTCTCATGTCAACTAAATTGCTAATAGAATGTCTCGTTCTATAGGACTATTTATGATATTAAGACATACATTACCAACTGATATTTTAGTTCTGTTATATAATTCTCTAATTTTACCTCACATGACCTATTGTTTATTGGCTTGGGGTGATCATCATAATAAGATTTCCTTGCTACAGAAAAAAGTTTTAAGGATCATTACGTTTAGTAAACTTTTCGCTCATTCGGAACCTCTATTAAAACAACTTTCATTGATAAAATTCGAAGATATGGTAAAAATGCAACAAGTGAAATTTTATTATCGTTACCTGAATGGAAACTTACCTTGTTATTTTTTAACATTGATATTGAATAAAAATCCACATAATTAACACACCAGAAACCAAGATCTATATATCGACTCCCGTATAAAAAATGAATTTGTAAAAAAATGTATTGCATATCGTATTGTAACTACTATTAACAGTTGTCCTCATATTATAAAAGATAAATTATATACACACAGTCTCTCTGGTTTAATGATCTATATGAAACGTTTTTTTATTGAAAATTATTCAAATAACTGTAATTTGGTCAATTGTTTTGTTTGCTCGCATGTGTAGTTTTTTGTACTATGAACACACTATAGCTAATTAGCTACATTTGCTTTAATGTACTTTTCTTAAGTCAATTATTTCTATACATATATATATATATATATATATTATTTTTTTATGTGGCTTCTACGCTAGCGACCTAAAGTCTATGTAGAAGTCTCCTGGTTTTCTGCATTTTGTTGTTGTTGTTTTGTTGTTTCTTTGTAGGATGTAGAAAATCGAATAAATTTGTCTGAGTCTGAGTGTCTGAGTCTGACAAACATGAGAGTTGTGGCAATCCATGTTCCACACATATTGAGACTTCCCCTCAAGCTCTCAATCATAAAGCAATTTTCAAAGAGCAACGAAATAATTTGAACTAAAGTTGGATTCATGGTTCTTGTACCGGGGTGTATAAGATTTAATTACACTAAGGGGGGAATATTCACCAAAATACATTATATCAAAATTTGGGAATTAACATACAAACCCGAAAGACTAATACGAGACACACGAGGTTGAACTGACGGTACTGATGTAAGAACAAAACAATTCACATTGATTGACATTTTAATCTTATGAATCATACAAACCAGGCGCGGATCCAGAGGGGGGGGGGCGCAGGGGGCGCACGTCCACCCGTTTTTGCGCCAAATTTTTTAAAAAGTCCCCTAAATTGGCCTAAATATGCCCAAAAACTCGCCCCGAGCCACCTGCGCCCCTTCCTTTTTCAAATCCCGGATCCGCCCCTGCAAACATCATGTTATTACTCAATTGAGAACTTCTGTCACAGGCTCGTGTTCATAGGCAATAGCAAGCAGCAATATGAAAAGGGAAACAAAATTTAATACACAAAAATAAGTGTCAAATATCTATATACTCTCAAGTTTGACAATCACACAAAATATCTGGTTGACACAGATAATACCCCAGATTTCAAAAAAGTTTTTTTTTTCGAGGACGGAAAAATAAAAAGTGTTACTCGTCAATGCCAACACAAGATATTTAGATCTATTTAGAGAATATATCACTTGTAAAATGCACATACATTCCCTTACGATTCACACATCCCATGGTAAATGAATAACATATATCATCGACTCAACAAACACTGAGCTGTCACCTGTGTGCTTCTGATAGGGGTAGATGAACCATTATGTGCTGGGCTGGCAGAGTTGGGACAACGCTGGTCCAACAAATATCTACACCTCATACAGTAAATTTATACTGTAAACATAGTAAAAGTACAGTAAGTACATTTTATTAACCCCTTATTAAGGGTTGATCCGCAGCTTCTTATACAACCTTCTCTGCTATTACATGTTTGATTGCCTCTGGTATAATTTCTTTCTGTTCCTTATGGTTGCCTGCAGCACTTTGTAGCGGCTTGCATTTGGCTCATCTTTTTGGGATTTTACTGCAGTTATGACGGCAGCATCAAGCATTTTAGAAGAATATCCTTGATATATTTCTAATTTTCCACGTTTAGCTATAATCTGAAAATAATTAAAGTCATTTAATAGGCTTAGTGTTGATATAATTAAATTATCTTGATTGATTGACTTATAAAAAAAGTATATGTTATATTTTATCAACCCTTTTATATTTTAAATAGTTACTATTTTGATGATAAAAAGTAATTTCAAGGTCATTGCGTCAATTTCAAGGTCAGGTAAGCAAAAATATGATTTATAACAAATAAAGCTAGAAACAAGTGGATTACCTCTTTTTCGTTTGATTTTGCCTGAAAAATCATTTACTGGTAATATTTTGGTGATTTTGGATGATCCTCTAGGCCGAAAGGTCAATTTCAAGGTCTAATATGATTTTAACCTATCTGCTACAAAGTGGAGCACATATAATACATTGTTTTGGTATGATTTAGACTGGATAATCTAATTCTAGTAGGTTTTTAATGATTAAACATCATCAAATGAAATATAGTAGTAGTAGTAAATCATTGCTTTATGTCACTTTTAGGCACAAAAGGTCTTTCAAGTGACATTATAATACGATTAAAACGTTGTAAACAATTGATGAGATGAATGATGTACAGATGATGATGTGAGGGTGGGGGTGATAGTGCATGGTGGGTTATTAAGAGCGTTTTCCTTCGCTCGCCCGATAAGGGGTTCTGGGCATGTCTAGGGGATATACCCCCAGACGTGCCCAGACGGCCGGGACTTGAGTTTCGCTATGCAATTTAATGCTGAAACTCTGTGGCTTGTAGTGGATGAAGATGACAATGATAAATTCAGGCTTGAAAGAGTTAGGCCGGTGGGAACCAGTCCCGGATATATTCAGGATTTGGGATAGATTACATGAGATAACTATGACGTTATCAATTAATCTGGTCTCTGCAAGAGTGCAACAACAATTTATTGCGGAAGGCAATGGGTTACATGGCGACGGAGAGGTGTTAAGGGGTAATGGATATGTAATCAGGGCGAAGAAGGGTTGTCAAAGGGCGGCGAAAAGGCCTTTAATTACAATGAAAAGTTAAATTAAAAGTGTTTTCAGGGCGAAGAAGAGGCATTTAAGGGCAATAAAAAGGCCTTCAATTGCATCAAAGAGACGTTAAACTAAAAGCCCTACGAAAACGCATAAGGGACGACGAAAAAATCGTGAAAGTGCGACGGCAGTGTGTTTCCATCACCCTTCAATGCTGCTCCATCGCCCTTTAACGCATTTCCATTGTCATTTAATGTTTCCTGGTATACCTTGTAGCCTTTTAACGCCTCTCCGTTGCCCCTTAATATCCCTCTGCCACCTCATAATACACCCAGTATCACTTTAACACCTCTCTGTCGCCCTTTAACGCCTCCTCATTGCCCTTTGATATGCATTCCTATTGTCCGTTAGTGCCTTCTCATTTTCCTACAACACCTTCTCATTACCCTTTAACGCCCCCTTATCAAGGTTTAAAGTTTTCCGTCGCTCTCTAATGCCTCTCCGTTGCCCTTTAATGCCTTCTTGTCGCCTGATCTATTCACCATGAACATGTTTCGTCATTTAAACCCAACAGTATTATATTATCCAATCAAAATCACATCTAAGCTAGGTATTATACATACTCCAAAGTTTAGCATATACGCCAAAAATCATATCTGACCTTGAAATTGACCTTTTGACTTTGAGGGTGACCTCAAATGACAAGATAATGGAAGAAATGGATTTTTCAGTCAAAATCACACGAAGAAAAGGTATTGCACATGTTCCTACCTTTATTAGCTTAAAATTATATTTTCCTTCACTTGACCTTGAAATTGACCTTTTGACCTTGAAAATGACCTTAAAGATCAAAATAGTGCAAGAAATAGTTTATTTAATCATAATGACATGAAAAAAAGGTCAACATCACACGAAAAATACCTATAAGATTTCTTCTTATTTTTCTTTCTTAAAATTAATGTTTTTACTTTTTGACCTTGGAATTGACCTTACGACCTTGAAGATGACCTTGTATCTCCAAAATAACACCCTAAATGGATTTTTCAGTCAAAATCCCATGAAAAAGAGGTATTATACATGTTTCTAACGTTACTTGTTAAAAATGATATTTCCGCTTACTTGACCTCGAAATTGACCTTTTGACCTTGAAGATGACCTTGAATAATCAAAATAATTTCAGGAATGGATTGCCTAGTCAAAATCACATAAACATGAGGTAATCCACTTGTTCCTAGCTTCATTTGTTATAAAAGCATATTTGACCTTGAAATTGACCTTTGACCTTGAATATACAGAAATGCTCAAACTTTTCAAGCTGGCACTGATCGGATCTGAATTCAGCACAAAAAAATCTATAAGATACATCAAAAAAACATTGTATATGTAACAAAACAAGGTTAGGTCATTTTCATATAAGCCCGAGCTTGGACTATTATAAGTCACTCCAAAATATAAATAGTAATAATATGCTGAACGAGACAGCAAAAAAGTAACATCATTACACAATAGGCCTAATGTAAATGATCCCAGCGAACATCAGGATCGACCTATCTATATACTAATATATTATCCCCAGTGTACGAAATCGTGGGACATTTCTTTGGACGGTCATATCTAAGACTTCCCTCGAATAGTCAGGTCGAAAATATATTTTTTTTAGAATCAGTAACATTTCAGTTACCTGCCCGCATGCTCAGCTCACAGGTCGCACAGTAATTGAAAAGTTATGGACATTTTTCTGACCTTGGTCGAGATCGTTCTCAGGCATCGCCATTTAATGGTCATAAAATACTAGCGGGTGATTTCAACCTCTCTGGATAGACTGGGAGACCTACGAAGTATTGCCTGGTGCACCAAACAGGCGAGAAACTGGCAAAATTTTAACAATTTTAGACGATTTAGGCCTGCACCAATGAAATTCAAAACCAACACGAAAAAATAACATATTGGACTGATTTATATCAAATGCGCCCAGAATCGAAACTGTATCGAGTCTCTCAGATCATGACGTCATTCTTGCAGAATTTGATATCAATCCCTATAGCAAAGAATTTCAAAGACCGAAAGTCAATGTTTATTACAAATGGAAAAATACAAATTTGAGGAGTATTTATATTCACAGACTGTCGTGAGTAAGTAAAAAAATTAACCAGATAATCAAAAAGAGAAATCAAGCATTTTCTGAAATGAAGAAAAGTAACTCTACCGAAGACACAGATATATTCCACGAATTTAACCCAACAACACATAGCACTCTGCCAGACATGGGGATTTCCATCCATGAACAAATGCAAATTTACTGTTCCGGGCATCGTCGCGAAAGTGATAATTGTGAAATTACATGTTTAGGTTTTAACCACGATTCTGTCCCCATGATCACATCTGGTTTTGAGCCTACACGATGTGTCATTTCGGCCGGCTGAGCAGTTTTATTTGCTAAGCTCTGATTACAGTTTAGGACTACTATCCTTTAATTGAGTGTTTTTTTTAGAATTTATAGTGGTTTTATTCTTATGAATTTTGGATTTTATTTTTATTTTTGGCGATGACATACGTTATCGTGAGCCAGGGATAGCCTAAGTAGAGATTCTGTGGAGCTTATTGAGGACGTTTTGCTGTCATCACTAGTTACAGTTGATAGTGAGCTAGCAGTGGTTGAGCTGGGAATTTACGTTGAAAGTGTTAAAAATACCTGTTGAAAGATTTGGAAGGCCACAATTTATGCAGCACCACGAGATGTAATTATAACCAAGAATATTGTACATATTTTGGGAAACCCTATGGCAGTGGTCACATTCTAGTCCTTCATCCTCCCAAGTTATCTGTTTTTGACATACCACGCAGATGCATGATGTGTTTGGTTTTGGATTTGGATCAACAGGGCCGTAGGCTGATCTCGTTGCGGGGGGGGGAGGGGGTGCGTATTTTTCTGATGCGGACCTATTGGCGAGCACAGCGAGCCATAAGAGCAGCTGGGGATTTGGGGGGCGCTGTAAGCCCCCCTAGAAAATTTTGTTAGTTTGTGACTTCTGAGAGCACCTGACATGAATTCTGGAGATATAATGGATTTGTTCATACACATGATATTTTTAGCCTGACAAAAAAACTACTTTTGAAAATTAGTATTCAGGTAAACCAAATATTACTGGAACAAAGGGCTATTCAAGCAAAATCATTAGGGGCCTATATCTAATTTTGAAATATAATTCCAAACATTGGAAGTGTAGGCCTATTTGATTATTATTTTAATTGAGGCAAAAGTCAATAACGTTATATTGTACTGACAAGTACATAATCAAGTAAAATGATACATGTATATCTTGCATCCTTAATATATACTTAAAACTTGATGACAAAAAATACCCATCACTACATAATAAGGCATGCAGGATTATCGTATAATGCACATTTAGTTCTGTGAAGTGTTTTTAGTAATATGCTCTAGTTACAGTAGACTACTTCCCCATGATAAATATGATATGGTCAAAAGTTAATAGAAACAATTATTTGCTGAAAAAAAACTACATTATGTGTAGGATAACAGTATCAGCGTATTAATAAGGCATCGTTATAATGCTTTTTATAAAAGAGAATCTAGCTCTAGACAACGTGTATGGAGCTTTGGATACAGATCAACAATCTCGTCCAAATTAAATTGTGTATCATAATAAAATCTACCACTCCATCCTAGGATCTAACCCCCCCCCCCCCCCCCTCGTGATTATGTGTCTCAGAATATACCCCCTTTTAAACATCTAGGCTATACGAGGCCCTCCCAGAATCTACCCTCCGTCTCAGAATAGACCAACTTTTAAACATTTATATGTGATCCTCCCAGAATCTACCCCTCCCTCCCAGAATATACCCGCTTTTTATATAAAGCGACACTCCTAACAATCTACTCTACCCCTTTTTTCACAACTATGTGCAACACTCCCATGATCTACCCCTCCCTCCCAGAATATACCCCCCCCCTTTTAAACATCTATGCGACCCTCTCAGAATATACCCCTACTTCTCTGAATATACCCCTCCCCTTTGAACATCTATATGCGACCCTCCCAGAATCTACCCCTCCCTCCCAGAATAGATACCCCCTTTTTTGGCAACTATACCTATGCGACACTCCCACCCCTTCTTCCAGAATATACCCTCTTTTTCTACAGCTATATGTGACGCTACCAGAGTCTATCCTGCCCTCCCAGAATTTACCCGCCCTGCGAGAATATACCCCTTCCCCTTAGATATGCGACCCTCCCATAATCTAC
Source organism: Flabesymbios commensalis (assembly GCA_964017125.1). Lineage (NCBI taxonomy): Eukaryota > Metazoa > Annelida > Polychaeta > Terebellida > Flabelligeridae > Flabesymbios > Flabesymbios commensalis. The sequence goes on from OZ024906.1 coordinate 43,416,862, forward strand.
CCAACCCTCCAGAATATACCCCTTTCTGAGCCACTATATGCAACACTCACATAATCTACCCCTCCCTCCCAGAATATAGTTACCCCCCCCCCCTCCTTTAAACATCTATAAGCGACACAGAATCCACCCTCCGACCCAGAATATACCCCCACTTTAAACATCTGCGGCCCTCCCAGAATCTACCCCTCCCTCCTCCCAGAACAGGATCTGGGAGGATGGGTGGGGGCCCTAGGGTAGTGGTTAGCACCGCTGCCTTTCACGCCAGAGTTCGGGGTTCGGTTCCCGGTCTCGGCGGTTTGAAAGAAACAAAAAATGTTTCTTCCCCATCCACGTGTGAAAGTCAGTATTGTGGGGAGCCTCCGTGACCGAGAGGTAGCGTGCTCGGCAGCCAGGGCTCGAATTTCGAATCCTGTGTCTGGAGGACAGTGTCATCTCACCATCCTCAGGAGGTTCTCCTGGCCCAGTTTAGCCTATATGTGCACAAAGGTGGCCTAAAGCCCGATTCATTTCATTTCATTTTCATTTCCCAGAATAGGATACTCCCCTTTTTAGACAACTATTATATCCTATAACCTTTTAGACAACTATAAGCATCTATCCCGCCCTCCCAGAATGTACTCCGCCCTCCCAGAATATGCCCCCCACCCCCTTAGATATGCGTCCCTTCCAGAATCTAACCCTCCTTTAAGAATATACCCCGTTCTTCACCACTATATGCGACACTCCCGGAATCCACCCCTCCCTCTCAAAATATATCCCCCTTTTAAACATCTATACGCAAATCTACTCCTTCCTCCCAGAAAATACCCCCAGCCCTTTTCTGCAATGTAATTCTCCTAGAATCTACCCCTCTCTCCTGCCTGGATAAGTGTGCATGCTCTAGAAGGCGCATATAGAGGGCCTATTTATCATCCCTGGGGACTCAATGTGTTCAGTCAGTGTATTCCCAGCAAACACAAAACATTTGTATAACATTTGCACATTGTTGGACCAACGTCGAGGACGTTGGGCCGACGTTGTACAATGTTATACAAATGTTTTGTGTTTACTGGGTTAGGACTGTGACAGTGCCGCCCACGAGGGGTTGCAGTATCAGTGGCGGATCCAGGATCTGAAGAAAGGGGGGCACACTTGGTTTTGGGGGCTTGCCCACAATAATTTTTGGGTACATTTTAACCAATTGAAGCAATTTGGCGAAAATAGGAGGGGCGCCTGCTGCTAATGAGTAGGGCCTATCCTTGATTTTACCAATCTTTGTGCGGACCTTGGCCTTCAGGTGGGCCTGGCGGACCTTCTATGTCCCAGCGGGGGGGGGGGGTGCGAGCGTACCCAACGTCCACCCCCTCCGCCCCCCCCCCCGCCTACGGCCCTGCTCAACATCGAACGAGTTTGACAATAACACACGTGAGAGAAACAACAAAAACAATTTGTTGGTAATTTTTTCTTATTATTCCTTTTAGCTGTCAAGGCAAAACTGGCAATTTTCGTCGTGTGAGTAACACCTGGCATACATGTATGACCAGTGCTTTTTTGTGCTAATTTGGGCCTTAGTGTAATGATTATATATTGATTGCATACTAATGATTATTCTGATTATATACATACTATGTACACTACCTAATATGGGTATATATAAATTTTGATTACTAATGAATTAAAGAAAAAGAGTTAAAGGCTGCGTTATTGTGGCAGCTTTGCAAAAACGTCTGTTCCGGTCGCATGCGCAACACCACAATTTAATGATAAAACGACCACAGGCGGAAGAATTTGACAACTGTAATGCGAAAACAGGGTCGGAAACTCCTGGTCCACAGCTCATTAATTTCCGTTGATACCAGATAAATATATGTCTACTCTATAGACAAGTTGGGAATCTCACATTGAGGTGCAGTAGTGAACATTCCCTGATGGTGACCACTTCTAGAGTTCCTGCTTATTTGGCCGCCCAGGGAGTAACGAGTTCAGTAGGGCCTATACACCTCACTGTCCTCAATGTCAGATAACCAACTTGTTTATAAATTAGCGAACTGTACGTTCGACTATTGCAGATCCGCCTTAGTGAGGCACCTGTTGACACAGCTAGAACCCCCCCCCCCCCCCCGAAAAAAAGTGCGGGATTGGCAATATTTGTTATTAGCCAATCCTATGAACTGGCAAATTTTATGGTTTATAAACATTATAAAGGCCTACAATTAAGAAAAACTCTGTCAGCTGTTTCTTTTTTGTACCCCGATACTATAAAAACGTTTTTGATTCTATTTTTTTACTGTGCAAGTATAGCCTACAGGAAAACATCCTGCCACACCCTCGTAGCATATAGTTATTTATCAAGTTACCAGCCAGTATCCATATCATGTATTATCACCAGTAATTGTGAACCTACAAACAAACATAATTAGAATAAAAATATATCATTGAATATATCAATCTTTGAATCATTGATTTCAATCATAATATTTTCTCAGGATAAAAAAAGTTCAGTTTAAGCCAATGACAGTTTTAGCCAAGGAGTGTTTTGATTGTTAATTTACTTCTGGTATTTCACTTCTAATCAGATTGAACATTTGAAAGAAGAGGAACATGAAGAAAGACCCGTTGTCGCCAAGAACAATAAGATGGTTGAGAAGATCCAACCTTTTATATGTCTTTTTGACTTGGAATGCATTTGGTTTGCTGGCATACAATTATTATCGCACCAGAGGTGACACACACCCTGAAAATAGTAACGCTGACAAATGGCAGAAAATGAGTGGAAGTAAGTATATATATATTATATTCCAATACATTGCTTCTAAATAGAAACAATATCAAATGTGTCGTCATCACCATTGATGACATTTTGTAGGTTTATTTTGACCCCTAGTACACTGATGTAGAAGCATTGGTGAGAGTCTGGAATGATATTCTAGCGGCAATGGATAAGAAACAAGGATAAATGCTGGTTCTACTCGATTTATCAGCAGCATTCGACACAACTGACCATAATAATAATAATAATAATAATAATAATAATAATAATAATAATAATAATAATAATAATAATAATAATAATAATAATAATAATAATAATAATAATAATAATAATAATAATAATAATAATAATAATAATAATAATAATAATAATAATAATAATAATAATAATAATAATAATAATAATAATAATAATAATAATAATAATAATAATAATAATAAAAATATTAATAATAATAATAATAATAATAATAATAATAATAATAATAATTGGGACCGTGTTTATTCAACTAAAAAGACATGGCAGCCAAAAGGCTGAAGAATTGTCATTTTACATAAAAAAAATCAAATGCAATATATACATGATACGATATTAAAATTGAATAAGTTAAATAAGTTAAGTAAGTTGAAAGGAATTTTCCAGAAACACATGATTTGCAGGCACAATGACTAGGTAAAATGTATCAAACATTATTTATTAATTTAATAAAGAACATGATTGGGCTGGAGCTGAAACGACCAGACTTGGTAGGCATAGTGGATAATTTGTTCTTATTACGTTATTACGGAGGTTGTGGCGATGACAATTGCCCCCACGTGGTGGTAACCAGCTGCTAAAATCAGTGCTTTCGGCAAGCCCATTGGCAAAGTTCAAACATAGTTGTGTGCGTCGCTCAGAGAGGTTGGTAATCCTGAGATATGTCTGGCTTCGCTGTAACTGGAGTCAGGTGATAGCACTCTGAAGACCTGCCTCTATGTTAAATTTGTAACTGTTGACTTTTCTGTATTCGTCGAATAAGGCGCTGATTAACAATGACAGCTACGCAACAACTGGTTCAAGCACTGGTACTATCTCGTCTTGACTATTGCAACTCGCTCCTCGCTGGACTACCATCATCTCAGATTGCACAAGGAGTCACATATATAAGGGAATAACAGCCGATGAGGATGAAGTGACAACCAACAGGAGTGACAACGAGGAAGGAGTGACAATGACGAGTGAGTGTCAACGAGAACAGCGTTAAAACAAGGAAGGATTGACAAAGAGGAGGGAGTGGTAACCAGAAAGGAGTGACAGAGGGGCGATTGACATAGAGGAGAGAGTGACAACGAGGCTGGAGTGACATAAAGGAGGGAGTGAGTTGTGTTCGAGTGACAATGAAGAGGGAGTGACAGAAAAGAAGGAGTGACAGAGAGGAGAAAGTGACAACGAGATTGAGAGACAACGAGTGACAAAGATGAAGGAGTGATAACGAGGAGGGAAGACAAAGAGGAGAGTGGCTGCGATAACAAGTAGGGAGTGACAACGAGAAGGGAGTTAAAACTAGAAAGGAGTGGTAAAGAGGAGGGAGTGGCAGAGAGAAAAAGGATGAGGGATTGACAACGTAGAGGGAGTCGCAGTGGGGAGGGAGTGAATAACGAATAGAGAGTGACAACGAACAGAGTGTGACAACGAAGAGGGGTTGACAACGAGGGGGAGGGGCAGTGAGGATGGAGTGAATAAAGAACAGGGAGGGACAACGAGCAGGGAGTGACAACGAGGAGATAGTGGCAGAGAGGCGGACGTGGCAGAGAAGAGGGATTGACACAGAAGAGGGAGCGATAGAAGGGAGTGAATGAGTGTAGTGAGAGGCAGCGAAGAGGGAGTGACAGAGAGAAGGATTGACGAGTAGGGATTGAGTGACAGAAAGGAGATAGTGACAATGAGGAGAGTGACGGTGAGGATGGAGGGACAAGAAGGAAGATGTGACAAGGAAGAAGGAGTGGCAAGGAGGTGGGAGTGACAACGGCGGAGGAATGACAGCGAGGAAGGAGTGACAGAAAGGAGTGGTGACCATGAGGAGGGAGTGACAATGAGGAGGGTGAGAAAGCGAAGAGGGAATGACAACGATGAGTGATGACGAAGAGGAATGAAAGGAGAAGGGTTCACATCGGGGATGAAGTAACAGTGGGGAATGAGTGACAACGAGTTGGGGCGACGGTGATGATTGTGACAACGAGGCTGGGGTAGCATATATCAATTGCCTTTCGATCAAGCCTTGTCAATTTTATACATGGTCAGGTATAGTCGAAGTTGTATTGACAAGCCCATGATATTAACGGAAGTGGATAATTGAAATAAGTTTTCTTTATCATTCTCAATTGTTCATTTATGAACACACTGAAGATTTAACTTTTAGTTATCTATATCATATGGACAATTTTAGGATGATTATAAATATTTATCTGTAATGAATGGTATGCGCCGGGTGGTTGTCACAGTTGTTCATACCTAAGTCATTATAAATAGTGATGAGATGACCGGAGATAGGGGTACACAGTGAAGACCGAGTGTCAACGAGGATGGGGTAATCATAATGTAACAGTGAGAACTGAGTGACAGCGAGACCCGGATATGAGTGCCAACAGTGATGACGTCAAGTGTTGACGAGGCTGATATATAATAATTTATGTATTTATATCGTGATCAGCTTCAAAACTTGTTCTAAGATCACATTAAAAGCTACTAATTCGCTACATATTAATGTATGGTACCAGATATAGGCAAAGGTATCAGGACGGTTCGCCACAGGGGCGGTTCGCCACAAGACGTTTCACCATGTGCAGTTTTGGACGGTTCGCCACAGCTTTGGACGGTTCACCACGTACAGCACAGCTGGGGACGGATCACCACTAGTCAAAAAAGATTCGCCACAAGGGAGAGAACATATAACATTAATAAAATGTTGATTATTTGAGATCGGTGGAGCTAGAAGTAATGTAGGCAACAATTTTTTTTTGTAATTTTGCAAATAAAAACGATTAGAGACTCGCTACAGGTGAAGAAATGACAACGGAGACAACATACATGTATAATATAAAATGGATTACTTTATTACCAACTAATCTTTATATAAATAAAATATGATAATTTTTTCGTGATCACCATTATCATCATTTATACATACAAATATATACAATAATTTTAAACAATAATACATAATTTTATAAATGTAAATATACAATAGTATACATAAAATGTTTACCTACAAATTACACATATATATATAATAATACAGAGTGTGAGACATGTGAGATGGACTTAACCATCAGCTTAATATCTTCTAAATACTGCCTGGGATATTATGAGGCTAAATACGAGTATATGATGGGCTACACGGATGAACTACATGATTGTACTCTCTAGTAATATTTAAAAAATCAATAGTTCCGGTGTGTTTCTTTTTTTAACAGCTCAGAAATATTTGGCTCTAATGGGGAAAGACGATAGTGAAGTCAGGCATGTGCAGATTTCTGGACTGAAGATTGTAAAAAATGAAACAACAACATTCAAGGCTGTAACAGAACCAAAAGAAGGATGGTAAGTTTATTATCAACTTATAATTATTACTTTTTTATCCCCCGCCCTTAGGGGAAGGGGGATTTTAGTCGCGCCAGGATTCTGCCCGACGGCTGGCGTCCGGCGTCACGTTTTCTTGTAGGCCTAAAAACTGGTCATTTTTTTTTTAATTTAAACATGACATTCCTAGCAACATGGGGATGTGCGAGTGATTTTTTAGAGATGCTATCTAAATTCAAAAAGGCCGCCAGAGGTCAACTCTAAAAAAATTTGTGGGCGCAAAAACTGAAAATTTGAAGTCATTAATAATTCACATTGTACAATCACATCACCCACCATCTGGAAATGTGCAAGTGATTTTACTGAAATTTAAAATGGCCACCACAAATCGACTTTTTAAATATTTGTGACCGCAAAAAGTCTAACCTAATTTATGGCGGGGGATGATATAGGACTTCAGGCCTCTTGTTAAATTATTAGAATACTGTCTGTATCCAGTGATACAGAAACGTTCTGAAATATTTATGATCTTGTCTTCTGAATCGCATTTCAGTCGCATGGGATTCAGATTCACCCACGTGTATGCATATTTTGTTTATCTTTTCAGAATGATTTGGAGATAAAGTAGCACGCTTGTAGGAGAACCAACCTACTATGGGATTGATAATATATTCAATATTACACATAACCTGTTTTCCAGTGATATATGACATTGAATACTGTACTGATTTGTGATACAAAATGAAAACAGACACGAATTACCTTGTTGAATTTCCAGTTGTGTAACTGGTGGTATTACTAATGTTTTCTCAAAGTAAATGTTTGCATTTTTTAAATATGAGTTTTGACTACTTGAGACGTAACCATGGTAACTAAAATTTGTGAAAATGTTGTTACACAAAGGAACCGGTGTCATCTCGGGCCGCGGAATAGTCATGATGTATTCAGGACTCTTTGTTGAGCTCTGTACTTACTGCAGTAAAAAATAAAGTGGATTTCATCCCGTACTTGACCTGGACATGAGGCACAAAACATACGCTCAGCATGAGTAATAATAGGGAGAGTATATCTGCCGGTCCCTATTTAAATATGGTTAGAACTTAGTCTTAATGACATGCCGATATTAAGGGAATATATGGCTCAGGACTGAAATTGTGTTTGAAGTCTTATATTAGCATAATTTTGGGTTTTGTTTCTGAATTATTTATTACTTTTAAAAAAATTATTTTTAGATGCTGGCTTATATGTTTTCGCAGCTTAAGACTAGGTGGCTAATCATCCTATAAATATCAGAGCTCTGTCAATTCAATTATTGCTTGAACTTTTGAAATTTCGGACGGCTGACTGCAAATTCAGCAGGGAATTGTACAATTGTTTTGCCATATTATAATCCGGTAGGTTTTGCATCCTAATCCAAAACACAATTGTGTAAAAATAATTTTCAAATATAGGCCTAGTGGATATTCTCCTAGACGGGGCATCTGTCTGGCACTTCGCTTCCAGACGGGGAGCTGGATGTTGTTTATAGACTCCAGAAATTCAAACAAAATGGCCGCCGTTTATACTGTTCATACCAGCTCGATTGGAATTTTCTATTGTTTATATTTTCCTGACGCGACCGTAAAAACTTATTAACGGTGGCGTCCATACACTTTTTCAGCTTCACAAATTGATTGTACACCACTAGACAGTCAGATAAGGGTGTGCAGACATCACACTGGTGCCTCGCCTGTTTTTTCAATAGGCAGCTCGTCAACCGGGAGGGGGGGGGGGACCGGTTGACAATGTTGACCAATATATTTTCCTAGCTCACCATGTATACACAAATATTTTCTCTTTCAGAAAACTGTTTAAAACGCATTTCTTCGATTTGGCTTTCCCGCCCTATAGCTCCCTGATGACGACCATACTTATTTCCCTCGACTTTTCTTTGGAATTTGATAAAGATGGATTGCGCCTCTGATCTCGGCCCTCCGAGAAGTTAGGCGCATACAGCCATATTAATAGTTTTCTGTTTTACTCTGAAATAATTCTTCGCCTGTTTAAAGCTGTATATTTGCGTAATATTTTTGGATTTAATATCGCACCTGAAGCTATGGTGGGGCCTATCATAATGTTGGGGGCTAGATGGGTTGTGAAGAACAATAAATTTACACAGTTTTACACCTAAAAATTAGCCAAATATGAATCATAATTTGAATTCATTTCTCACGAATTTGTTATATCCACTTGTCTAGCTGACTGATTCAAGGTTATGATCGATCAAAATTTTGACTATTTCTGTTCTTTTTTATATATATATATACTCCAAAACAGCATCATCCACCATGAAAATTTAATGTTATGTTTTTGGTATATTCTAGAGCAGCACCATGAATTATGTGTATAGGCCTATAAAGTCATAACAATATCACTCGCTAATAGACAATAATAGGTGAATTAAATTTGCCATCTTTAGATGCGAGTTGTAAAATAAATATTGAGAATTTTTAACCCATCCTTTTTTACTAAATATTGTAACTGTCAATCAGGCCAATAATCATCCAAAAGCCAAAATTTCAAATTCGCTCATGGCAATAATATGAGAACATGTCCATAGGCTAGAATTATTGGAGTCTTTTTAATTTTGAGTTGCTGCGGCAACATAGAAAGTGTGCTGAAAGCCCTTTTTATCAGTTATCCCCGTATTTATTAGCTCCCGCCGTCACCGTAGGTGAGCGAAGGGAGCTATGGATTCTACCTCCGTTTTTTTTTGGCCTCTTCTTTTGCCTATAACTTTGTGAGAAAATAAGCTAGGATAACAATTTTTGGTATGTGGGTTACTTCCAGGTGGCTAATGGACGGGTTAAAATATTTTTAATCTGAATTCAATACGCAAGGTTGCAGAGGGGAAAATGATGATGTGACGGCGTTGGGCCGTTGGGCCGTCCGTAAACAATTCGTTTCCGGAGCATATCTCTGAAAGTGCTTGTCCGATTGTCTTCAAATTTTACACACAACACCCCTAGGGGGTCTAGTTGTGCCTTTTGGGGTATTTGAACTTTGACCTACTTCTGGTTCAGAACTATGACCTATTTAGACGTTTTGACGCGCACTTCGTTTCCGGAGCAGATCTCGAAAAGTACTGGGCCGATGACAGTCATATTGCACATACATGTTCTCTAAGGTCCCTAGTTGTGCCTTTTCAGGTTTTTGGACCTTGACCTTGAAGTTGACCCAGCACTTTGACCTAATTTATAACATCGGTAAATCCGACTGAAAGATTTTGCGGAATATCATGAAAACCGCTCAAGATAGCTACACCATTACTATAAAACAAATTGTGAGGTTTCAGGAGAGGATGCATCTTGAAAAATTTCAAGTTGATAAAATTAAAAATGGCCGCCTATCGGCCATTATTCACCTCGACAGGCCTGATATTGCGGAATATCATGAAAACCGCTCAAGATAGCTACACCATTAATATCAAATAAATTGTAAGGTTTCAGGAGAGGATGCATCTTGAAAAATTTGAAGTTGATAAAATTCAAAATGGCCGCCTATCAGCCATTATTCACCTCGACTGGCCTGATATTGTGGAATATCATGAAAACCGCTCAAGATATCTACACCATTACTATAAAACAAATTGTAAGGCTTCAGGAGAGGATGCATTTTGAAAAAATTCAACTCGTCCAAGTTCAAAATGGCCGCCAATCGGCCATTATTCACATTCACATGGCCGTTATTTGGTAAACCGTGCTAGATGGCTAGACCATTACTATAAAACAAAATGTGTGATTTCAGGAGAGGATGCATCTTGAAAAAATTTGACTCGATAAAATTCAAAATGGCCGCTTATCGGCCATTATTCACTTTCACATGGCCGTTATTTGGTCAACCGTGCTAGATGGCTAGACCATTACTGTAAAACAAAATGTGAGATTTCAGATGAGGATGCATCTTGAAAAAATTTGACTTGATCAAATTTAAAATGGCCGCCTTTTCGGCCATTATTCATTTTCACATGGCTGATATTTGGTAAACCGTGCTAGATGGCTAGACCATTACCTGATTACTATAAAACAAAGTGTGAGTTTTCTGGGGAGGATGCACCCTGAAAATTTTTAACTTACGAATTCAAAATGGCCGACAATCAGCATTATTTACCTCGATAGGCCTGATATCAGGTAAACCGTGCTAGATAGCTAGACCATTACTATAAAACAAAATGTGACGTTTCGGGAGAGTATGCCTTTTAAAAACTTTCGACTCAATCGAATTCAAAATGGCCGCCTATCGGCCACTATTTACTTTCACATTGCTGATATTTGGTAAACCGTGTTAGATAGCTGGACCATTACTATAAAACAAAATGTGAGATTACAAGAGAGGATGCATCTTGAAAAAAATTGACTCAATCAAATTCAAAATGGCCGCCTATCGGCCATTATTCACTTTCACATAGCTGTTATTTGGTAACCGTACTAGATGGCTAGACCATTTCTATAAAACAAATTGTGAGATTTCAGGAGAGGATGCATCTTGAAAAATTTTGACTCGATCAAATTCAAAATGGCCTCCTATCGGCCATTATTCACTTTCACAGAGGCGATATTTGGTAAACCGTGCTAGATGGCTAGACCATTACTATAGAATAAAATGTGAGATTTCAGCTGAGGATGCATCTTGGAAAATTTCGACTTGATCAAATTCAAAATGGCCGCCTTTAGGCCATTATTCACTTTCACATGGCCGATATTTGGTAAACTGTGCTAGATGTTAGTCCATTACTATAAAACAAAATTTGAGCTTTCGGGGGAGGATGCACCCTAAGTTTTTAACTAGGTTCTATCGAATTCAAAATGACCGTAAATCAGCTATTAGTTACCTTGATTGGCCTGATATCGGGTAAACCGTGCCAGATAGGTAGACCATTACTGGGATACTGATTAGGATCATTAATTTAAATGGAGGTTTGCAATCTCTGACAGACTGTCTAGTTCTTATCTTACTCTTAGACTGAGCTTCTTAGACCTAGTTGTCTTGCGTCTTGATTTTAGACCTAGCCTAGGACTACATTACAAACCCTACACAAAATTGCTTAAATCAAATTCTAATTCGTCGCGGGAGCTCCTGGACTTATGTAGTCTTGTTATTTTGGACATGCACGTCCAAAATTAAATCTCATCCTTATTTGTCGCTTAACTTCTAAATGTGCAGCAGAAAATTTAAAAAAACGTACGCAATTCTAGTCTATGGACATGTTGACATATTATGTACATATCAAGGAGCCAAAATAAAAATGATTATTTTGGCCTGATTGTGTCGAAAACTTCTTTGTATTTAAATTATTTTGGATTTCTCTCCAAAAACTATTATTTTGGTCTTTATGGTATTTACGATAAATATGCACCCATTCTTATCTCAGGTAGGCTAGCAGTAGTTGACCTGAGCGACATCTACGTGTGGAGAATGGTCTGCACCATAACGTGGCAAATTATCAAGCTGTCGAATTTGCAGTCCTTCAGGACTATATTTTACTATAAAATGAGATCATCAGTTTACAACAAGTGTAACAAGAGAAGCTCATCAATAATTACAATACCACTTGTTTTACATAAGTAATCACTCATAGCAGAAGAAAATCTTTAAACATCATGATCTGGGCTATTTGGCCAATCTTGGGTGAGGACTTTGGACGGAGAACCATTTTTTCTTTGACACGACAGCCCTCCAATTGTCGTATCAGGTTGGGTAATCTGGCCGATATTACCGGTAGTTAACCAGGCTAGTCTCTGAGACAGCTCTTGAAATCAGAGACAGTTGTAGCCTCTTGGGGGCAAGCCTCCAAAACCCCCCGATCCATGCTCTCAATAGACCACTATGCCCTATCACCCCACCCTCACATCATCATATGTACATCATTCATCTCATCAATTGACTACAAAGTTTTTATCGTATTACAGTTTCACTCAAATGACAATTTGTGCCTAAAGGAGACTTGAAGCAATAATTTACTACTACCTTTGACTTGGCCCGCTTAGCTCAGGACGGTTGCAGTTCATCCTCCGCCTGTCTGTATTATTATGTGTATAGGCCTGTGAAGTCATAACAAAAATCACTCGCTAATAGACAATAATAGGTGAATTAAATTTGCCATCTTTAGATGTGAGTTGTGAAATAAATATTGAGAATGTTTAACCCATCCTTTTTTTACTAAATATTGTAACTGTCAATCAGGCCAAAAATCATCCAAAAGCCAAAATTTCAATTTCGCTCATGGCCATAATATAAGAACATGTCCATAGACTAGAATTATTGGAGTCTTTTAAATTTTGAGTTGCTGTGGCAACATAAAAAGTGTGCTGAAAGCCCCTTTTTAACAGTTATCCCCGTATTTATTATTTTGGACATGAACGTCCAAAATTAAATCTCATCCTTATTTCTCGTTTAACTGCTAAATGCGCAGCAGAAAATTTAAAAAACGTACGTAATTCTAGTCTATGGACATGTTGACATATTATGTACATATCAAGGAGCCAAAATAAAAATGATTATTTTGGCCTAATTGTGTCGAAAACTTCTTTGTATTTTATCCTTTTGGATTTCCCTCCAAAAACTATTATTTTGGTCTTTATGGTATTTACGATAAATCTGCACCCATTCTTACCTCAGGTAGCAGTGGTTGACCTGAGCGACATCTACGTGTGGACAATGGTCTGCACCATAACGTGGCAAATTATCAAGCTGTCGAGTTTGCAGTCATTCAGGACTATTTTACTATAAAATGAGATCATCAGTTTACAGCAAGTGTAACAAGAGAAGCTCATCATTAATTACAATACCACTTGTTTTACATAAGTAATCACTCATAGCAGAAGAAAATCTTTAAACATCATGATCTGGGCTATTTGGCCCATCTTGGGTCAGGACTTTGGACGGAAAAAACATTTTTTCTTTGACCCGACAGCCCTCCAATTGTTGTATCAGGTTGGGTAATCTGGTCGATATTACCGGTAGCTAGCCAGGCTGGTCTCTGAGACAGCTCTTGAAATCAGAGACAGTTGTAGCCTCTTGGGGGCAAGCCTCCAAAACACCCCGATCCATGCTCTCAATAGACCACCATGCCCTATCACCCCCAGACTAACATTATCATATGTACATCATTCATCTCATCAATTGACTACAACGTTTTTATCGTATTACAGTTTCACCCAAATGACCATTTGTGCCTAAAAGAGACTTAAAGTAATATTTTACTACTACCTTTGACTTGGCCCGCTTAGCTCAGGACGGTTGCAGTTCATCCTGCGCCTGTCTGTTAGCCCATGTTTGTAAGGCAGATAAGTCTTTCTGCAGAAACTCGTGGTGGGCAGGGTTAACCCGGTACAAGAGGCAATTGTCTGAAAAGAGACTGGCCTAAGAATTAAGATACTGTCGTTGATATGTTGGTATGTTGGTATGGGGGTCTGAGTAAAATAACACCACGCCCAAACTATATTTTCAGAGTCCTCTCCGGTCAGCAGGGATGGATAAATCAAGTTAACACCAGAATGATTTTTTTTCTTTTTTTCTTTATTCATGATGTTCCAGATAGTGTCAGATGCGGTATGCTACTAACGGAAGAGAGTGACGACCTGGCCCCGTGGACCAGCAACATTGAGGGGCGGTTTATGCGTCCATCCTCTCAGAGCAGTTGAGTCGAAGTGATCGAATGTGGCGCGAATTCATGCGTGGTGAAAGGCTGAGCGAAAGCCGACAACTCGTCAGTCTCGGATCCCGTCCGGACTGAGATCGGCCACAACGAATTCGGTCTGCAGTTGCTGTCGCGACAGATATATATATATGTGAGAAAAAGAAGGGGCTTAGAACTGTGGCACTCGGGACCTATCTTGGGGGGTGGGACTATCTTAGCATCTGCCATCTATGACTACTTTTTGCGTTCTGGAAGTTAGAAAATTTTCGATCTAAAAAGTGCTGCTGTTCCCGAATTCCATAGTGCAGCCTTTAATTAGGTCTTCACTGGTTATATAATCATCAGTTCTTGCATATTTATTTACTGTTATACATGCGTTTGTTGTATGTGAAACCCTATAGCGCATTTTGTTCGCATTCTTGGTTTGTTATTATTTTTGTTTGTAGCTTTCAGTTCTTTAGTTCATCTAAAAGTAAGTTTCGGAGTACCGGTATTGGAATGCTTCCCAGAATTTATCAACCGTTTGTGTCTCAACACAAAGCCCACACAAGAGAATTGGTGAATTATTTCCTCATAGATGTCGCTCAAGTATATAGAGTTTATATGATTTGGGAACTTGCTCTTACTGCGGAGATGTGTATGAAACGCATATAGTATTATTATCTTGGCTGATAACTGTGGATGTGGGGTGATATGTCATCGTGGAATGTCCAGGGACCACTGTTGTATTCTGGTGACACCTTTGTTCAGTGTATTTTGACAGTTGACTATACCTTTAATGTATGTCCTCTGGTGCGATCGTCTGTGGAGAGTGGGACGAGTGGTGTCTTAACATGATTTATACCTTGTAGATATTTGTATCTTTCAATCATGATTCTCTTCCATCTCCGGTATGTATAGGCCTAAGTGTTGGTAAATGCAGTCTTTCCTTGTAAGGTTATTCTTTAAGTAATGGTAACATTCTTGTAGCTCAATGTTGGACAGCTTTAATTTTTGTCAACTTTCCCTTTTAGTTTTGGCGACTACACTAAATTCCCACATTCCAATATTGGCCGCACCAGTACTTTGTATAAAATAAGCAAACTGGACTTATCCAGATAGGTGTAGGTACGTCCTATTATTGCTAGCTGGGAGTTTGCTTAATTTGTTAATTTTTTTGCTCATGTGCTCCGCCAAGGTCTTTTTCTAGGGTTGTCTCCTCGAAGGGCACATACTTACCATTTTCTCTCATGGTGTACACATATTTCTTATTGTTCCTAACCATATGTTGGCATTTGCACTTGCTCGGATTAAAATAGAGTTGCCAGTCTTCCAACCATTGGTCCATAGTTTCAATGTCCTTCTCAATTTCCCTACTTTGTTCATCTTCACTTTTTTAGATACTTCGGTGTCGTCTGCGAAGATCTGAATTGATGACTTAATATTTTTTGTTAGGTCAGTTATAAAGATCACAATTATCTGAGGGCTAAGTAGCCTACACTGCCCTGGTGTATGCAACTTGTGACTTCTGCCCATTTTGACTGTGCTTGGTTCTTATCCGATTTTAATTCTGTTTGGTTTGTTTGAAAGAGCTTGGGCCTGTGCATTAAACTTCCTCACAGATTTTTAAATTTTTAATTAATAATCGACTTATGGCCTAATTAAGACCTAATTAGGGCACTCTGTCCACCATTCACAAGAAATGCTTCTCCTCTCTCAATTCTTATCCGACTTCAATTCTGTTTGGTTTGTTTGAAAGAGCTTGGGCCTGTGCATTAAAATTCCACACGGATTTGAGAAATTTTAATTAATAATTAACTTATGACCTAATTAGGCCCTAATTATGACACTGTCCACCATTCACAAGAAATGCTTCTCCTCCCTTAATTCCTATCCGATTTCAATTCTGTTTGGTTTGTTTGAAAGAGCTTGGGCCTGTGCATTTAACTTGGTTCACGGATTTGAGAAATTTTAGTTATTAATTGACTTATGGCCTAATTAACACCTAATTTTGAGAGCTATGGATGACAGTAAGGCGACAGTCTTGGTGTTACTTGATCTCTCTGCAGCTTTCGACACCGTTGACCATAATTTCTTGTTGGAGAGATTAAAGCAGTGTGGTATTTCAGGTACAGCTCAGTCTTGGTTCAAATCTTACTTGGAAGATAGATCTCAGGTTCACCTTCATGAAAGCAGCTCAGCTTCGTCATCATTAAGATTCGGTGTTCCACAAGGGTCTGTGCTGGGTCCAATTTTATTCACGATCTATACCATCCCCCTGGGTGAGATATGTCGTCGTCATGGTGTCCAATATCATCTCTATACTGATGACACTCAACTGTATGTATCCTTTAAGGTTGGTGATGCAGTAAATCTCTTGGAAGCTCAACGTCGAATCGAGATGTGCATAGCTGAGATAAAAGCATGGATGGTGATGTTCATGTTAAAGTTAAATGATGATAATAACAGAATTAGTTATCATAGCACCACCATATTTTCTTCATCACAATAAGGTACCACTGTCTAGTGTGCAAGTGGGAGATAGTGGAATATCAACATCTAAATGTGCCCGTAACATCGGCGTAATGTTTGATCATCATATGGATATGACTACACAGGTCACTAAGATGTGTCAAGCAGCATGGTTCCAGCTCAGAAACATTAGATCAGTCAGATCCAGTCTCACAAAAGAGGCGACACTGAGGCTTGTTTGTTCTCTGGTGATGTCTCGCCTTGACTATGGTAACATTTCCCTCTATGGCATTTCCGAGGGCCTATTGGATAAATTGCAGAAAGCGCAGAATGCTGCCGCAAGATTAGTTGTAAAGTGTTTACGCAGTGACCATATTACTCCTCATCTCCGTGATCTACACTGGCTACCAGTCAGATCCAGAATAAAGTACAAGATCCTTGTGACAACATACCGTGCTCTTCATAACGAAGCGCCAGCCTACATTTCTGAAATGCTGACTCCTTATATTCCACCAAGAACACTAAGATCTACCAATACGTCTCTGTTGACTGTGCCAACAACACACACGAAACACGGAGACAGAGCATTCTCCTGTGCTGCTCCCAGGCTATGGAATGAACTGCCAATATCTATAAAGAACTGTCCCTCCACTTCTACTTTCAAACAATCTGTCAAGACTTATCTTTTTAATCGAGCCTATTGCTCATGCCTTATTGTTGACTGTTTAGAGCGCCTGCCAACGGCCGAAAAGGCTGATGTATGGCGCTATATCAAATGCTTTATATTATTATTATTAATTAGGGCACTCTGTCCACCATTCACAAGAAATGCTTCTCCTCTCTCAATTCTTATCCGATTTCAATTCTGTTTGGTTTGTTTGAAAGAGCTTGGGCCTGTGCATTAAATTTCCTCACAGATTTCAGAAATTGTAGTTATTATTTAAAACTTTCGACCTAATTAAGACTTAATTAGGGCACTCTGTCCACAATTTACAAGAAATGCTTCTCCTCCCTCAATTATTATCCGATTTTTATTTGAAAAAGCTCGTGCATGTGTATATAATTGCCTCAAGGATTTCAGAAATTTTAATTCGAAATCAACCTGCCCTAATTAAGGATGAACTTCTGTGGCATTGACAGTCTGGTTAGCTCATCCGGCCTTTAGGCCTAAGATGAGCTTATGCCATTGTGTTGCGTCTGTTGTCTGTCGTCTGTCGTCCGTCCACAATTCACAAGAAATGTTTCTCCTCCCTCAATTCTCATCGGATTTTAATTCTGTTTGGTTTGTTAGAAAGAGCTCGGGCCTGTACATTAAACTCCTCATGGATTTCAAAAATTTTAATTATTAATTAACTTATGACCTAATTAAGACCCAATTAGGGCACTCTGTCCACAATTAACAAGAAATGCTTCTCGTCCTTCATTTCTCATCCGATTTCAATTCTGTTTGCTTTGTTTGAAAGAGCTCGTGCCTGTGCATCAAACGTCCTCACGGATTTCAGAAATGTTTTTTATTAATTAACTTATGACCTAATTAAGACCCAATTAGGGCACTCTGTCCACAATTCACAAAGAATGCTTTCCCCCCCTCAATTCTCATCCGATTTCAATTCTGTTTGGTTTGTTTGAAAGAGCTCAGGCCTGTGCATTAAACCTCCTCACGGATTTCAGAAATTTTAATTATTAATTAACTTATGACCAAATTAAGACCCAATTAGGGTACTCTGTCCACAATTCACAAGAAATGCTTCTCCTCCCTCAATTCTCATTCGCTTTCAATTTAGCGCTGATCGGCCTACGGTGCTGAATTGTGTACAGCCGCTGTCCTGCCACAGAAATAAATGGTGCCCAGTTCGGGGTTAAATCGCAATTTGCTGACTTACCTGCAGTGAACACGTCTTCACTACCATATTTGACGCATATATGTGAAGATTTTTTATTGTTAGAAAGGAAAAGTATGTTTATATTCATGTTATTTATCCGAAACTACACTTGAGGCTACAAAGTGATCTCGGGTGGAGTGGGGTGGAAACGCGAGATTTTGTGAGATGACGACATCCCACGTGGTAGATGACGTCATCGCACATGGTATCTGCAGTTTTTCCTGTGCTTCACGCTCATGTTTTTGTGTTGATCAACAACTTTAAGGCGGTCTGAGCATGGTAACGCTCACTAACGGCTGATAAATCTGTTCAATCGCCATGCGTGCATACGGCGGAATGAGCGTGTGGTATCAGAGATATAGTCTCTGAGGTCAGAATGGATTCACGGCTCTGTGGCTCGCTGCGCTCGCCCAGAGACGTTGTTTACTCGGCTAATTTCAATTCTGTTTGGTTTGTTTGAAAGAGCTCGGGCCTGTGCATTAAACTATCTCAGGGATTTCAGAATTTTTAATTAATAATTAAATTGTGACCTAATTATTACCCAATTAGGGCACTCTGTCCACAATTCACAAGAAATGCTTCTCCTCCCTCAGTTCTTATCCGATTTCAATTCTGTTTGGTTTGTTTGAAAGAGCTCGGGCCTGTGCATTACACTTCCTTAAGGATTTCAGAAATTTTAATTAATAAATAAATTATGACCTAATTAATACCCAATTAGAGCACTTTGTCCACAATTCACAAGAAATGCTTTTCCTCTCTCAATTCTTATCCGATTTCAATTATGTTTGGTTTGTTTCAAAGAGCTCAGGCCTGTGCATTAAACTTCCTCACGGATTTCAGAAATTGTAATTATTAATTAACTTATAACCTAATTAAGACCCAATTAGGGCACTCTGTCCACATTTTACAAGAAATGCTTCTCCTCCCCCAATTTTTATCCGATTTCAATTGTGTTTAGTTTATATGGAATAGCTCGTGCATGTGCATGGAACTGCCTCATGGATTTCAGTAATTTTAATTCGTAATCAACTTGCCCTAACTGAGGATGAGCTTCTGTGTCATTGACACTCTGGTCTACCATGCTTTTGTCACCTGTTTTGAAAATTTACACCGCTTCTTTCTTGTCTTTTGGTAATTAATTTACCCTTTATATTCAGTGATTTGCGGAATAACAGCGAGAGAGGCAACGCATGCTCCCTATTTACTTCTCTTAGAACTCTCGGGTACATAGGTCTTCCGTCTGCTGTCTGGCTTAAATTAGATATAATAGCCTGACCACGTACCCTACTGTAATTAGGTTGTTTATTAAAATCACGTGTTTCACTTTTGTTTTCATTTTTGGGCGGAAAATTTACAATTGTGGCGGACAAGCAAGATATTCATGTTACCTTGGTCGTCCAACATTTTGAACGTTATTTCCAGCCCTGCTAGGATGCCGATACATGGGATATCCTTTCCACTGCCGGGTAGATATAACACAGCTATGCCACAGCGTATCAAAACGGATGGAAAAATCGACCCTCTCACAAACACTATGATATACCGCACTCATACCAGAGCGTTGTAATCCGTATCCAAAAAGTGGCCTTCTCTCAC
The DNA here is from genome assembly GCA_964017125.1 of Flabesymbios commensalis. NCBI lineage: Eukaryota > Metazoa > Annelida > Polychaeta > Terebellida > Flabelligeridae > Flabesymbios > Flabesymbios commensalis. Next base: position 43,436,780 of record OZ024906.1, read on the forward strand.
GCATAGCGTAAAAATCCGTAATTTATCTCAAAATCTCTCTCATTCATGTATAGAGCAGCTACCGCTATTACGTATTTTTACGCTACGGCAGACATGCGAGGTGAGATATAACGATTTGTTACGTTATGTCTACACAGCGTTCATGGTTACTCTACATAATGCATCTGGACCGCCTGTGATGCTGGCCCACCGTTGAAAAGGCATCGGGGCAACTTTTTCATTTGAAGGGAAAGTAGAATGGTGTATGGTACCCAATGTAGTCTTTTGTCATGAATCCACATGACTATGATTAATATAATTAGCAGGGAGTATCAATATTATAAACCTAATATTTGCTGATGAGACATCCAACTATAAAGGTTGAATTTACATAGCCGGGTATGTTAAACATATATCACAATATTTAAGGTGTGTAGGTCTAAAATTGTTAAGTCACTTAAGTTTAAAATTAAACTCAGCGTGGTTGGATCAAGGTATCGCAAATATGACTCATTTTCTAGAGTTCTATGTTTTTGGTTGCGTTTCTTTGTTTATTAGTTTGTTTGTCCGCCTGGGAAAATATATCACTGCACATTATTATTGTCATCTATCCAATGTTCAAGTTTAAAGAGCATCATAATATAGGTTACAATTGACAACAATGCCGACAAACTTACCAGAACGAAATGGTTGACTGTTTTTTTGCTATCAAATTTTACAAGTGTGAGTTGCTTAGGCCTACCACATTGGGAAATGTAGTTCTTCTAATGAAGACAACGGCATAAAGACAAAAATACTAACATGTCTTATGATATGCCGTAATTTACTCTTGTTGGAATGTACTAGAATAACAGAAAGGTCAACATGTCACGGCCGCGTAGATACACACGGAGATGACAGCACCCAGCACACACGATACTAGGCTCAATGCTAGATTAATACTGGTCCAGTATCAACGACGCTGACCCAGCATTAAACCAACATTGTGACAATGTATCGTGTGTGCTGTGAGTGGCTGGCATGTATCAACGCTGTAACGTATTGTGCCGTGGTGATGGATACACATTAAGTGCTACGGGGCGGCTGGGGCATAGCTACGCTACAACGGATTAAATCGTAACCAGACGAAATGCCGTGGAACAGCCATAGTGTAATGTTCTGTTGTTGACCCTCCTGTTCATTATCAAGATAATGTGTGTAGAATTAATTAAAAAAAAAATGTTATGAAAACCAAAATGTCTTCACAAGACATAAAACTAAAGGTTGTAGGTGTAGAATCGGTTATATTTAATATCTATGTCATAACATTTAAAGCATGTAAAAGTGACGAAATAGCTTATTTCACATAATCTTTTAACTATCCATTTATAATTGCTAATTAGTAAACATCATGATAGGTTAGAAGCATGCCGACAAGTTTACTTGGAAGAAATGGGGAAATACTCTCTGTATATCAAAGCTTACAAGTGTGAGTTATTTACCACCTTAGCAAAAATAGTTTTAATAATGAATAAAATGGAATGAGGATGAAAACCACTGACAGGTCTGCGACATACGATGGTGTTTGTGAGAAGGCCGTTTTTTCACTACGATCCAGCACGCTGTGGCATGCCTACACTGTATGGTACTGTTTCTGAGAGGGCCGCAAAAACGATCCGGTTTAATACGCTATGGCAGTGGAAAGGTTATAGCCTAGCCTACATTTTCCTTATTCAGTGATGTTTTGTTTTGGAAGAGTCTGGCCATGGCATGGGCAATAATAGGCTAATAGCATATTACTTTTAATTTGTATAGCCTAGGGTTTCTGAGTCTTGAGACACTGCATGAATGACAAAGCCTCAGATATTCATAATGGAAACTCTTCTGCTAAAGCAATTCAATGTGTTCAATGGCAGTGCCAGGGGGTATATATGCCAAGACAGTGGTTATAGGCTTACCCCTGATTTGGCTGCGTGACAAAAACATATTTCTTTCTTGATGTTCTAAATCGGGGTGGTCATTTGTGGTTGATCTCGTGGACATTTTAATAGCCATTATATATTGATATTGTCCGTTTTGTGATCCAGTTGTCCCAGACAAACAGAATACCAAGTACGCTTATTTCCAGCCATTGAACCAATTTCGTGATAGAGGGAATATATATATACATAATACGTCAGTAGCCTACCGTAGGCCTACGTAAGTAGCCTATAACCTCGGTTTTTGAACCACCTCAATAAGTGAACCGCCTCGCATCTTATACCGCTTTCTTCCAGTCCCATAATGTTTCCCATTGACGTACGTAATGCTTAAGGATTAACCCTTAGCGGACCACCCCCGCTATTCGGGACATGGACCACTTTTTACAGTAGGCTACCGGGTATAGCCTACAAAATTGTCTTCAACCTCGCCAAGCGGACCACCTGCATGGGGCGTGAAGGGTCAATTAAAAAAACAATGAAAACTAGCTTTCAAGACGCATTTTCCAACTTTTGTATCTAATTTGTATCTAGATAACCTTCCTATGTAGCGTTATTGTTGATCAGATAATATTTAACACTGTCATTTTTTTGTTTGATATCATTGGCCCCAAGTTTGTGAAGTCGCGCCTGTCCACAAATAAGACAATGGGTTTTATATTATTTGTATGTGTTGACCATCTCGCCGCTGCTGTTGGCAATTAAACCTTAATTGTCCTCTCCATGACTCGACGCTGGTTAACGTTACGTAGGGGAGGCTGGGGCACCTTGAGACATGGGGCACCTTGAGACAGGCCTGTTTGACACAGATATTATTTTGCGATTTGTGCGTCATCTGGTCAATGATACCAAAACTAACCAATTTCGATTTTCCACCCTATTGCTAATGGCTATTGGACATCCTTGGCATGCATATAACCTTAGGTCCATTTTTTACATGAAAAGTAGATTTTTGGGATGATCAATATTTGGTTCTATAGATCACATAATACTTGATTTCCCTATGATTTTGGTTGTATCTTACACCTGTGTTATCACTTTATAGGGGTACTGGGATGATTGCTAGTAGTAGTACTTTTCGCCCCCATTCGGGGAGGGTCATTAGGGATCTGTTTCGTCTGTTGGATGCTGTTACTGCATTGTACGGAAGCACTAGTCTACAGCAATCATCCAAGGGCAGCTGCAGCCTCCTCGTATCTGGCTATAATCTTCGGGCGGATTGTCAGTGGCGTACCCTGGCTCCTCCGCTCAACAGCGGAGCCAATGCAGCACCCGCATCAGTGCTGGCGCTGATGTAGGCTGTGGTAGCCTTAAATAACCGGCAATAGCGTGTTTGACATTAGGTCTCTCACGTGGGATGAATGGAGTTACCCAGAGGGAGTGATCCTTCCTATTGTTACTCTGGGGACTATCCGACCTGAGGATAGCAGAGCTGCGCAAAATGCCACAGAGTTTCATCATTAAATTGTACAGCGAAACTCAAGTCTCCGGCCGTCTGGGCATGTCTGGGGGTATATCCCCTAGACATGCCCAGACCCCCTTATCGGGCGAGCGAAGGAAAACGCTCTCAATAACCCACCATGCCCTATCACCCCCACCCTCACATTATCATCTGTACATCATTCATCTCATCAATTGACTACAACGTTTTTATCGTATTACAATGTCACTTAAAAGACCTTTTGTGCCGAAAAGTGACGTAAAGCAAAGATTTACTATTACTACTATCACTTTATAACTTATGTATAATGGTTTGCTTCAAATACACCCCACACACAAACTATGATATTAGATGTGTGGTCAGTCAAGGTGCCCCGAAAGTTTCTCAAGGTGCCCCCACTTTTTTTCAGGCACATATTTTACTGCAACATCTAACATTAGCCAACTGCAGGTTTTAGCTACAGGTATATGTAGTATTCAAATCTTGATTTTAGTTAGATCCACGTTGTTTTCAAGTACCTAATTTGGCGTCTAAATGTACCCCATGTGGTGTCTCAAGGTGCCCGAGTACGGGGTACATTGAGACACTTTTTTGAAAATCTGTTCTGTTAAAAAATGTAAGGTTACACATTTCTGATAATTTTCATCTCTTGCTCAAATATACTCCATTGGATGCTGTATCCATATGTGTCGTCAACATACTTCATTTTGAAAATCTAATCTGTGTTTGGGGGTTTAAATTTTTCCGTCTCAAGGTGCCCCAGTCTCCCCTACCTCTCTAATCATATGCTATCTATGGCATATGGTCAATACATCGATTATTTAGGCCCCAGTAGGCCTATATTTCTACAGAACACACTCTACAGTGTCAGTGGGGACTACAATATTCATGCGTTATTGATCCGCAGCCCCAAAGGGTGATAGGCCTAATTGTCGAAGTCGCGCCTTCACACTTCCAAGATCTCAAAATATATTTAGCTATGTAATTGTAGATCTGCGGCCCCAGTGGTCTAAACATCTAGGCGACAGTAGAACCAGCTGCTATGAGCAGCCACCCTTGCAACACAGGAAAAGTGGCCTTTTTTTAACGCAGGTGGCTGCTCATAGGAGGTACATTTGTAGGCCTATACAGAATGCCATTTTGGGGAATGACCAAGTGGCCTCCCATATGAAGTTGGCTGCTCATAAGAGTGGCTGCTCATAGCAGGTTGTACTGTACCAGTGATTACCTGATTACTCTCTGTGCGTAGGCCTACAAGAAGGCTGAGCTACTCTTAGACTTAGGCGACCTCTTGTGTGTTATTGGTCATAGGGATCACGTGATACCATCTCTAAGGTGCTTGTTTACATGTTTTCAGGCGCAGCGCGCACCTGTCATGCTTGGCTGTGACAATTCTAAATCTAATGTAACAACGCGATCAATTTAATGGACAAAACTTCAAAAGTGAATTGGATAATATCAATGTTGAATGTATCATTTGCATGGCTAGACTGTATTTCAAATTTAAGACTAAGCTAACGTTAGGCCTAACCACCCTGCTAACATGACCGAAACCGGCGAGAGATCCACCACAAATTACCACCTCGATTTAGAGCATCAAAAAAGAAATGTTTTTGTCACGCAGCTAAATCAGAGGTAGGCCTGGCACTGTCATTGAACACATTTAATTGTTTTAACATAAAAATGAAAGAGTTTCTATATTGTAGTTGTACCCCTCCGTCAATCGTCGTTCAGTTATCACATTTCACAGCCCATGCTGAATGAGTGAATGTCAGAATGACGGAAACCGTCTCTATATCTAGTCTAACTGGTGAATGCGCAGCACAACAATTAAAAAAACTTTTGCAGTTCAAGTCTATGGACATGTTCACATCATATGGTGATATTAAGGAGCCAAAATAAAATCAACGATTTTTTGATGATTTTAGCCTGGGCCAGTCCCTTTAATCAATATAACTGTAATATGTCTTAAAAACATGCAAATATGACCACTATGATAATTTTTTATCGTTATACGATCGATTCAGTCATGTATAACACGATTCACTTATAACATGATTTGAGTTATTGGACCCCAACGATCGTGTTATAACGATGTTTGCCTGTACGTTGATGGCCAAGACAACACAGTCATTTCTAAAAGGAAGAGAATGGGGGTTGTATGTATTCAATATTAAATAATACTATAAAATCGGCAATATAGACTCAGTCTTTTTATAACTAGGCCCTAGCCCCTAGGGCTAGGCTAGGGCTGGTTAGAAAAATTAATAAAAGTAATATCAAATTTGCTAGACCCTCATTACTACTAGCCTTGGGAGGGGGGGGGGTTGGCTAGACTAGTAAACCTATTATCGCCCATGCTATGACCATACTACAGTGTATGTGAATTTGAGTGCTTTATCGCCGGTTAGAGATAAATAGACGATATTGACTAGGCCTATAGCTCATTGACTAAGAAGCCATACACAACTCTGTGCATGTAATGGATCAATATATAATTCCATCATAGTCTAAGAAAAAGGTCTATGTCAAATAACAGATTTTGCTTATTTAATTCATAATTGAGATATGAAATAAATAATTTATATACTAAACATTTTAGTAGGGGCATAAGTATAAACCCAGGTGTGTCTAAACCAGTAGTCGAATAGAGGGTTTTTTTACACTATTTCTTATATGTATTTCACTGTCAATTTGGCAATGTGTCGACTATCACCCCATGTATGCCACAATTTTCCAAATATTTTCTTTGTTTTAAAATAGCATAATATTATTAATTTGAAGTTCATGGTGTCTCAGCGTAAAGGCACAATTCAAGACACAAACAAATGACCTCACTAAAAACCCAAAACAGATACACTTAAATTTTAGATTTGGATCACTGATATATTGTTTAGTAATTAAATATGAAATGTAGGTAGTATGCCTAATATGACACAATATGGAATGTAAGTCATGTGACAGTAGAATAGAGTTTTTCTTTTTTTTACACTATTTCTTATATGTATTTCACTGTCAATTTGGCAATGTGTCGTCTATCACCCCATGTATGCCACAATTTTCCAAATATTTTCTTTGTTTTAAAATAGCATAATATTTATTAATAATTTGAAGTTCATGGTCTCTCAGCGTAAAGGCACAATTCAAGACACAAACAAATAACCTCACTAAAAACCCAAAACAGTTAGGCCTATATTTAAATTTTAGATTTGGATCACTGATATATTGTTTAGTAATTAAATATGAAATGTAGGTAGTATGACTAATATGACACAATATGGAATGTAAGTCATGTGAGATAAGCCAAAAAAAAAAAAATTTATGGTCTCATCAAGTTTCTGATGTTGACCGTTTGGCCATCCTACCATGGCATAGGCCTATAATCATATTTTTTCCATCACAGCCTAACTATTATTATTATTTTTTTTTTTTAGCACTTATCATTTAACAACAACATTTGGGGTATCGTATGTCTTGACATGTAGCATCTAAGGAATATTTCTTGCATCAAAGCAACACTGTCTGTGAAAACCACACTGTTTGCAAGCTTAGTACATGTAGCAACGTTAATTCTTGCCAATTTAATCTTTATGCCAATGACATATACATAGTCACTAGGAGGCTACATTCCCGACTGCCGCCACAGATCTATAGGGTCTACCAATTTTTTGAAAACCTCTACCCCCCCCCCCTCCTAATCCTCACCTGACAAACACAGGCCATTCACCGAATGCTGTTTCTATGTTGGCACATCGTCTTTGACACTGGCCCAACATTGCAGCAATGTCTGCAACAGGGATATTGAACTTCTAGATATCAGGATTGTCAAAACTGTCCGCCAGATGTTTTAATAGTCCTAAAATGTCCATGTATATCATGTTGCATGAATTTATGACACCTAGTGAAACAAAAAGAAAAAAGCCGAGCTGTGACGTCAGTTACTGAGATATAACTGACATACAGCGATTTGCAAGCTTTGCTGCATTTACATAATTATAATACATGTAGGCATATATATACATTATGTGAAGGTCACATATCTCATGTAAGTTTGTGGCAACAGAAAGTAAAAGTGATAAAGAATGTAGGCCCATTAAAGCTTTCCAATCCTAGTCACCCACGAGTTGTATCTGCTATGTAGGCTTATATACATTCTGTGACAATACACATCTATGTTACATTACAATCTGTAAGGAAGTTGTATGCTACAAAACCAGTTTGATAGCCTTATTTCAGATCAAGTGTGGGTGATACTGATCCCCCTCCCGCCGTAGATCAATAAGGCCACACTGTTTTTCATCTCCAAGTTTTTAGTCTGACTTTCAGAGCAAACGTCTGTCGTTAACTTCCGTTTATCATCTGTTCTGCCTGTGCAAAGTCAAAGGCATTATCGGCTCCCTGGTAAACTAGACATTAACTGCTTTTTAACTGGCTCTTCCGGCCGTAGCGCTGCCAAAAGGCCGTATTTGCTCACTTATAAAGCAAGAATATACAAGTTTCCTTTACGCTGATGTCACTGCCTCCTTCTTGTTTGTAACAGCACTTTCAATAGACAGTATCTGCACACTTGTGAAAGAAGCAGATACTTGGTTTTGCTGTGAGCAGACGCGCTCTATGTCATGCTGGTTCTAGGCAGTCAACATGATCCAATGTTAAGTAAATGTTATGCCATCATGTATGACACTGTTACAACTTTGGTCCAACATTGTGTCAGTGTATTGAGTTGCCAGTGTTGTAAACGGCGGGCCACCATTAGGCTAACATCTGTCAGCCTCTGGAGTTTGCTGATTGGCTGTGACCAAACCCAGTTAACTTGAGGCATTGACCCAATGTTGTTTTTATGTCGTGCCCACGTCAAAGATGTCGGGCCAATAATAGAACAACATTGGGTCAATGCTTCGTATTTGCTGTGATAAGTGTTCTCGCGGGTGTCACTCTGTAGCAGGGGTGTTAGCCCCCCCGCCCGCTCTCCCACTCCTCTCTCTGCTGCAGTCACCTGTGTTGTCTTACGCAATATAGCAACTAGGCCTTGGCTAAGATATTTATCTCCAAAAATATCAAATTTCGTATTATTATAAATAGATTTTTGGACTTAGCGATTGAAGGCAATGGAAATAGATATACGGTAATTTATACACTTCTGGCCTGAAATATGACCAAATAACAACTTTTATTGCAATGCCCGTTCATGTAGTTAAGTTAGCCCTTTCATTACGACCATCTGTCATGAAAAAGGGACAAAGTATGGTGAAATATACATTTAAAAAAATATTTTTGTCATTAATTTAACGTTCCTGGGCTATATCATCATATATTATAGTTTTGCAACCAGCCATTTTGAGTGAATGCATGACGATTTTGTGTCCTAATGAGCTCTGGCCGGCACCATCTTTTGAGCCTTGAACACTCTGTCAAAACACATGCTTTGCTACTTAATTACGTGTAAAGAATACGCTGTGCCTGACTTATAAAGAGTTGCAGGATTCCCACAAAAAAAATTAAAACTGGACTGACATAATTTTATCTGTGCATGTTTTTGACACAACAAGTTAATTTTAGTGGGCCATAAGATTTTTCAAGACAAGTTCTAGGCCCCGGCTAAATAATGACAGATCGCCTGCTGAATTAACCATATAAAAAATATATAATATATTGTCTGTGGAATTAACTACCGAGTCATTACCAGTGAATCTTTTTAAATTTCAGTTCCCAATGTAAGACGCCTATTTTTCCAAGCAGGAAAAATATTTTTTATATGGCGGTATTTACTGTTGGTGGTGCCGCCAATAAATGCCCATTACGGCCTACACTGTCAAATTGTGAGCTGTGTATCGCTGCATTAGTTTCAAGATTTAATTTAGTATTCAGCGTTATTAGAACAGAGTCAAGGTTCGCCATCCCAAAATGAACAGCAAAAAGGTACAAATATATGACAAATACTAATAGGCCTACAAATTTATTTTGTACAGCAAATATTGTAAAAAAATTGTTGATGATGACTAATATATTAACCCTTAAACCGCTGAATTAAATGAATTAAATTTTCACACACTTAGAGTTGTGACTCACTACCTTGACCCACAACTTTCAGTGAGAGAAAACTACTCATATTTGTTTAATTTGTAATTTAAGACTAAGCAATTTAGAAATCTTGCTGTTTAAACGGCTATTAAACGGATTAAAGCGCCGTCACGCTTAGCGGTTTGGGGGGTTAGTAAGTTAGGTGTAGGCCTAGCGGCAACAACTCGGGAAGGTGATGACACTGCCCCAAGAAGAGATCCGGCAGGACCCCAGGAAGACAATGAGTAGCACTAAAGCTATGTGATCGACTCCAATAACACTTGGCACAACACGTGACTGAAGTCGATAGGATCTACTTGCAAACGCTGAATGTTAAACCATTTTAGCGCTAAAATGTGTATTTGAATAAAGTAAATAGAGTGTCAGTAATTAACCATTATAGCACGAATCGTTACTACACGATGCAACCATGGATAACACAATGCAACCATGGATCCCCCAATTTTTTTTGCCATTTTTCCAGAAAAATCGTGTTATAAATATTTCAAGGTATGAGGAGAGAGGGCCTTTTCTTTCACTGCTGCGCTGTAGAATATGGAACAAATTGCCAAAGAAGTTGCGAGACAACACCAATTAATGATATACCGTAGTCCCTTAATTAGGGCCCAAATTAGTGATTAATTAGCATACCGAGTACACGCACAAAGACAATGGCACAGACAAGGTGCTTGGTGGTAGAGCCCGAATTCATCGTTCTCAAGTGTTAAATCCTGTACTTAATGAGCTTAAGAAAGTGTTTTATTGGTGCTAATTACAGATTTAGGCCTATTTAGCATAATCTGTGCATAACAAATCTCAATGGCATGATATTCTCGGATATATAGTGCGTCAGAATAAACAATACTTAAATGCAAAAGCCTGTACAAAACCTGCTTTAAAGATTGGGGTAAAATAGTAGTTTGTTCAATTTCTGCAAAATTAATGCAAAATTAAGTGACTGTAATACGTTAAAACGGTGCAAACTGTTGATGAAATTAATTATGTGTCATGATGTGAGGTTGGGGTGAACGGTGACACCCTTTTAGTCAGAAGACCCGCTAGTCAGAAGGCCCTTTAGTCAAAAGGCCTGTTAGTCAGAAGGCCCATTAGTCAGAAGGCCCGCTAGTCAGAAGGCCCGTTAGTCAGAAGGCCCGTTAGTCAGAAGGCCCGATAGTCTGAAAATCAGTTAAGCTTTTTTGTCAGAAGGCCCTTTAGGTCAGAATTTGTTCATTAAGCATTGAACAATTCTAGGGGACGCTGCATTTGATATCTGAGCATGTGGAGAGGGGGGGACCATATTATTTTGATTGAAACGTTTGTTGTCCAGCTATTGATAAAGCAATATTGAGAGTTGGGCATAAAATAATTACTCAAGGATACACCAAAAATGCTGACGGAGTCCATACGAATTTTTCAAAAAAATCGGTAATTTAATAAATAGTTTGAAAGAAAAAAATAGCCATGAAAATTAAATTGTGAAAAAATTATATGCAAACAAATTGCACAACTGAGAGTAAAATCCATATAGATCCAATGTTGCGTCTCTGGGACATTAGTATATAAGTCCATATGATCTGGATATGATCATGAAAATAAAATCACGATGGCTCGTAGTTCGTACATTTATATTGAAAGCTAGCATTATTGATGACTGCTTGGTTGCTTGGCTGTGTTATTTTCAGCAATGAGTGCGCTTTATTTTTTTAGCACTATGCTTTTTTGCATATATATATAAACTTTAATGAATTAGGTGTGAAAAGTGTGTCATGAGAAAAACCCCACAAGATTTTTCAATTTGAGTTTGTAGCCATCTGTTTAATTTATATCAAGCGTTCACAAATGTATCATTTTGCTCAGAATAAATAATAAGTTGTTTGTCCAAATATTCTGATAACTAGCATTATTTGTCGACTCTTTTTGTGTGAAAATGCTTGTTTTATATTCGAGAAAGTGAAGTTTACCTAAGCACGGGAGAACTATTATATGATGTGATTGCAGTATATATTATTACCGTGCTAATTAAGACCAGCGTAAAATTTGAATCTCATTATAATCTATTAGCAGTATCTTGTTATCTCGACCATTTTTTCTCAGCAAGTTTTAAAATTTAGGTAGGCCTATTCGCGTTTAAAGCAGTATGTTGATGGTATTGCTTGTTCATATATCTACATTGTTCCAGCCTGTTCAAAGACATGGAGTGTACATTGCTGCAGACGATATGCAATTACATCATAATTGAGATATGAAATAAATAATTTATATACTAAACATTTTAGTAGGGGCATAAGTATAAACCCAGGTGTGTCTAAACCAGTAGTCGAATAGAGGGTTTTTTTACACTATTTCTTATATGTATTTCACTGTCAATTTGGCAATGTGTCGACTATCACCCCATGTATGCCACAATTTTCCAAATATTTTCTTTGTTTTAAAATAGCATAATATTATTAATTTGAAGTTCATGGTGTCTCAGCGTAAAGGCACAATTCAAGACACAAACAAATGACCTCACTAAAAACCCAAAACAGATACACTTAAATTTTAGATTTGGATCACTGATATATTGTTTAGTAATTAAATATGAAATGTAGGTAGTATGCCTAATATGACACAATATGGAATGTAAGTCATGTGACAGTAGAATAGAGTTTTTCTTTTTTTTACACTATTTCTTATATGTATTTCACTGTCAATTTGGCAATGTGTCGTCTATCACCCCATGTATGCCACAATTTTCCAAATATTTTCTTTGTTTTAAAATAGCATAATATTTATTAATAATTTGAAGTTCATGGTCTCTCAGCGTAAAGGCACAATTCAAGACACAAACAAATAACCTCACTAAAAACCCAAAACAGTTAGGCCTATATTTAAATTTTAGATTTGGATCACTGATATATTGTTTAGTAATTAAATATGAAATGTAGGTAGTATGACTAATATGACACAATATGGAATGTAAGTCATGTGAGATAAGCCAAAAAAAAAAAAATTTATGGTCTCATCAAGTTTCTGATGTTGACCGTTTGGCCATCCTACCATGGCATAGGCCTATAATCATATTTTTTCCATCACAGCCTAACTATTATTATTATTTTTTTTTTTTAGCACTTATCATTTAACAACAACATTTGGGGTATCGTATGTCTTGACATGTAGCATCTAAGGAATATTTCTTGCATCAAAGCAACACTGTCTGTGAAAACCACACTGTTTGCAAGCTTAGTACATGTAGCAACGTTAATTCTTGCCAATTTAATCTTTATGCCAATGACATATACATAGTCACTAGGAGGCTACATTCCCGACTGCCGCCACAGATCTATAGGGTCTACCAATTTTTTGAAAACCTCTACCCCCCCCCCCCCTCCTAATCCTCACCTGACAAACACAGGCCATTCACCGAATGCTGTTTCTATGTTGGCACATCGTCTTTGACACTGGCCCAACATTGCAGCAATGTCTGCAACAGGGATATTGAACTTCTAGATATCAGGATTGTCAAAACTGTCCGCCAGATGTTTTAATAGTCCTAAAATGTCCATGTATATCATGTTGCATGAATTTATGACACCTAGTGAAACAAAAAGAAAAAAGCCGAGCTGTGACGTCAGTTACTGAGATATAACTGACATACAGCGATTTGCAAGCTTTGCTGCATTTACATAATTATAATACATGTAGGCATATATATACATTATGTGAAGGTCACATATCTCATGTAAGTTTGTGGCAACAGAAAGTAAAAGTGATAAAGAATGTAGGCCCATTAAAGCTTTCCAATCCTAGTCACCCACGAGTTGTATCTGCTATGTAGGCTTATATACATTCTGTGACAATACACATCTATGTTACATTACAATCTGTAAGGAAGTTGTATGCTACAAAACCAGTTTGATAGCCTTATTTCAGATCAAGTGTGGGTGATACTGATCCCCCTCCCGCCGTAGATCAATAAGGCCACACTGTTTTTCATCTCCAAGTTTTTAGTCTGACTTTCAGAGCAAACGTCTGTCGTTAACTTCCGTTTATCATCTGTTCTGCCTGTGCAAAGTCAAAGGCATTATCGGCTCCCTGGTAAACTAGACATTAACTGCTTTTTAACTGGCTCTTCCGGCCGTAGCGCTGCCAAAAGGCCGTATTTGCTCACTTATAAAGCAAGAATATACAAGTTTCCTTTACGCTGATGTCACTGCCTCCTTCTTGTTTGTAACAGCACTTTCAATAGACAGTATCTGCACACTTGTGAAAGAAGCAGATACTTGGTTTTGCTGTGAGCAGACGCGCTCTATGTCATGCTGGTTCTAGGCAGTCAACATGATCCAATGTTAAGTAAATGTTATGCCATCATGTATGACACTGTTACAACTTTGGTCCAACATTGTGTCAGTGTATTGAGTTGCCAGTGTTGTAAACGGCGGGCCACCATTAGGCTAACATCTGTCAGCCTCTGGAGTTTGCTGATTGGCTGTGACCAAACCCAGTTAACTTGAGGCATTGACCCAATGTTGTTTTTATGTCGTGCCCACGTCAAAGATGTCGGGCCAATAATAGAACAACATTGGGTCAATGCTTCGTATTTGCTGTGATAAGTGTTCTCGCGGGTGTCACTCTGTAGCAGGGGTGTTAGCCCCCCCGCCCGCTCTCCCACTCCTCTCTCTGCTGCAGTCACCTGTGTTGTCTTACGCAATATAGCAACTAGGCCTTGGCTAAGATATTTATCTCCAAAAATATCAAATTTCGTATTATTATAAATAGATTTTTGGACTTAGCGATTGAAGGCAATGGAAATAGATATACGGTAATTTATACACTTCTGGCCTGAAATATGACCAAATAACAACTTTTATTGCAATGCCCGTTCATGTAGTTAAGTTAGCCCTTTCATTACGACCATCTGTCATGAAAAAGGGACAAAGTATGGTGAAATATACATTTAAAAAAATATTTTTGTCATTAATTTAACGTTCCTGGGCTATATCATCATATATTATAGTTTTGCAACCAGCCATTTTGAGTGAATGCATGACGATTTTGTGTCCTAATGAGCTCTGGCCGGCACCATCTTTTGAGCCTTGAACACTCTGTCAAAACACATGCTTTGCTACTTAATTACGTGTAAAGAATACGCAGTGCCTGACTTATAAAGAGTTGCAGGATTCCCACAAAAAAAATTAAAACTGGACTGACATAATTTTATCTGTGCATGTTTTTGACACAACAAGTTAATTTTAGTGGGCCATAAGATTTTTCAAGACAAGTTCTAGGCCCCGGCTAAATAATGACAGATCGCCTGCTGAATTAACCATATAAAAAATATATAATATATTGTCTGTGGAATTAACTACCGAGTCATTACCAGTGAATCTTTTTAAATTTCAGTTCCCAATGTAAGACGCCTATTTTTCCAAGCAGGAAAAATATTTTTTATATGGCGGTATTTACTGTTGGTGGTGCCGCCAATAAATGCCCATTACGGCCTACACTGTCAAATTGTGAGCTGTGTATCGCTGCATTAGTTTCAAGATTTAATTTAGTATTCAGCGTTATTAGAACAGAGTCAAGGTTCGCCATCCCAAAATGAACAGCAAAAAGGTACAAATATATGACAAATACTAATAGGCCTACAAATTTATTTTGTACAGCAAATATTGTAAAAAAATTGTTGATGATGACTAATATATTAACCCTTAAACCGCTGAATTAAATGAATTAAATTTTCACACACTTAGAGTTGTGACTCACTACCTTGACCCACAACTTTCAGTGAGAGAAAACTACTCATATTTGTTTAATTTGTAATTTAAGACTAAGCAATTTAGAAATCTTGCTGTTTAAACGGCTATTAAACGGATTAAAGCGCCGTCACGCTTAGCGGTTTGGGGGGCTAGTAAATTAGGTGTAGGCCTAGCGGCAACAACTCGGGAAGGTGATGACACTGCCCCAAGAAGAGATCCGGCAGGACCCCAGGAAGACAATGAGTAGCACTAAAGCTATGTGATCGACTCCAATAACACTTGGCACAACACGTGACTGAAGTCGATAGGATCTACTTGCAAACGCTGAATGTTAAACCATTTTAGCGCTAAGATGTGTATTTGAATAAAGTAAATAGAGTGTCAGTAATTAACCATTATAGCACGAATCGTTACTACACGATGCAACCATGGATAACACAATGCAACCATGGATCCCCCAATTTTTTTTGCCATTTTTCCAGAAAAATCGTGTTATAAATATTTCAAGGTATGAGGAGAGAGGGCCTTTTCTTTCACTGCTGCGCTGTAGAATATGGAACAAATTGCCAAAGAAGTTGCGAGACAACACCAATTAATGATATACCGTAGTCCCTTAATTAGGGCCCAAATTAGTGATTAATTAGCATACCGAGTACACGCACAAAGACAATGGCACAGACAAGGTGCTTGGTGGTAGAGCCCGAATTCATCGTTCTCAAGTGTTAAATCCTGTACTTAATGAGCTTAAGAAAGTGTTTTATTGGTGCTAATTACAGATTTAGGCCTATTTAGCATAATCTGTGCATAACAAATCTCAATGGCATGATATTCTCGGATATATAGTGCGTCAGAATAAACAATACTTAAATGCAAAAGCCTGTACAAAACCTGCTTTAAAGATTGGGGTAAAATAGTAGTTTGTTCAATTTCTGCAAAATTAATGCAAAATTAAGTGACTGTAATACGTTAAAACGGTGCAAACTGTTGATGAAATTAATTATGTGTCATGATGTGAGGTTGGGGTGAACGGTGACACCCTTTTAGTCAGAAGACCCGCTAGTCAGAAGGCCCTTTAGTCAAAAGGCCTGTTAGTCAGAAGGCCCATTAGTCAGAAGGCCCGCTAGTCAGAAGGCCCGTTAGTCAGAAGGCCCGTTAGTCAGAAGGCCCGATAGTCTGAAAATCAGTTAAGCTTTTTTGTCAGAAGGCCCTTTAGGTCAGAATTTGTTCATTAAGCATTGAACAATTCTAGGGGACGCTGCATTTGATATCTGAGCATGTGGAGAGGGGGGGACCATATTATTTTGATTGAAACGTTTGTTGTCCAGCTATTGATAAAGCAATATTGAGAGTTGGGCATAAAATAATTACTCAAGGATACACCAAAAATGCTGACGGAGTCCATACGAATTTTTCAAAAAAATCGGTAATTTAATAAATAGTTTGAAAGAAAAAAATAGCCATGAAAATTAAATTGTGAAAAAATTATATGCAAACAAATTGCACAACTGAGAGTAAAATCCATATAGATCCAATGTTGCGTCTCTGGGACATTAGTATATAAGTCCATATGATCTGGATATGATCATGAAAATAAAATCACGATGGCTCGTAGTTCGTACATTTATATTGAAAGCTAGCATTATTGATGACTGCTTGGTTGCTTGGCTGGGTTATTTTCAGCAATGAGTGCGCTTTATTTTTTTAGCACTATGCTTTTTTGCATATATATATAAACTTTAATGAATTAGGTGTGAAAAGTGTGTCATGAGAAAAACCCCACAAGATTTTTCAATTTGAGTTTGTAGCCATCTGTTTAATTTATATCAAGCGTTCACAAATGTATCATTTTGCTCAGAATAAATAATAAGTTGTTTGTCCAAATATTCTGATAACTAGCATTATTTGTCGACTCTTTTTGTGTGAAAATGCTTGTTTTATATTCGAGAAAGTGAAGTTTACCTAAGCACGGGAGAACTATTATATGATGTGATTGCAGTATATATTATTACCGTGCTAATTAAGACCAGCGTAAAATTTGAATCTCATTATAATCTATTAGCAGTATCTTGTTATCTCGACCATTTTTTCTCAGCAAGTTTTAAAATTTAGGTAGGCCTATTCGCGTTTAAAGCAGTATGTTGATGGTATTGCTTGTTCATATATCTACATTGTTCCAGCCTGTTCAAAGACATGGAATGTACATTGCTGCAGACGATATGCAATTACATGTATTATTATTATACTATATTGTTCCTATATGTAGAAAATTGACTGTTATTTACAGACAGCTTGGCAATAACCATGCACTTGATCCAATTATTATGGGTAGTTTTCATTCATTTACGTCAGCAACATTAGGTTCAAAAACATAACGAGTGGCCTATTAATAACGCAACCCTTATGAAAGTGCTAGACGTTGTTACTGGCACAGGTAAATAAATAAAGACAAATAATTGGTCATAGGGTTGTTCATATATGAGATGATTTCGATGAGGTAATTATCTGACTTTCTGACTAACGGGCCTTCTGACAAACGGACCTTCTGACCAGTCATCCTTACTTTTTTTCTGACTAACGGGCCTTCTCACTAATCATACTTACTGGTTTTCTGACTAATCGACCTTCTGACTAACGGGCCTTCTGACTAATGGGCCTTCTGACTAAAAGGCGGACATCGGGCAGACGGATGGAAGGGTGAAACTATCTCCACTATCTCGGTATGTGCCCTATAGGCCTAGTGGAAATACACCACATTGAAAACAATGTATTATATATATGTGAGACATTTAGTCAGAAATAAACACATATCATTCGGTTTTATCTCATTCCGAAACATAACATGGGTATCTTATAAGCCTAAGTTCTTTGGACGTTATCTTGTGCCAAAGCATAAAGTATCCAATATGTCAGCTATAAATAATATTGAGTTTAATACAACAATTTAAAGTAAATCATATTTTGATGTTTTAAATTAGTCAAATAATAAATTATCGTCACTTGAACTGTCTGTCTCGTCACTTGATGATATAATATTGTCATCCCCTAATAACTAAAACATCTGTATTATATGCACGAATGACCACATCATTATATAGTCCTACATTGTCAATTGCTTCTGTGCTACATATTAAGTGAGTTTTAACAAGACATATGAAAAATATATATATATATTAGTACTTCATAAAAATCAATAATTGGAACCGTTTGGCTAATTATCAGCTTATAGATACCAGCAAGAATACATAGCACATCATCTTGATATCAGTAATCAGGTAATGTGTTTGTATATATGTAACAACAATAGCAAAGGGCGGGGGCCTGGTGCCTGCTTGGAAAGTCAAAGATCGCAGATTTGTCTCCTGCTTTGGCATTCCAAGTTTCAAAGAACAAAATGTTTCCTCCCTGCTCAATCGTAAAAATTGAATATTGTGGGCAGCCTACATGACTGAGAGATAATGTGCTTGGCCGCAGACCAACAGGGCTCAGTTTCAAATCATGTGTCTGGAGGGCAGTGTCACCTTATTCATATCACAATCCTCAGGAGGTTCTTCTGGCCCAGTTTAGCCTATATGTGAACAAATGTGGTGTAAATCCCCATTCATTTAATTTCATTACATTTGATAAAGCCAACTAACACCTGACTCGACGTTTGCCTGATAGCATACATTTGGAAATCAGCCAAATGTATGATGGGAATCGAGCATATAATATAGATTCCAATGATGGATGAGATATAAATATATACTACCGGCCTATACATATTTTATTTTCATGATAATGCAATTTAGAGCATAGATATACATTCTCCGACACACCTGTAGCTGATATTTTGCAATGCTGTTGACAAGTTTCAAGGCCCCTGGGCCTCTTGTTCTCTTTTTTAGATCAGCGCACCCATTCGATTAACACAGCAAACACAAGACGTTCACTCAATATTAGATTAATGTTTGGCCCGCATCGCAGACAGCAGACCAAGAGTTATCTAACATTGAGTGAATGTCTTGTGTTTGCTGCGAAGCCTGCACATTAACAAAAAACTGGTAATTTCAATTTCCAGCTCTGTGTGTTTATTAGCTCCCGCCGTCACCGTAGGTGAGACGGAGGGAGCTATGGATTCTACCTCCGTTTTTTTTTTACCTCTTCTTTTGCCTATAACTTTGTAAGTAGATAAGCTAGGATAACAATTTTTGGTATGTGGGTTACTTCCAGGTGGCTAATGGACAGGTTAAAATATTTTTAATCTGAATTCAATACGCAAGGTCGCAGAGGAGGAAAAGATGATGTTACGGCGTTGGGCCGTCCGTAAACAATTCGTTTCCGGAGCATATCTCTGAAAGTACTTGTCCGATTGTCTTCAAATTTTACACACAACACCCCTAGGGGGTCTAGTTGTGCCTTTTGGGGTATTTGAACTTTGACCTACTTCTGGTTCAGAACTATGACCTATTTAGACGTTTTGACGCGCACTTCGTTTCCGGAGCAGATCTCGAAAAGTACTGGGCCGATGACAGTCATATTGCACATACATGTTCTCTAAGGTCCCTAGTTGTGCCTTTTCAGGTTTTTGGACCTTGACCTGGAAGTTGACCCAGCACTTTGACCTAATTTATAACATCGGTAAATCCGACTGAAAGATTTTGCGGAATATCATGAAAACCGCTCAAGATAGCTACACCATTACTATGAAACAAATTGTGAGGTTCCAGGAGAGGATGCATCTTGAAAAATTTCAAGTTGATAAAATCAAAAATGGCCGCCTATCGGCCATTATTCACCTCGACAGGCCTGATATTGCGGAATATCATGAACACCGCTCAAGATAGCTACACCATTAATAACAAATAAATTGTAAGGTTTCAGGAGAGGATGCATCTTGAAAAATTTCAAGTTGATAAAATTCAAAATGGCCGCCTATCGGCCATTATTCACCTCGACAGGCCTGATATTGTGGAATATCATAAAAACTGCTCAAGATATCTACACCATTACTATAAAACAAATTGTAAGGTTTCAGGAGAGGATGCATTTTGAAAAAATTCAATTTGTCCAAGTTCAAAATGGCCGCCAATCGGCCATTATTCACTTTCACATGGCCGTTATTTGGTAAACCGTGCTAGATGGCTAGACCATTACTATAAAAAAAAATGTGTGATTTCTGGAGAGGATGCATCTTGACAAAATTTGACTCGATAAAATTCAAAATGGCCGCTTATCGGCCATTATTCACTTTCACATGGCCGATATTTGGTCAACCGTGCTAGATGGCTGGACCATTACTATAAATCGAAATGTGAGATTTCAGATGAGGATGCATCTTGAAAAAGTTTGACTTGATCGAATTTAAAATGGCTGCCTTTTCGGCCATTATTTATTTTCGCATGGCTGATATTTGGTAAACCGTGCTAGATGGCTAGACCATTACCTGATTACTATAAAACAAAGTGTGAGTTTTCGGGGGAGGATGCACCCTGAAAATTTTTAACTTACGAATTCAAAATGGCCAACAATCAGCATGATTTACCTCGATAGGCCTGATATCAGGTAAACCGTGCTAGATAGCTAGACCATTACTATAAAACAAAATGTGACATTTCGAGAGAGGATGCCTTTCAAAAACTTTCGACTCAATCGAATTCAAAATGGCCACTATTTACTTTCACATTGCTGATATTTGGTAAACTGTGTTAGATAGCTGGACTATTACTATAAAACAAAATGTGAGATTACAAGAGAGGATGCATCTTGAAAAAAAATGACTAGATCAAATTCAAAAGGGCCGCCTATCGGCCATTATTCACTTTCACATAGCCGGTTTTTGGTAAACCGAGCTAGATGGCTAGACCATTACTATAGAATGAAATGTGAGATTTCAGCTGAGGATGCATCTTGGAAAATTTTGACTTGATCAAATTCAAAATGGCCGCCTTTAGGCAATTATTCACTTCCACAAGGCCGATATTTGGTAAACCGTGCTAGATAGCTAGACGATTACTATAGAATTAAATGTGAGATTTCAGCTGAGGATGCATCTTGAAAAATTCTGACTCGATCAAATTCAAAATGGCCCCCTATCGGCCATTATTTACTTTCACATGCACAATATTTTGCAAACTGTGTTAGATGTTAGTCCATTACTATAAAACAAAATTTGAGGTTTCGGGGGAGGATGCACCCTAAGTTTTTGACTAAATTATATCGAACTCAAAATGACCGTAAATCAGCTATTAGTTACCTCGATTGGCCTGATATCGGGTAAACCGTGCCAGATAGGTAGACCATTACTGGGATACTGATTAGGATCATTAATTTCAATGGAGGTTTGCAATCTCTGACAGACTGTCTAGTTCTTATTAGCTCCTGCCGTCACCGTAGGTGAGCAAAGGGAGCTATGGATTCTACCTCCGTTTTTTTTTGGCCTCTTCTTTTGCCTATAACTTTGTGAGAAAATAAGCTAGGATAACAATTTTTGGTATGTGGGTTACTTCCAGGTGGCTAATGGACGGGTTAAAATATTTTAAATCTGAATTCAATACGCAAGGTTGCAGAGGAGAAAATGATGATGTGACGGCGTTGGGCCGTTGGGCCGTCCGTAAACAATTCGTTTCCGGAGCATATCTCTGAAAGTACTTGTCCGATTGTCTTCAAATTTTACACACAACACCCCTAGGGGGTCTAGTTGTGCCTTTTGGGGTATTTGAACTTTGACCTACTTCTGGTTCAGAACTATGACCTATTTAGACGTTTTGACGCGCACTTCGTTTCCGGAGCAGATCTCGAAAAGTACTGGGCCGATGACAGTCATATTGCACATACATGTTCTCTAAGGTCCCTAGTTGTGCCTTTTCAGGTTTTTGGACCTTGACCTTGAAGTTGACCCAGCACTTTGACCTAATTTATAACATCGGTAAATCCGACTGAAAGATTTTGCGGAATATCATGAAAACCGCTCAAGATAGCTACACCATTACTATAAAACAAATTGTGAGGTTTCAGGAGAGGATGCATCTTGAAAAATTTCAAGTCGATAAAATTAAAAATGGCCGCCTATCGGCCATTATTCACCTCGACAGGCCTGATATTGCGGAATATCATGAAAACCGCTCAAGATAGCTAAACCATTAATATCAAATAAATTGTAAGGTTTCAGGAGAGGATGCATCCTGAAAAATTTGAAGTTCATAAAATTCAAAATGGCCGCCTATCAGCCATTATTCACCTCGACAGGCCTGATATTGTGGAATATCATGAAAACCGCTCAAGATATCTACACCATTACTATAAAACAAATTTTAAGGCTTCAGGAGAGGATGTATTTTGAAAAAAATCATTTTGTCAAAGTTCAAAATGGCCGCCAATCAGCCATTATTCACTTTCACATGGCCGTTATTTGGTAAACCGTGCTAGATGGCTAGACCATTACTATAAAACAAAATGTGTGATTTCAGGAGAGGATGCATCTTGAAAAAATTTGACTCGATAAAATTCAAAATGGCCGCTTATCGGCCATTATTCACTTTTACATGGCCGTTATTTGGTCAACCGTGCTAGATGGCTAGACCATTACTGTAAAATGAAATGTGAGATTTCAGATGAGGATGCATCTTGAAAAAAATTTACTTGATCAAATTTAAAATGGCCGCCTTTTCGGCCATTATTCATTTTCACATGGCTGATATTTGGTAAACCGTGCTAGATGGCTAGACCATTACCTGATTACTATAAAACAAAGTGTGAGTTTTCGGGGGAGGATGCACCCTGAAAATTTTTAACTTACGAATTCAAAATGGCCGACAATCAGCATTATTTACCTCGATAGGCCTGATATCAGGTAAACCGTGCTAGATAGCTAGACCATTACTATAAAACAAAATGTGACGTTTCGAGAGAGGATGCCTTTTAAAAACTTTTGATTCAATCGAATTCAAAATGGCCGCCTATCGGCCACTATTTACTTGCACATTGCTGATATTTGGTAAACCGTGTTAGATAGCTGGACCATTACTATAAAACAAAATGTCAGATTACAAGAGAGGATGCATCTTGAAAAAAATTGACTCGATCAAATTCAAAATGGCCGCCTATCGGCCATTATTCACTTTCACATAGCCGGTTTTTAGTAACCGTACTAGATGGCTAGACCATTACTATAAAACAAAATGTGAGATTTCAGGAGAGGATGCATCTTGAAAAATTTTGACTTGATCAAATTCAAAATGGCCTCCTATCGGCCATTATTCACTTTCACATGGGCGATATTTGGTAAACCGTGCTAGATGGCTAGACCATTACTATAGAATGAAATGTGAGATTTCAGCTGAGGATGCATCTTGGAAAATTTTGACTTGATCAAATTCAAAATGGCCGCCTTTAGGCCATTATTCACTTTCACATGGCCGATATTTGGTAAACCGTGCTAGATAGCTAGACGATTAATATTCAAAATGGCCGCCTATCAGCCATTATTCACCTCGACAGGCCTGATATTGTGGAATATCATGAAAACCGCTCAAGATATCTACACCATTACTATAAAACAAATTGTAAGGCTTCAGGAGAGGATGTATTTTGAAAAAAATCATTTTGTCAAAGTTCAAAATGGCCGCCAATCAGCCATTATTCACTTTCACATGGCCGTTATTTGGTAAACCGTGCTAGATGGCTAGACCATTACTATAAAACAAAATGTGTGATTTCAGGAGAGGATGCATCTTGAAAAAATTTGACTCGATAAAATTCAAAATGGCCGCTTATCAGCCATTATTCACTTTCACATGGCCGTTATTTGGTCAACCGTGCTAGATGGCTAGACCATTACTGTAAAATGAAATGTGAGATTTCAGATGAGGATGCATCTTGAAAAAAATTTACTTGATCAAATTTAAAATGGCCGCCTTTTCGGCCATTATTCATTTTCACATGGCTGATATTTGGTAAACCGTGCTAGATGGCTAGACCATTACCTGATTACTATAAAACAAAGTGTGAGTTTTCGGGGGAGGATGCACCCTGAAAATTTTTAACTTACGAATTCAAAATGGCCGACAATCAGCATTATTTACCTCGATAGGCCTGATATCAGGTAAACCGTGCTAGATAGCTAGACCATTACTATAAAACAAAATGTGACGTTTCGAGAGAGGATGCCTTTTAAAAACTTTTGACTCAATCGAATTCAAAATGGCCGCCTATCGGCCACTATTTACTTGCACATTGCTGATATTTGGTAAACCGTGTTAGATAGCTGGACCATTACTATAAAACAAAATGTCAGATTACAAGAGAGGATGCATCTTGAAAAAAATTGACTCGATAAAATTCAAAATGGCCGCCTATCGGCCATTATTCACTTTCACATAGCCGGTTTTTAGTAACCGTACTAGATGGCTAGACCATTACTATAAAACAAAATGTGAGATTTCAGGAGAGGATGCATCTTGAAAAATTTTGACTTGATCAAATTCAAAATGGCCTCCTATCGGCCATTATTCACTTTCACATGGGCGATATTTGGTAAGCCGTGCTAGATGGCTAGACCATTACTATAGAATGAAATGTGAGATTTCAGCTGAGGATGCATCTTGGAAAATTTTGACTTGATCAAATTCAAAATGGCCGCCTTTAGGCCATTATTCACTTTCACATGGCCGATATTTGGTAAACCGTTCTAGATAGCTAGACGATTACTATAGAATAAAATGTGAGATTTCAGCTGAGGATGCATCTTGAAAAATTCTGACTCGTTCAAATTCAAAATGGCCCCCTATCGGCCATTATTTACTTTCACATGCCCAATATTTTGCAAACTGTGTTAGATGTTAGTCCATTACTATAAAACAAAATTTGAGGTTTCGGGGGAGTATGCACCCTAAGTTTTTAACTAATTTATATCGAATTCAAAATGACCGTAAATCAGCTATTAGTTAAACTCGATTGGCCTGATATCGGGTAAACCATGCCAGATAGGTAGACCATTACTGGGATACTGATTAGGATCATTAATTTCAATGGAGGTTTGCAATCTCTGACAGACTGTCTAGTTCTTATCTTACTCTTAGACTGGGCTTCTTAGACCTAGTTGTCTTGCGTCTTGATTTTTGACCTAGACTAGGACTACATTAATAACCCTATACAAAATTGCTTAAATCAAATTCTAATTCGGAGCGGGAGCTCCTGGACTTATGTAGTCTTGTCTTACTTTTAGACTGGGCTTCTTAGACCTAGTTGTCTTGCGTCTTGTTGACCTAGCCTAGGACTATACATTAAAAACCCTACACAAAATTGCTTAAATCAAATTCTAATTTGTCGCGGGAGCTCCTGGACTTATGTAGTCTTGTTTTGTTTGTATTTTCCATCACCCTCATCAACTTTTTCAGAAATTTGTCTAAAGTGTTTTTTTTAATTTTTTTTGTTTTTTTTAAAGATGTATACTGGTACATATATTTATAAACTATTTATTTTTATTGATAACTACTAAAATAATCTGCAGCTATTTTTTACTAGAATTTGGAATAGTGGAGCACTCTTTTTCTCAAACCCTCTAGAATAAATTGAGCAATGTCAAAAATAGTTTTGGAGATTATGTTTTGTCTACTATTTGTCAGATGACAGATCAATCTGATACATAAGTGACTATGTATAGTAAAGAATACACCTTGAATACTTGCAGAGATGATGAGGATGAAGGAGGAGGCATTCATGCTCATCCTGTTGTGGCGGAGGCGGCAGGTCAGCTGCTCCAGTCCGGAGTTAACACACTGCAGCGCACATTGCTTCTTCGTAGACAGGTATCTCGAAAAAAGTCCCATCCCATTTGATGTTTCAGTGTTCTGCTTTTTATTAATGACTGATATTAAACTCTTGTTTAGCACATGCCTCATGAATGTGATTTACCTGATAAAGATAAAGCTGTTTTAGCTGATGTTTCTATTAACCCTTTACCCACAAGTGACATATATACATGTATATATATAAATATATCCCCTGGAGGATTGATGTCAACTAAAGTGTTTCATTAACCCTTGTACTGCTGAATTGTTTGTGGGTATTTTTCATTGATTTGAAGCTGGAATTGCTAACGCAATTTCCAGCTTCAAATGAATGAAAAATAGTATTATTTATGAAATATAGGCATCTTCAATATTAAATTATTGCATTAACTAAGCATCTACCAAAAACTGGTTTATCAAATTTAGTGATATTTCTATAGATCTGAAACTTGCTTGAAACCGTATATATAAAACCGTATATATATACGGTACCAGCAGCACAGAAGTTAACATTGTTCGACCAATTTTTAAAGTGACATGTCTCAAATCTGTGACTATGAGATAACTTGTGACCTAAATTTCACAAATCCATACATGTAATTTTCAATCATTTGAAGTTGTGGACTGAAAATATAAAGTTATTAGCTCGGAAGTTGAGATCTAAGGGTTGTGAAATGATACAACACATCGAATGGAAGAAGCCCCAAGCTTTTGTTTTGCTATATTATACATGTTACAAGTGGACATTTGATCATACTCGGTAATTTTGATCACTGTGAGGTCATGGTGGAGGATTTTGATTAAACTCCTGCTTTCAACTAGACTATTATTGTTGCAGAAACTGTACATATATATATTATTAGATGCCACTTTATATAAAATAAATTAACTTCAAAATTAACATTGGCTTACTTAGAAGTATTTACATTGTATATTTTAAAGTAAAAATAGCACCATGCAAGTGATTTTTATATATATATCTCCACATTTCCCTTACTACGAAAGATTTTATTTTCTGCTGCATGAAAAATCTCTTTTTGACTGCACTACATTTAATAAACTCTGAATATTGCTGAATTAAGTTTCAAAATCTATGCCCTCAGATTTTCTTTAAATAATATAATTAAAAGTGAGATATCAAATAAACTAGTCTTGTACCTCCACATGCTTCAGTTTGATTAATCAGTGCACAATTTTGAGTCTGTGTGGCCTGCCGTGGTTTTAAAGGTGTGGGACACCTGATTATTCAATGTAGTGTGACCTGTGACCACACTAGCTTTTCTAAGTAAAAATCAATAATAAGGTGAGTCTGATCTCCATTCTCCACACATAGATGTCACTCAGGTAATTCCGCCCTCTCTCTCTGTAACCGCACGCCATGTTCTGGCAAAACCTGCTCATTTTGAGCAGTATTGTTAATATAACAACTGTAGGCTTATTAGCACGCTTGAGTGTCCTAAATATATATGGCGAATATAAAACACCACTACTCCGCCAGATATGAATTTATATTCACAGAGAAATAGAAAAAAATCACGGGATTACTTTTTCCGCCTTCGCGCTGCTGTGATAAAAATCATGTTTATGTTTTTCTGACAGAATTTACAAATGGGTTTAAAACACTGGCAAATATAAATTACTGAATGACATGCGAATTGTGCTGGCTCAATTCATTTATCTCGGAACTAATAAATAATTCTTACTTGCAGCAATTTCTTAGATCGAATGAAATAGTAAAAAAAAAAAATAATGAGTCGAAGTGGACACATAAACAGTTCCGTGGTTATATGGAAGGTTATTCAAAACTTGAAACTCATGTGGAAACGGATGATAAAGCTGGTCAATCGCCATGCGTACATACGACAATATGAGCGTGTGGTGTCAGAGATATAATCTCTGAGGTCAGAATGCCTGATCAGATATCATGAAAATGCAGACTTGAAGCACAGAGATAGTACTAAAAAAGGAAATTTGAAGACAATCTAAATCACAAGATCTTGAATATTATTAGGGAAATAAAAAAAGTAATAAGTTAAACGTTGGTATATAAAAATGTTTGTTCTGTGTGCGTGACCATCAGAACTCTTCCAGTTGGACGAGACTTTCTCAATTTTACAAGGGAGAGTCATTCTGCCACACTGGAAATGAGGTCTAAAATTGTGCACTGTTATTAATATATATTAATAATTTCATTTTCATCTGACGTCCACTATTTTATTTTTCTACCATCTTGATCTCAGGCATCAATTTTGAATTAATGTCACATTGTTTTTTCCAGTAATAGAGAACATTGTCTACCTGAAGTAACAACTTCAGTCCAAAAGTCCAATCATCCAAAAGCCAATTTTTTTTTCGCTTCTTGATATGTTTATAATATAATGTGAACCTGTCCATAGATTAGAATTGTGGAATTCTTTTAAATTTTGGATTGCTGTGGCAATGTAGCAAGTGTGCCGGAAGCCCTATTTATCAGTTATTTCACGTATTTCTTATTTTAGACATGCATGTCCAAATTAAATCTAGTCCTTATTTCTCGTTTAACTGGTAAACAAGCAACACAAAAACACAACGCAAAAAAACTTGGCAATTCTAGTTTATGTACATTTTGACATATTATGGACAGAGCAAGGAGCCAACATAAAAATTATGGTTTTGACCTGATTGTGTCGCTTTAACATGTTTAAGTTTATAGTTTTAATATTTGGGGGCAATTATTTTGGTAGCTAGAAAATGTATGTCTAGTTCATTTAGTTCTTATTCCCTAGGCAAGAAGTCCTATATCCCCCTGTTGCCCAGCTAGATGCAGGTATTGAGGATGCTTTTTAATGTCAAACAATCATTTAATTATGAGAAGTATGTAGAATGAAAGCCAGCAGGACAGAGGTACTGAGTGCCTGTATGAAGATTGAATAAAAGACCTGGAACTAAGTGGTGTTTGCTGTCCAGAAATATTTCCAGGCCACTACCACCACTTTGTTCATGGTCTTTCATTCAATCTAAATCATTTAATTATATATAGTTTATCATAGTACATTACATTCACTTAATCAGGTGGAAGTTGACACTGTCGACCAGGAATTAGCAGATAAAAGAGAAGAGTTTCGTCAGCGTATGGAGCAGTCTGCTGAGAAGCAGCTCGATTTGCAGAAAAAACAACAGAGGGTACTTATGCCACAATACTACTGTTAAATATATTTTTTTTGTGTTGACTTTTATAAATATTTGCACTTTATACTATATATAGTTGTATATATATTTATATAATTTTATTTATAGATGAAAGATAGAGTCAATAAATTTGAGAAGTTTATAAAAGAGAATGAGGCGAAGCGAAGACGTGCCATCCAGAAATACCAGCAGGAAGTAAAATCTAAGGAACAGAAGGTGTCAGAGTTTGAGCTACTATGTATGCAACTAGCAGAACTTAAAAAAAGGTTATAGTTTGTCATGAACAGTCCAATTGTCAATAGCCATGTTTATATAGCACAATGATTACAATTTACTAATTATTAACATCAGACAGGAATTGTTTAAAAATGAATGTCAAATTTATTGTACCAACTAAAATGTTATCATAATGCATTGTGACACAGGTGCACAGTTGACCCTACCCTACCCCTTTTTATGTGTTTTTGGTTTGATACAGAACAAAATTTTCACTGATCAAGTTATATTATTTACAATATGCCTTCGACCAACCAATTTTCAAATTTACTACATTACTAGTACTAAATTTAATACTAAATGATAAATATTTCTGAAGAAGACCATTATTTGGATGAGATATAAAAGTGTAGATGGGAAAAACAACGCTAAACAAGGCATGGAAATGCAAAGATATATACATTTTGCTCACCCATTATTCAATTGCGAATAGGTGGTTGTCTATACAGGTACAGATACTGCTAGTGCTTTACTGGGCCCGTATTCTCGTGCAAGTTATGATATATCGTAGGCTTCGGATTGGTCGAGATGGCCATCTCGACTAATCCGAAGCCTATGATATACTGTTAATATACCTTGTGCCAGAATACGGGCCCTGAATTATATGTACCACACAAGAGATAAGACCACTTCTCCTTATTACAGATACATTCTGTACATTGAGGTCATTGTCCTTCTGATTTCCACATGCAGATTATATATGTGACCCATCTGCACAAAAGGAATCGCATGTTGGTGATTATTGTGATTATCAGATTTTTGGATCACCATCTTGGATTTACCCATTTTTAAAAAACGCTCAAAATTAATCAAAGTCCACAGGCAGATTCTGAAAGTAGACACCCTGGGCTATAAAAATGAATTGTTTGAAACTATATATACAAAATTTCCAGGTTTGGCAGGGAAATTCGGCCATAAGGAACTATTTTTTTATACTATTAACAACTCTCAAACAATTTTTTGCCATGACTTTAAAGCCAATTTTCTCCATTTTAATTTTTAGAAATATTGACCCATTCATAATTCATTCATAATTTCATGTTTTTGGTGTCATATTAAAGCTCCAGCCCTGTGCTATCCAATGGTACCATTAACTCCATATTGTATTTTTCCGACATGAGACTCGTTATATACAGATGGGTCACATATGTCAACTTTATTTAGTTAATAATGTGTTAAATTCGTAATGTTATTAGTCTGCTAAACCCTCCTAGCATACAGCTATTCACTAACATATTCATGCATCTTGTGATGTGAATTGCTGCTGTAGTTCCCACCTCAATGTGAATGAAAATAATGTTTGAAATGAAAGCTCAGACCAGACCCTCTTTATTAGCTCCCGCCGTCACCGTAGGTGAGCGAAGGGAGCTATGGATTCTACCTCCGTTTTTTTTTGGCCTCTTCTTTTGCCTATAACTTTGTGAGAAAATAAGCTAGGATAACAATTTTTGGTATGTGGGTTACTTCCAGGTGGCTAATGGACGGGTTAAAATATTTTTAATCTGAATTCAATACGCAAGGTTGCAGAGGAGAAAATGATGATGTGACGGCGTTGGGCCGTCCGTAAACAATTCGTTTCCGGAGCATATCTCTGAAAGTACTTGTCCGATTGTCTTCAAATTTTACACACAACACCCCTAGGGGGTCTAGTTGTGCCTTTTAGGGTATTTGAACTTTGACCTACTTCTGGTTCAGAACTATGACCTATTTAGACGTTTTGACGCGCACTTCGTTTCCGGAGCAGATCTCGAAAAGTACTGGGCCGATGACAGTCATATTGCACATACATGTTCTCTAAGGTCCCTAGTTGTGCCTTTTCAGGTTTTTGGACCTTGAAGTTGACCCAGCACTTTGACCTAATTTATAACATCGGTAAATCCGACTGAAAGATTTTGCGGAATATCATGAAAACCGCTCAAGATAGCTACACCATTACTTTAAAACAAATTGTGAGGTTTCAGGAGAGGATGCATCTTGGAAAATTTCAAGTCGATAAAATTAAAAATGGCCGCCTATCGGCCATTATTCACCTCGACAGGCCTGATATTGCGGAATATCATGAAAACCGCTCAAGATAGCTACACCATTAATATCAAATAAATTGTAAGGTTTCAGGAGAGGATGCATTCTGAAAAAATTGAAGTTGATAAAATTCAAAATGGCCGCCTATCAGCCAATATTCACCTCGACAGGCCTGATATTGTGGAATATCATGAAAACCGCTCAAGATATCTACACCATTACTATAAAACAAATTGTAAGGCTTCAGGAGAGGATGTATTTTGAAAAAAATCATTTTGTCAAAGTTCAAAATGGCCGCCAATCAGCCATTATTCACTTTCACATGGCCGTTATTTGGTAAACCGTGCTAGATGGCTAGACCATTACTATAAAACAAAATGTGTGATTTCAGGAGAGGATGCATCTTGGAAAAATTTGACTCGATAAAATTCAAAATGGCCACTTATCGGCCACTATTCACTTTTACATGGCCGTTATTTGGTCAAGCGTGCTAGATGGCTAGACCATTACTGTAAAACGAAATGTGAGATTTCAGATGAGGATGCATCTTGAAAAAAATTGACTTGATCAAATTTAAAATGGCCGCCTTTTCGGCCATTATTCATTTTCACATGGCTGATATTTGGTAAACCGTGCTAGATGGCTAGACCATTACCTGATTACTATAAAACAAAGTGTGAGTTTTCGGGGGAGGATGCACCCTGAAAATTTTTAACTTACGAATTCTAAATGGCCGACAATCAGCATTATTTACCTCGATAGGCCTGATATCAGGTAAACCGTGCTAGATAGCTAGACCATTACTATAAAACAAAATGTGACGTTTCGAGAGAGGATGCCTTTTAAAAACTTTCGACTCAATCGAATTCAAAATGGCCGCCTATCGGCCACTATTTACTTGCACATTGCTGATATTTGGTAAACCGTGTAAGATAGCTGGACCATTACTATAAAACAAAATGTGAGATTACAAGAGAGGATGCATCTTGAAAAAAATTGACTCGATCAAATTCAAAATGGCCGCCTATCGGCCATTATTCACTTTCACATAGCCGGTTTTTAGTAACCGTACTAGATGGCTAGACCATTACTATAAAACAAAATGTGAGATTTCAGGAGAGGATGCATCTTGAAAAATTTTGACTTGATCAAATTCAAAATGGCCTCCTATCGGCCATTATTCACTTTCACATGGGCGATATTTGGTAAACCGTGCTAGATGGCTAGACCATTACTATAGAATGAAATGTGAGATTTCAGCTGAGGATGCATCTTGGAAAATTTTGACTTGATCAAATTCAAAATGGCCGCCTTTAGGCCATTATTCACTTTCACATGGCCGATATTTGTCAAACCGTGCTAGATAGCTAGACGATTACTATAGAATGAAATGTGAGATTTCAGCTGAGGATGCATCTTGAAAAATTCTGACTCGTTCAAATTTAAAATGGCCCCCTATCGGCCATTATTTACTTTCACATGCCCAATATTTTGCAAACTGTGTTAGATGTTAGTCCATTACTATAAAACAAAATTTGAGGTTTCGGGGGAGGATGCACCCTAAGTTTTTAACTAATTTATATCAAATTCAAAATGACCGTAAATCAGCTATTAGTTAACTCGATTGGCCTGATATCGGGTAAACCATGCCAGATAGGTAGGCCATTACTGGGATACTGATTAGGATCATTAATTTCAATGGAGGTTTGCAATCTCTGACAGACTGTCTAGTTCTTATCTTACTCTTAGACTGGGCTTCTTAGACCTAGTTGTCTTGCGTCTAGATTTTTGACCTAGACTAGGACTACATTAATAACCCTATACAAAATTGCTTAAATCAAATTCTAATTCGGAGCGGGAGCTCCTGGACTTATGTAGTCTTGTTGAGATGGAATTGACCAATTTTTATTCACATAAATGAGACAAGGCAGCTTAAAAAGTTAACCCTTTGATCACTATGTTTTATGCTTAAAATTTGTACCCACTTAAAGCTATGTGATCCACAACTCTGTATTTGTCAAAGCAAGCCCACGTTTTGGTAACTTTCAGTTATGAAACATATTTCACATTTAAAAGATGATTTTTTGAGGTGATAATATGAAGATTGAAGACAATAATAGCTGTGCTTGGCTCTTAAAGAGTTAAAACAATACAATACACATACATTGAGGAGATAAAGTACTTGAATGAAGATTTTAAGATATTTTAATTTTAAATCCCTTAAACAGTTAAAGTTCTACCTGTCCTAAATATTTAAATGGTGTCAGAATTTTTACTTGCTGATTTAAACCGCTCATTAATGTCATTGTTTGCAATTTTTACATGTATATTTGTGTGTATTTTTTACCAAATAGACATGAATACCTGAGAATAAAGTTAGAAAGGTACAAGAAATTTGAGGACTACTTATTGAGAGTTGTAGAGATACTTCCATCTCGTGAGTATTTTATATGTGATTTGATGCAGTTACAGTAATTTATACTAATAAACACAAATTATTGCCTCTACCCCTTCTTTATTAGAAAGTTACTGACAACTGATATTGTTGCCCCCTCCAATGGCCTCCACAAACTTATTTACCTTTCAGAATCTGCACACTGTGTCTTTATAGCTCTATTTTTGTTACAGTTTCTGCTGTTTCTCTGCTTATTCATTGTAATGCACCATTGCTAATAAATTTACCAATTATTGTGAATTTTTTATAAAAAACATGAAAAATGGATCTAAATAATTAGAGATTACAATGTTGTATGTCAGACTTTCTCAGTGCCATTTCACATGTTGCTTTAATAAGAACTCTAATTGTCACACCTCCCCCCCCCCCATCCCGCCCCCCCCCCCCAAACACACACCTGTAGGGTCAGTGTGGTTTCAGATATATTTTACACTTGAACATTTCACAATTAACCCTATAACTCTTTAAGCCCTCACGGTGCATTAAAGCATCATTTTACATCCCTGAAAACAGACTTAATTTCCCTACAACTGTGGGTTTTTGAATGAAAGTTTCCATGAAACTGGTTTACTAATACATGGTGATTTTCTCAATTGTTTTCATCCACATCAAATCATCTTCATCCACTACAAGTCGAGAATTGCGATAGCAATTCGCGGCTTGTTGTGGATGAAGATGACAATGTAAAGTCAGGATTGAAAGGTTTAAGCATCCCCATGTCACATAAATGTGTCATATGGCCAAATGTATACTTTGAATACAATTAATGAAGAAGGATGTTTTACATCTTACAAAATCAGACATTTTCATTCATTCAGAGATGGGAGTTGTGGCACTGTTTCACAGCTTAATGTGAATGGAATGGACACAACTTGAACCTAATACGTTTATCCGATGTTGTTTTATTGTTGAGCCAGTGTCGCAGATGATACTGATAGGTCAACTTTAGCTAACACTGGGTCAACATCTTGTGTTTGCTGGGGATAGGTGAAATGCAGTGTCATCAGGGTATATGGGCCCCGCCGTATACATACACAACAACAAACGCAATTGTCTTTTTACTATTTCAAAGTTAAAGCTCGGTGGAGCAGCCTCCAAACACATGAAACATGAGCATGAAGACAAAGGTGCTGACATTGTCTTGTTAAAAAAGACATCAACATCCATTACATTCAAGCGGCCGTGACCGTATCGCTACTGGAAAAAAAAGTTTTGACACAGTCGCTTTTGTTTAGGGCTACTGAGAGGTTCATTTTGTTTGATTTCTCGCCTAAGCGAAGCGTGGGCGGAAATATCAATCCTTCTCAGTCTTGCAAAGTGTGTACATTTTATTTTAAAAAATACGAGCATGTGGGATTTTAAAGTATTTTGTTGACAAGGTTGAAGCTGGCATATGTGCGGAATATTTTTTTAAGTGAAAATTCCTTCATGGCGCATCCATTGAACATACAATCAAGTTGGTGTGGCCTATATAGTAAATGTGAAAGAAAATGATATTCACATGATGGACAAGGCTAATTATACACACTTGTTATGTGTTATTTTATCACAGATTATCTAGAAGTTCAGGATTCCATGGTAAACAGCCTCATGATGCGACACAGAACTTTAAGTGCTACAAATATAACCCTGGTGACAAACCTGTCAGACATGTCTGATGAGGTGAGATCATTTTTATTGTTCCTCAGTTTTGCAGTTTTGCCACACTGACAAACTTGTCTATACTGTTTTTGTTTTTTTAAATAGTGCAGCCATTTAATACTGTAAAAGAGCCTATGCAAATTTTAAAACACAATGCTGTTCAATGTTAAATAAAGGATCCTGTGTCTGCCATTCAAATGAGTGGCAGACACATGATCCTTTGTGTCTAACACTCAAATGAGTGGCAGACACAGGATCCTTTGTGTCAAACACTCAAATGAGTGGCAGACACAAGATCCTTTGTGTCTAACACTCAAATGAGTGGCAGACACATGATCCTTTGTGTCTAACACTCAAATGAGTGGCAGACACAGGATCCTTTGTGTCTAACACTCAAATGAGTGGCAGGATCACAGGATCCTTTGTGTCTAACACTCAAATCAGTGGCAGACACAGGATCCTTTGTGTCTAACACTCAAATGAGTGGCAGGATCACAGGATCCTTTGTGTCTAACACTCAAATGAGTGGCAGGATCACAGGATCCTTTGTGTCTAACACTCAAATGAGTGGCAGACACATGATCCTTTGTGTCTAACACTCAAATGAGTGGCAGACACATGATCCTTTGTGTCTAACACTCAAATGAGTGGCAGACACAGGATCCTTTGTGTCTAACACTCAAATGAGTGGCAGACACAGGATCCTTTGTGTCTAACACTCAAATGAGTGGCAGACACAGGATCCTTTGTCAGTGGCCGACACGGGATCCTTTACATTTGCATGATGATTAAAAACATGTATAATAATCTCTGTTTGGTAAAATATGTTTGTCAGGAAGATGGGTAAATTCAATCTCTTTGTGCTTTTCTGGCAGCTAATTGTATGTTGATTTTTTTGTATTTAATTTTAAAAATTCAAGCAAAATCATAATATGAATGTTTGTAGTTTTTTAAAGTATTTTGGAGGCATCCAGTACAATATGCACAATCTTCCCTGAACCATCACATTTGTCATTATTTTCTCAATAAAGTGTCTTCTTAAAAAGGGCAGTAATCCAAAACAAATTTGTGCCAGTATGAAATCAATATCTGTGTCCATGCAGTTAATATATACAAGTACTTTTATGAAATGTTATTTTATTTTTTTTCAGTCGATTGTATAAATGAGCAGGGTAATTTTATATTTCATACAATATATATAAGAGTTAATTTCAATTGAATAATTTTTATATATATGCTTGCATTATGTTATGGCTATTTTTCACTCACTGATTAGCAAGTCGATATATTCCGGAAGTGCTAATCTCCACTTTCAGTCATTGTTAAAATATTTCCCTATGAAATATTTTTCATATCAGAATCATTGACTTAAAAGCTTTTTTGCGGATTCGAAGAGCATAACTTTCAAGCATCAACATCCATTTGGCTCATATAACAGTGGATTGGGCTTACAACAACTTTACGTATATAGTCTACTGACAAGATATTTTTTATTATCACAAGTCACATAATTGTGAATTTTAATTTATTCACTGTGGAATGCAAAACACAAATTATAAAATACACACCATAACAGTATTCCTGTTTGGTATTTCATTTCTCTTGATGTTTTGTTGTGATAGTTTTCACCCTATAACACTGGTTAAATTCAGAAGTCTGATGTCCTTTGTATTGATCAATTTCACTCTATAGGATTTGATGTTGTCACAGAATCTTACAGGCTTCTAAGCCAAGGATTTTTTCTCGTGAATAAAGATAAATTTTCATATACCGTATTTCCTAGTATATAGCCTGCATATAGGGTTAAATTAACCAACAACTGCTGGTTTGACCATAGATACCCCGCTCTGCAGTATAGCTTGTGTCTTCCTGCTCCTGCCACTGATCTATCTGGTCCACTCACAACACTACAGTTGTGACTAACATATTGCGTCCTAGGCCTACAGCAATGTAGTAAAATTTAACATGTTTGAAATAGTACTTATTGATATTTATCTGTATTATGCCGACATTGTATTAACACATTATTAAAAACATGTTTGGGGTCTACTAACGGCCGATCATAAGTCATGATGACTGACAAAATAAAAAAAATCTACACGTTAGCGTATTACAGAGCATGTACGCATGTCTGCTATCACAGTCAACCCTTGTGGTGCCACCCTGTGTATTGTAGCATAGCCCTATCGACGTAGTATGCAATGCCATTTCCTATACACATACCCCACACGAGACAATACATGTATACCAACTTTGCATGTAGGTGACGTCATAGACCTTGCCTGCTCTGTCTCGTTTTTGAAGACATTCCTGCATGTTTGAAATTAAGCCTACAATGGGGAATTTAATTGGTAGGTCTTTCTAATACTGTTATATTCATATTTCGCCGACTCATTTCTATCATTTCAATGTATCTAAATACAAAGGCCATTATAGATCTTGTAGTGGTCACAAGATGAAATGCTATGGGTGTGGCAGTTAAAACAGTGAGAGTGAGGATATGTGTGTAGTGGCTATCCACCACTAGCTAGTTCTCCCATAACCGAGTTGTGGCCTGTCCGTGAATTAAGTACAGAAGAAACACCGCATTTAGATGAGTTATACAGCAGTAGAAAATTAACCATATAAAAAAATGTCCTCTTTTAATTCGACTTCAACCATGTATAGCCCGCATTCTTTATGTAGCCCGCACCAGGCCTTTCAAGGAGTAAAAAAGTAGCAGGTTATACATAGGAAAATACGGTATCAGTATGTATAGATATAATGATGTTAGATAAATTTGTTTTATACATGTCTATATTTACTACATATAATGTGTAACATATCTTTGTTTACTACATAATTTTTACACACTGTGCTAATAACTTTATGCTTGTTACAGGTAGTTGTAACTAAAACTTTGAATATTTTTTTTTTTAATGCAAGAACTTATCTCATTTGTAATTTTTTTAGTTTCATGTAATTTAAACATTTTTTTCAAAATATAATGTATTATACCAGTGAAAACAAAATATTTAAAAAAATGTTGTCTCTTGGTGAAGATTATGTCATAATGTCTGTACAGTTTCAGCCCCCAATGCCATCGCCGTCTTCTTTTATTTCGACTCTATCTTGGGAACTGCATGTCCGGTTATCTTCATATTTGTCAAACAACAAGTCCAGGCGATCCATATGTGCCTTTTAATCTTAGCCTACTTTGCAATATCGTATATCTTGAAAACTGTTCAACATGGAGTTACAAAAATAAAACAAAATATTCCTGGTAGAAATTACAAATCTATCCCAATTCAAAATGGCAGACTGAGAGCCATTGTGTTCCATGCCAATGCCTGATACTGTATCTGGAAAACCCAAACAAAATGGCTTGACCATTGCCATAAAACAAACTATGGGTTTCTGGGAGGGATACCTACAAATCTCAAATCAAGCTAAGGGTCATTGTGTTCTATATGATGTACACTATTTGGAACATCGCCCTACTGTTTCTGTAAAACAAAAATTGAGGTCTCTGGGAGGGATACCACCTGAAAAATTCCAAATAAAATAAGCCACTGGGCCATGCCCTAAGTCTGGCAAGCGTTGCAAGATAGCTAGACCAGTACTATGAAGCACAATGTGAGATTTCAAAGATAATAATTGTAACAATTCAAAAATGTATTTTGTGCAAGCAAAAATTCAAATGTATTTCTGAAGATTTATTTTTATTTCAGAGGTGTGGGTGCCAATTATGTTGAAAAACAATTTTCAATGTGTGGCGATTCCTTTTAACTGATGGTCAAATAGTGTAGCCCAAATGGTGGGAGGGTTTGGACTTCTGTGGTCTTGTATATTAAAGGTTTTTTCAATAGATGGAGCGCTTGAAGCAAGAGCTAGAGGTGATGAAACAAGATCATGATAAGATGAAGTTGTCGATAAACAGTCGTCTCTCCTTACTGCAGCATGATCAGGAAAAAAACAGTGACCAAAATCAGGAGAAGGAGCTGAAATTTGGCATCAAGCGTGTCAATATGCGTAAACAGGTATGGGACATATAATAGATTAACACTTCTATCTTTGGTACATAAAAATCCTTTTGCAAAGCATCTTAAAACTGACTTGAGAAAGATGCCTATGTTGTGTTTCAGTTATAAATACAATCTGAAGCAAGAAAATATGATTCATGAAACTACACTCAACTGATTAAAGTACTGTGATCATGGGCTGCTTATATCAACCAATTGTCCATATCGAAATTTTATCCGATGCCCATCGCTAATTATATTTTTGTATAGACCATGGAAACCAAAGGGTTTTTTCAATTTGAAATCGTCATAATCATCTTAGTTAAGTCTTTCGGATTCATTTAAATACCTAAGTTATGGGTCTACAGCCATTCGAAATATTATAATTCTTTTAGCATCAGATTCTGATGTATAAAAACGGTCATCAAATTTTTATTATTTGTGATTTTTAATCAATTAAATGATATATTTATTTATCTAACTGTATACTTACTTTATCAATGCAAATGTGTTTTATTTTTAGAGGGCAGATTTTGGTCAAATTATGATGTCAATAGACAATATTTGTGAAAAGAGTCGACGAAATATAGATCCTGCACTAGAAGATATGACATTAAATGAAAAATTAGAGATAATCAAGGCAAGTACTGGTTAAGAATATCCCTCCAGGATGAATGCTTTATACTGTTGTATACACCGTTCACATCTAAACATCAAATATTGCCTTTAGCTGATCCAGCATCCATTTTTGAAGATGATCATTATGTACAAAGTATATAGGCTATACAGTATGGTAAAACGTGGTATTCTCAACATTTTGCATGCCCTTTAATTTATTTTTCACATTTTTTATTTTTCTTGTCAAGAGAAGACATAATTTCACAGCAAAATCTACTCAGATTTTCTAACCCACTGCAAGACACTGCATGTGAATATTTAAATATCACTTATATTAAATTAATAAATGGAGTAGGTATTTTTTGCAAGATTATTATCAAATAAAAATATTACTGCACGTAACATTATCTAAACATGCATAACTTAGGTTTTAGTGGTAAATTCTGCATTAACTCTAGTGGCGCCGATATCCCATGAATTACCCTTATCCTCATGTCCAGAGTGCAATACAAATCTAACACAAACAAAATGTGATGACAGGTGTCGGTTCTGCTCAGAGTAAAATCACACTCACCATATTTGAGAAAATGACCCATATTTGCCACCCATGAGAGGCGCAACATTGCAGATGAACATTATCAAGACGTATGACATTGACCGACCATTTTTTCCCTACAATATTAACCTTCAGCTATACTTATGTTAAAGAAGAACTAATTAGGCCTTGATGCGTAAATCGTTGTTTATCTGCCTAAATACATCAGTGTGTGGTTAAGCAAGTTGTGTCACAGATTAAACAATTAGTCCCTCACTAAGATAAGTACTAGTAACCTACCAATTTTGACAAATTAAAGAAATCACACAATCGGTTGTAGCAATTTTTTTTGAAATCTGATTGCAAGATGAGGGCAGTTTCATAATAATTTGAGTGGGGGTAACAATGTCGATTAAAAGAAAATCATTTAAAATTATTGCCATTCTAGCCGCTCTAGCTCCTTTTAAAACGTTTATGAAGATATATTTTTTTATATAAGTTGTGCAATTTTTGTTAAAATGTTAAAAAAATGCAAAGATGAGGGCTATGTTGTGTCTTTTAACAGGGTTTAGGGTGGGGAAACTTTTGTAAGCATATAGTTTGCACTTATAAGTTATTGCAGTAAACGCTCTGATTTTTACATGTTTTGAAATGTATTTTGTCTTGGGCTGTGGGTATAATTGTTTACTCTTTCAATATCTGACAAGTTCAAAGATGAGGACAATTGTTTGGGTCTCTCCCCCTGAGGTTAGAGTTAAAATGGCGTGCTGCTAAATTATTTTTCATTTATTTGAATCTGGAATTGCTAACACAATTTCCAGCTTCAAGTGATGAAAAAAAGTTCAAAAATTGAATTATCTGATTAATTGTGTATGCTTTTTATTTGGTTTAAAACATTTATTGAAACCGTATATATACGGGTCTAGCAACGCAAGGGTTAAAACACATTTTTGAAGGTATTGTTTTCTTCAAGGACGAGAGTGATAAAGGCTATTAGTTTTTTGAAAAAAAATGAAAATAATCAGCTTACTTTTTCAATCTCCTAAGTGATGAGCGCATTCAAAATTAATGTTGATTTTGTCCTTGGGTGGTAGGCATACCATCATCACCTGCTTTACAAATCATTGCGGCTCACTGCTCCGATGCTAATGCCGGAGGAAAACTTTGTTTTCACTATTAGGTGAGAAGGCTGAACTATAATCGTAGATAGCGTGAAAGCCTTCCTAATTTTCTTGTATTACCTCTTACTGACAAAACTGCGGGGACATTGTCATCTTTAGTGATAGTTACTTGTTGTATGAAAGAAATGGGAAGTGGTAGATATAAATTGATAATATAATATATATGATCTGAATATAACATTTTACCAATATCGGCCAAACATACAACTGTGATTATAACATTATTTGTTTGCAGGAACATGTTATAGAAAGAACTGATGTTGCACGTATGGCTGCCCCAGATGGTTCGATTAGTCCTGATTCAAATAGAAAATCACAGCGGAAACACCATAAAAAGCGAGCACATTTTCAAGAATAAGTAGCTTATTACCTGTTTTTTTTTATTTTACCCCAGTAGCAAATTTTGAATAAAACATTAAAAAAAAACTGTACATAAGCTTTTTGATGTATCACAAGTACACATGGAGCAAGTACTAAATGATTATACTAGTAGTGCCAAAAAATTGCTCATATTTGTTGTGAATATTCAATGACGATTGTGTTGTTTATATATGGCCAAAGATGTGTACTATGCTGTGATTTTACAGAAGATCTCTAAATTATACATTTTATTTTACTTGTATTCATATACATGTTTAGCGATCATTGTGATAACATACGTTTTTGAATACATTATTATGTATTATCAAGGTATACTGTTTTTCTATGCCAAAAGTGTCAAATCTGTATTGTGTCAAAAATAATAGAGAAAACGAGATAATAATCATATTAAAGGTACGTATAAGGTATGTATTTGTATGTATTTTGTATGACTTATTGTAACGTATAATTTATAATCATCTACTGCTGTTATTTCAGATTGCATTTAAATAAGTAAAATTATGTGAACAAATTAGGGAATCGGAACTAATAGTAGTTGTTATTTACATTACATAATCAATATGTTCAATTTACCGAGCAAACAAGAAACGATAATACGGTGTTGGGATGATGTTGTTGCAGGATTGTAGATGATGGACCAACATCGTTTTTGCACCGTGTCAATGTCTCTTGTTTCGATGGTGGTTATGCGAATAATTCTTTATAATACATGCTTTATATTACAGTTACAATTAAGTTTGGAAATTATCTATGTTCATATGTGTGACCTATCTGCACGTAATCAGTTGCATCACATATTTTCTGAACCCTGTATGTTTAAGATTGCGGAACTTTGGTGTGGATAAAGATAATTTCCAACGATGTGGACCACACAGAAATAGCTAGTCTGTTATCTACAAGATATTGCCTTATCAATTTTTTTCTGAAAAATATGAGATACGACAGTGACTGATTTTGTACTGATCGGTCATGTCTGAACACAGTTTCCGCTACTTACGATTTTTTTAAATGTTAAATTTGCACTTGTAATAACTCTCCAGCGTATTTGTGGGGAGATATAAATGTGATATGCGACAACATGATAGCCCCAAAATAAAGCGGAATGCTCCGAAAACCTAATACTAGTACTTCCAGACATACACAAACCTTGTGACGGCTCAATCAATGTGAGAATGTTTGATTGCGACAGCAATTTAAAATATTTTTTCTATGACCTATTGTTTAGTCAAATTGAATAAAGGTGGATTTCTATATTTTGTCTTGTTTTGTGTGAAAAACTGTCAAAAACCAAGTTGGGTATTGCTGTTGCCTAAGATGTTCCGTCTGGCTGTGCGTCCGTCTTATGTCGGTCTGCGTTTCGTTTCCGGGGCAAATCTCTGAAACCTTGAGAGCTATTTCTTTCATATTGTACACACACATCCCTTAGTGGGTGTAGATGTGCCTTTTACCCATTTTTATCATATTCATAATAAATATCCACAGCATGAGTTAACTTATTATAATAGCCTATTGGAGGCAGAAATCTCAGCACATTTTCTCAGTTTATTTTGCGTCCACAAAAGTTCCAGAACATGTTTGAATCAAAACTAAACATTTAATATATACAAAAATCAGCTGAGAGAAAAGTATTATGACTATTTACTGAAAAAGTATGAAAAAAAAGTTAAATTAAGGGTCAAAGTACCAACTTAAAGCTCTCTTGTGTATTTGTCAATGATTAGACACAAAATATTTTACATCAATGTAAAGGTCTGTGCCAGTAGCTTTCTATTGATTTCAAATATATTGATATAGCTCAAAATTTGACTACTCATTGGGCAAAATTGTTAGATACAGTCAATTTTCCCGAGCTCAGAAAAAAACGCACAAATTTTACGTCTAACCAAGAAAGCATGTAAAATGTTCACATAACGCGCTATTTTTATTCCAAATGGGTTTATTTTAAGTCAACAATACTTCTGGAACATGTTTGAATAAAAAACTAAACATGTATACCATACAAAAATCAGCTGATATAAAAGTATTCTGACTATTTACTGAAAAAGTGAAAGAAGGTCACATTAAGGGTTAAAATACCAACTTAAACCTCCCTAGTGCCTTTGTCAATGATCAGACATGAAATATTTTACAGCCATGTGAAGGCCTGTGCCAGTAGCTTTCTTCTGATATCAAATAAATTGATATAGCTCAAAATTTGACCACTCGGGTTCAAGGTAGAGATTAACCTTTGCATATACATTGATACATGTAGTTATAACAGGTGTGGCGAGGTTACTCAGCTCCCTGTGGCGAAATTACCTGTGGTGAAGTTACCTTGTGGCGAGGTCACATGTTAGAATATATATTCAAACTCAACGTCTCGGCAGGAAATAGTGCACATTTATTTATA
Organism: Flabesymbios commensalis; assembly: GCA_964017125.1. Classification (NCBI taxonomy): domain Eukaryota; kingdom Metazoa; phylum Annelida; class Polychaeta; order Terebellida; family Flabelligeridae; genus Flabesymbios; species Flabesymbios commensalis. The sequence continues at coordinate 43,481,389 of OZ024906.1, forward strand.
CTGGAAAACATCTTTATTCTCCTATATTTCAATAAAATAGATTAAAAGGGATACGATTATGAGACCTCGCACCTACTACCCTGAGAAAAAATATGAATCGTACCACCCTCGTATACCCACAGAATTAAAAAAAAAAATCGGGAAATTATTACTTTTGCTAATCTCTGTGGAGATAGGACATGTATTTAAAAAGTATTCCTGAATACAGGGCTTTTAAAAAAGAATTTGTATACATTACGAATACTTGTCACTGATACATATGAATACTCAAACAAATGTAATCGAATACAGATATATATGAATACTAATACAGTTATACCCTATGTCTGGATATCACACATATTAAAGTGACACAATTCCTATTTAGAGGGGTGCACTTAAGTTTTCGAAAACCAGTGCATGCACTTATATTCGAACATAAAACAATTTTAAAACATCCCAAAAACAAGCGATTTTTACTTATAAGTGCATGCACGTTTATGCGCAGGGATATGGTACACAGTTCTCTGTGTATGGTCTAGCTATTTTCCAGATATGTCGCCATCATCTAATTTTTAAGAAAGGAATTGGCAGACAGACAGACAGACGAATAAGCCACATGACAGCAATAAACATCCGCCAAAATTTGGCTGCGGCCTAAAAGAACTTATGTGTAGACACTAAAATGAATATTAATTCTACGTGGCTTATTTTTAAAGTTATGAGCAGACATAAATTTTCCACGTTAGCGTGGCTGCCATGCTGGATTTCGGCACATTACATTGCTTTGCAGTTTAATGATTTCCTCATACCTAACAATACCCCATGCTGATGTAGTGACTCACCAAACTGAAAGGGTTAATGGGAATATCTGGATAAAATGGATGCGAAATAACTACTAATATATGTACAGTACTGTCACAGAAACTCAAAACTTTGCTGTAGATAGAATTATACTTTCCGGAACAACATAATCTGAATACAGAGAGCATAAAGACAACATAAGTTGCTCATAACGTATAATTTTACTACAGAGAGGATCCCTTCAAAAATACCAATATCACACCTGAGAATGAAATAATTTTTTTTATTAATATATACTCCCCATATATAAATATAAATAAGTAACAACTTTGGAGTTAAAAGGCACTTTCCAGGTTCCACATTATCAATTGTGGACTCGAAAATATTATACATGTATAATAATTAACTGTTACAAAAGGGTTAAAAATATAATTCAGAAATTGCTATAATCTCGGCCCGCAAGATTAATAAGTGAAGAATGTTATGAAAATGAAATTAGACTTTTGTCTCTTTCCCTTGAGCCATTGCCTGTTTTTGTGATGACTGCATTTCTCGCTCTTTTCGCTCAATCTGATTATTCAGAGCAATACGATAGTTCTCATAGCTGAGTACAATTCTTTCAGCTTCCTGTAAAAATAATCTCTTCAACATTGCATCAAATACTTCTAGTTTTGACAACTGAAAAAGATTCCACTGAAACAAGAAAATCAAATGTGCCTATTAGTATTAGAGTATTACATAATATACTTTGATTTTTATTATCAAATCATCTTTTTTGTTTGAGATACAATTCGATTTGAAATATTTATTATTACTTAATCTCTACAAATCTTGAGAATAAAATCATTTGACAAACATGAAGACCAACCTTGAGTCTTTTGTCATGCTCAGGTGATGCTTTGAAATACACTTCCAACCACTCGGGTATTACTAAAAGAACAAAAGAAAATATGAATAATGACTGCATGACTGAATGACCGACTGGTTTAATGCTATCATTCATTTAAAACTCCAATGTGGCTTCAGGAGCAGCTAAACTAGCTAAAGCTATATATCAGACATATTTGCTTGCTTTAACAAAAAGCACGGTTTTCCAAATATTGCGCATATTAAAGTCAATAACGGCTGCAAATCAGCCATTTGATAGAGTGGAAATTTTTTAGAGCATATGCCCACCTGAATCCGCACATTTTGTTTTATAGTACATGTAATTGTCTAGCTATTTGGCACAGTTTTCCAGATAATATGCATATTAACCCTTTAAGCCCTTAGGATGCATCAAAGCATCATTTTCATGAAGCTGTTTTTGCAACACAAGACAATTTTCTTTAATTTTTCACCCACTTTAAGTCATCTTTATCCACTAAAAGTCGAAAATTGCGATAGCAATTCGCAGCCTGTAGTGGATAAAGATTACAATGGATAATTCAGGCTTGAAAGGGTTTAAAAAAATAAAGTCAATAATAGCCGCAGGTCAGCCATTTTTAATTTGATAAAGTTAAAATTGTTCAGCGCATATCCCTTTCTGAAACCGCATATTTTGTTCTTTAATAATCCTACAGCTATAGGATATCGGGCAAATTGAATTCAATATTGGCCAATAGTCTGCCATTTTGAATTTGATCCAATTGAAATTTTCAGAGTATATCCCTACCCTGAAACCGTACATTTTGTTTTATAGTCATGGTCTAGCTATCTGGCACGGTTTTCCAGTTATCAGCAATATTATGACGGGAGTTATCAGACAGGGTGTATGCCAACTCAATGAAATAAAAAATAAGACCTTTTTAAGACTCCAAAACCTAAAATTTATACCAGTTCCACAGATATCGCTTCACTTGGAGAACCGAAGAATGGGGAATAAAATTCCAGTCTCACGCCATTTTTTCTTACAGCATTTAAAAAAAATTATCGTAACCATTTGCATCTGAGAAAAATGAAAAAATAAGACCTTTTGAATACCTAACTTTCATTTTTAAAGACTTAAATGAGGCCTTATTTTTTTTTTTTAAATTTAAAGACTTTAAAAGATCCGCGGCCACACCCTGTCAGCAATATTATGACAGACGGCCAGGTTGAGGCCATAGCCCCATAGCCTCACAAGATTGTTGGGCGGGGGGGCGGCTGCTGAATTATGATTTTCACAACTTTTAGTTAGCAACTGGTTGTTCAATGAGAAAACTGTTTTTCAATCAGTAATTTGTTAAAAAAAAATCAGATTGAAATTTGACACATAGGCCTACTATTCAGGGAAAAGTGATCATAAATTTACTCAAATAAACATTACCTATATGCAGATAAGGATTTGCCTGAACTAGGACATTGTGCAGACGATAGCCTGTAGATGGTTGGGGTAAGGAGATGGCTGATCCTCTGTAAACATGAACACCTGAAGAGCTGGGATGATGATACTGTGAAGTATGTGTAACATGGCTGCAACATAAAACATAATATCATCATTTGTTCATACAAAAATTTTGAAAACGTTATTTCTTCACCACACATACTGAAAATTGCTATAGAATTGTTTCTTTACGCTAGATCAATAATCCAATAATTAGCCTTTTGACGTGAATTGCTGTGGTGATTTTTATAAAATACCCATGTTTAAATTATAACATTTCATCCCATTACCCGGGTACTCATTAGATGAATCTTATTCAAAATATGCTGTATGGTGCACAAATACGACAAGGGAGCTTAAAGCTGAAATGCATGTACACAAGTTGTCTACTACAACTGATAGTTTTAATGATTTGCATCCGGTAATGATATTAGAACATTATCTTAGTTTATTTTGTTATTGAACATCACAGCAAGTAACAATTTATTGTTTGCAAAAGTCTCTCAATATACATGTAATATGAAACATATACTGTATACATGTATATACAAATTTTGTCATGGGTTATCAATGTGTAACACTAATTTATACGTAACATCGGACAGTTTGTTTCATACTAATACATGTATCCTGATGCAAGATATGGCTGCCAGTCAGCTATTTAAATTTTATATCTGCAAAATTTGTGATTTGTTTTCCTTGCATACACCGTAGGGGTTGAAGTAAGAAAAATTTCCAAGACATGATTTTTTTTCACACTAAATGGATTCAAGTTTATCTCAGGAATGATTCTTTTGGAAGCAACTCTGCAACTCCTGTGCATAACAACAGGCATATCATTTTTTACAGTTACTGATCTAGCCATCATGTATAGGGTTTCGGACATAATAAACAACAGAAGGCCAGCCGGCCACCATAAACATAAAAATACCCTCCCCTCTGCCCTCATGGTGCATCCTTCCATGAACTCTCACATCTTGTTTTATAGCAATGGTCCAGCTATCTCGCACAGTTTGTCATGTATATTACAGATATTAAAGTCAATGATGGCAGCAAGTCGGCCATTTTGAATTTGATCGAGTTTTTGTCAGGGTGCATGTTTCCTTGAAACTGCAGCAGGTCCTTTGTTTTGTAGTAATGGTCTAGCCATCTGGCACTGTTATCCAGATATTACACATATTAACACTTACAGCGCTAAAATAATTTATACAAACCATGGAAACCAAAGGGTTATTTTCAAATTAAAATAATGTCGTAGTTAGCACTTTCCAATTGATTTGAATACCTATGTTATGGGTCTATGGCCAATAGAAATATTTTTATTCTTACAATGCGGGGATCGACTTTAGACATCAGAATCTGACGTCTACAGACGTCAGATTGTGATGACTAAAGTCGATCCCTGCGCTGTAAGGGTTAAAGTAAATAATGGCTGATAGTTGGTTATTTTGAGTTATACATTAGTATTATACTTACTTGACATAGTAAACACCATGTTCTGGGGACTCTATTATTTCCCAACCGGTGGGCAGACTTTCTTGTTCCAATGGATGGTTCCAGTGAGTGGTATGTGTATTATGGTCGACATAATACCTGCGGTGTCCACGCAGAGTCCAATCCACCGACCAGCCTGGTGGAAGTGACGGCTCTCCACCCCCGTGAGGAACATTCAGCACAGCTGAAAAAAGGTTTGAAAACTGACGAAATTATGTAGGACTTGGTTAGATTATCCAGGTAATAATAGAATTGTTACATGTTGGTAGTGAGAGGTATCAGAACTGTTCACATTCTTACTTCTCAATCTCTAGTTTTATTCTTTTTAAAATGGTATACTGTATAACATTTTTTTATAGTAATCATGGTCTAGCTACCTAGTATACTGTAGTGTTTCAGCAATTTCAAACAAATATTGGAATAATGTTGCTTGTGTTGCTCCATCATTTTAGTGTAAACATATTTGAATAACAATTAAAGCAATTCAAATCAATCTTTTTTTTGGGGCAACTGACATTATTAAATCTATATCTAACACACGTGACGATGATAATCTGCATTTATATTACTACCCAATATACATATATAACATAATATCAAGGAATAAATGGGAGCCTATAAAAAGGTTCAAAATTGTTCCTATACCTAAACCATATTTCATACAATAGCATAAAGAAAATATTATTGTCTAAACTCACACATAAAGATGGCAATTTTTCTAGCCAACTGAATTGACATTAATGGATGTTTTTTGCTAATTTTTCGAGTGATTTTCTATAGATTTACAGGGTTATAGACGTATAGATTCATTTATTGTAAATGGTGCTGTTCTGGAGTATATGAAAGTGTCAATGACACTGTAGCTCATTCTTGTAATTGCGTGTATGTTGATTCAAACTTTCCACATGATATGTCTAGGACATGGCCATCTGGAGCACATCCTATATACACCCCTACCTGGTGATTATTTTGTACATGTTTGAATGCAATCTACTCAAGATTCGAGAAGAAAAAGTGTTTTCAGTGAAATTGCATCTGGCAACCCTGTGGCCATAACGGTGACAGGTGGTGCCACCTGGAACACACCCTATATTGATTAGGTCCATAGGAGCCTTGTATATGAACTTTAGTTATATTTCCTGCTAATCGTTGGAAAAAATAGTGTTTGGCGCAAAATGTCACTTGCATTTAATTAAAATAACCATGAAATCTGGAGCACACCCTATCCACCCATACCATGTGGTGGACATTGTGCACAGATTTGAAATCTACTAAAGACTCTTTGTAAGGGGAAATAACAGTTATTATGAATTATGGATGGACTGACACCGCACCATGGCAAAAGCTCATCTATGGATGAGCTAAAAACACAAATTGAAACCAAAATATCAATCATTCATGGGAATTAATTACTCAGCTAGACTAGCATGTAGAACAAATTCATTAAATTATTGTATCCAGCCCTCAACATTAATATAGGCCCCACTATAGCCTCAGATATAATACTGGATTCAAAAATATTACATGAATATATAGCTTTAAACATTATGTCATTTATTAGGTCTATGATTTGTGAATACAGTAAAATTAGGACTTGCATGGTACAGAGCATCCTGTGACAGTCAGCATCCTATCACATAGGCAGAAAATGATTTCACTCATCATATGCCTATGTTTACAGGTATTTTCACCCCCCCCCCCCCCTCCAGATTTACATGTACCATCCAATTGATGACAGACCAATTAACCCTTGTGCTGCTGGAATTGTATCTATATGGTTTCAAGCATGTTTTAGATCAATACAGAGCTGAAAGGTACAGTAGCTGAGCTCTTATTATTACCACATACTGGGTTGTAGTGCTCTCATCACACTAATTTGGCCATGTGTTTATAACGTTACAGGGTATCAAATGAAAATTAAAGGTGAATTACAGTTGAAACCGCTGATTTAAAGGCAGGTATCAAACGGGTGTCACATGGGCTGAGGCGTAGGCCTACTAAGTACTACTAGCTCAGATCAGGCCACTAGCAGTGCATACACCATGTGAACACGAGCGTGACTTGATTTTACGCATAGGGGTCTAGTAGCACCTGTAGACCCCTAGCTTAATTTTGGGCTGTAAACACAGGTACAAAGATCTGTAGCCTGACAGGTAGACTAATGTAGCAGATGGACCAGCTCGATGACTGACATAGGCTAGGCCTACGGCAAAGTTCTATTCACCGTCATCACACATTATAAGGCTACAGTCGCAGTATTAACAACATAAAAGGCTATCCAGATGGTCCTGTTTCTAGTCATCCAACTGGTAGGCCTAGTCTACTAATTTTATCTTTTTAGCTAATATATGGTATATATATAGGTCTATAATGGTAATAATATTAATTAAATAGCGCATGTTTGTCGGCAATTATGTTCATTTTAGAACCTTCTTGTGAGAGTTGATCACTCCTAGGTGATCTGAAAACCTCGACTTCGTCTCGGTTTTCAAATCGCCTGATCGTGATCACCTCTCACCAGTCGGTTCTCAAATTAAGATAATTACCTCCAAACACACGCTAATCCCTATTGTATAATTAATATGGTAATTTCATTGTCCTTATAATCCCTCTAATTAGTTCCTTAGAATGAAAGAAAATCCATTCAAAATATGTAATTTCATATGAAAAAGGAATCTGTGATATGAAGAATAAAATTGAGGTTGAATGATGTTATGGCTTTGGGCCGTCTGTGAACATTTTGTTTCCGGAGCATATCTCAGGATCTACTTGTCTGATTGTCTTCAAATTTTACACACAACACCTCTGGTTGAGCCTTTTGGGGTATATGAGCTTTGACCTACTTTTGGTTCAGTACTATGAGCTACTTGTACTTAGATGTTTTGACATACCCTTTGTTTACAGAGCAGATCTCGAAAACTACTGCACATGTGGATTAGACATATTGCACATACATGAACTCGAAGGTCCCTAGGTGTGCCTTTTCAGGTTTTTGTACGTTGACCAAGATGTTGACCCACAAGTTTGGCCTATTTTATAACCTGAGTATATCCAATTAAAATATTTTACGGAATATCATGAAAACCGCTCAAGATAGCTAGACAATTACCGGTACTATAAAACAAAATGTGAGGTTTCAGGGGAGGATAAACCCTGAAATTTTTTAACTCAATCGAATTCAAAATAGTTGACAATCTGCAACAATTTATCCCCTGTGATCCAGATCTAGACTATGATCCGGATCTGATCCAGATTTCACAGATTTGTATGACACTTTTATCAGAGGTGCGTCTCTGGCCAAAGAGCAATCCATTAAATTGTGGGAATGATCCGGATTAGATCCGAAATAAGATCATTAATTTTGAAGTACAATGTAGGTGTGCAGCCTCTGACTGACTGTCTAGTGTTTTTTATAGTGATGGTCTAGCTATTTAACAGTTTACCAGATACTATGCGTATTAAAGTCAGTAATGAACACAAATTGGCCATTTTGAATTTTATAACAGTGAAATTTTTCGAGGCTTATCCTTCCGTGAAACCGCACATAATTTTGTAGTAATCTTCTAGCTAGCGAAATATCACACATAATAATGTAAATAATGGTGTGTGTGCAATATGAAATAACTCATCCAAAATACTAAAATGTGGAGACTAAAATGTATATGATGGTATAAAAACTGTACAGACCAAAAGACATTAACAACATTGTAAATAGTTAATCAGCTGTTTCCACTTTGATAAGTTTTATATATTTAACCTTTGATAGAGATAATCTGCTTTAAGGCACCACAAAGTTTATAAATTTTTTCTAAAACATCAGACATTTTTGCGTAATCAGGGCGATTCATTTCCTTTTTACATCACACAGAGTGTCAGTGTCAAAGTTTATTATTGGGACAATACAATAAGTCTTTTTTACCTGGTTGCAAATTTTCACTCTGCACATAAGCAGTTTGATGAAGGTTTTGTTGGGAAGGTTGCTGGTGCTGGCTTGCATATATACTTGGTTGTTGTGCTGGCTGTTGTTGAAAAGATGGGGCTTGTTGGGGCCTTTGCTGTGCTGCATAATGCTGCTGAATCTGCTCATGATAAAGCTGAATCTAAAAAAAGACCATCAGATGTCCTCAAATTAAACTTTTCAGATCAGTAGACAGGAATGCTTCCACACATGAAAATCTGATAGCTCTCATATTAAAATTAATAAAGGCGGGCTAAAAATTACCAGCTGGAACACCGACATGAAACAAGCTACATTGTATGTTATTGAAACCAATTTAAATGAAAAATTTGAAAAAAATGATAAGACACTTTCAAATGTTTTGAATAACAAGGTCTGACAGATATACAGACATGACATGTGACGACAAATACCTTTTGCAAAGTATACAGTGTTCTGAGAATAATCATAGAATGAAAATAAAAGAACCTGGTAGTTTTCATCATGTTGGTAAGCACCGTAGCTAACATCTGTAGTACTGACATTATCAACCCCAGGCTCTGAAGAATCTACCTCTCCAGGATAAAGTTGGTGCCCACCATGTTCTTCCTGATACTCTGAAATTAGCATCTCGAAATTACAAACACAGTGGAACATAATTTGACAAATTGATATATGCATGCATTATTATATTAGCTTTTCCATAACCAATTAATGTTCAAGACATTTTCAACTGCAGAGACAGCATGATTTTAATACTATGAGAAAACATAGGTCTACACACACATGGGTGTTAATGGTTCGGTGCCCCTCAAAAATATGGGGGAAATATTCTTTTTATAAGCTTGGAGACTACTCCAATATAACAAAATATTGCCCATCATACATGTCCTTTTTTTTCAAGATTTCTGTCATCAGCCGTTTGGTTTTACATAGATTCTTCCCAAAAGTTAATCAGATAATTAACATTTCAAAATTACAGACACAGGGGAACATAATTTGACAAATTGATATATGCATGCATTATTATACATGTATTAGCTTTTCCATAACCAATTAATGCTCAAGACATTTTCAACTGCAGAGACAGCATGATTTTAATACTACGAGGAAACATAGGTCTACACACACATGGGTGTTAATCATGTTAATGTTTCGGTGCCCCCAAAAATATGGGGAAAATAACATTTATAAGCTTGGAGACTACTCAATATAACAAAATATCGCCCACCATACATGTCAGTCAATTTTTTCAAGATTTCTGTCATCAGCCGTTTGGTTTTACATAGATTCTTCCCAAAAGTTGATAAGATTATCAGAAATACCTTGGGAACCACCCAACAAATTTGAATGCGATATTTTGGCAATGGATGGTTACAAATCAGACAATACAATAGAGACAACATATTTATTTCTCCTGCATTTAATGGTAATTTCCGTTAGTGGATTACATTATAATCAACTATTTTGAATTACCACTGAATGCATTAGAAAATATATTATTTCACAATAAATTAAATCAATTAAATTATAATTTATTCTATACATTTATTTATCTATGCATGAATTTAACACCTCATTATAAAATGAAACAATTTCTAAAAGGGATACACCACTTACAACTATTAGTATTACAACTAAATGTAACGGTGTTTTTTATTAACTTCACAAGGCTGTTTAATCCAAAATTAGAATGTGTGGTGGATCCCTTCTAATCAACTGTGGAAGAATGTAAAACCTTGGTAAACTTGTTGCATATACAGTGGTGTACCAACAGTAAAACTTTTACTGCGATGCACTGGCTGTGATATCTCATCTAGTGCAGGAGCTGTTGATATTGGAGCTACTGCCACTGAAATTATAGGTGCTCCTGTCATTGAACATGAGGCACTAGTTACAGCCACATTGCTGGTACTGCTCAGGACAGGTTTTTCCTGAGATGTTATCTCCTTATTGGATATGTTCAATTGTTGAAACTGTTGACTAATTGATGGTTGTAAGTCACTGTGGTATCTTCTGAGTTGCTGACTACTGCTTCCCTGGTGATGTTCATCATTTTGTAGTGGTCGAGGTAAAACTGTCTGCCCAGGACGGGAAACACTAGCAGGTGCTCTCACTAAGGAAACTGGTTGTTGATTATGAAGGGGTATGTAGGAAGCTTGGGAACGTGTGGTCCGCTTCTCAAAGCTTGTTCCTTGCCTCAATGGTGTGTGATAATCTAAGGTAACAGTAAAATAATATTATATATAAAGCGATAAGAATAATGCTCCTCTTTTGTCAATATTTTAACATAATTGATCTATAGAAGAATCAAAACCAGGACAGGGCTGCTCTTATACAGGAGTATTTATTTTAAATTAAAGACTACATAGACCATGTAGACCCATAATTTTAAAATGGTGATAAGTAGTGGGATATGTGTCATGTGTGTGCTAACCTGCTATTTCAATCAATTACCATAAACATTCTAATTCATGTCCAATGGTCAAATTTTAAAAAATTTGGCCTATTATTGCAATTTATTGCTCACCGTTATTACCCATATTAAAATCAATAATGGCTTCAAGTTAGCTATATTGAATTTGATTAAGTTGAGATTTTTCAGGGCATATCCGTCCCTGAAAAGGCATATTTTGTTTTATACTCAATGATTTAGCTATCTGGTTTGCAGGATATCAGGCATAATAAAGTTAATTATGGGCAGCAGGCGACCATTGTGAATTTGATCAAGTTGACATTTTTCGGGGCATGTCCTTACCTGAAACTGCACATTTGGTTTTGCAGTGATGATCTAGTTGCATTTATCTGGCACGGTTTGGAAGATATCAAGCATATTAAAGTTAATTAAGGCTGATGGGCGGCAATTTTGAATTTGATCAAATAGAAATTTTTCAGAATATTATTCGAAAGCCACACATTATGCAGCAAATCACCCAATCTATCTAATGGAAATGTTTACATGTAAGCCTCTGAACGACTACTGTTATTTTCGCTCATTTGACCAAAATCTGTTATTTGTTCCTTGGATTAAGAACACGATGGCTGACCAAAATTATAGGACAGTCTTCTACAGTGTATGTGAAATTAGAACTTCTAAAACATTGCAATCAATAAAAGGTAAAAATTGACAACAATTTTTTGACCAATCTTTTCCGAGCTAGCTCCTTTGTGTTTTGGCATTCTCCTTTTGCAGCCTGGAATAAAATAAGGACCACGATACTGAACGCTCCTTCTGATTGTCGTGCCTACATGTATGAGCTCGGGACAACGAGGTGCTGGGCAGTTAGAGAGGTTTATATATTTATTCATTCATTCAAGTCTGCTTTAACATTAGGAATTGTACCTTCGGGTACATGTTAGCTAGTCCACAGGACTGACAAGTTGAGGAAAAACTGCCATTCCTAGAAGTGGTCAATTTGGTACATACTGGTAGGGTATTGGACATGGCATTTGGGATGGCCTGTAAATTTGTGTGTTTGTGGGAACCCGCGTCTCACCGTTCGTCTCACCGTTCGGGCTGGTTCGGGCGCTTCCGACCTTCGACGGAAGGCAGTAGCCCGCCCAGCCTCAATTTCGAATCGCGCGGCATCAAGCGACGTGCATCACTTACTCCCAGGCTGCCGAGTCGAGAGGACGTCGCGCTAGACTAAAGCGCCAAGCCGCTGGGTAGGTTGTCGCGTTCCGCGTGGAGATGTGTGCACTAAGTTGTTACAACGTCTAGACTAAATAAATAAGAATAAACTGAAAGATGAATTAACGGAGTTATTTGTGTTCCGTCGCCCCGACGGGAATGGAGACTGAAGTGAAGTGAGTTGGGGCTGGTCCCACCGATCCCCTATTGGTGAGAAGCACTACACTTACATGTTCATCTGATAACAAAGTTTGCCATTCCTACGCATTTTTTTGCAATATGATACCAGATTGAGGAGTGGCATTATTTGAGACCTAGCTGACATGTGTATGCAAAACATAAACCAAATTAATCAGGTACCTTTTGAGCGCAAGGTGCACATGGTGGCTTCAGAAAAATGCCAAACACTAATTAGCTAAGTAGGTTATACTTGTAACACAATTATTGGTCAGGTCATCATCATTTAAGAGAAGCATTGGAAAAATTACAATGGAAATATCATAATTCTATGGCAGATTTACTGAAGGGCTTTATTGCCTTATAAATGCCTAATAGATGTTGCATTTCTCAACATTTCAAATATGACTGTTCTACATGGCTTCACTTACTTCTTAGCACTGGAGGTCTGTCACGCTTAATATATCTTCCAGCTATTCCATGATCTACTGTGCTGGATGATTCCTTCTTCTTGGACATCATATTTATCAGCCCAAAAAATCATTAGATCAAGTCTGCAAGCAACAAATAGATATATAACAATTATATATATATACATGTAAATTTACCTATTCACATGTATTCTAATATAAAACACCAATATTTCAATAAACGCCCACACACCCTGATTGGAAATAAAATCCACAATCATGTACACTATATAATAATTTAAAAACTATTCTTATAAGCGCCTGTAATCTCTGGGGGTATTCTAATTAATGCCTGTGTGTTTATTAGAATAAATATGGTATATTGCACAGTAGTAAATACATGTACATGCCCAATAATTATACAACATCGAAAATCAACATCGAGTAAAAATCATAAATTTTTTATTCCTTCTGATTCAAATGTGTGGAAAACACGGGTCCCCATAAGGCCACACAAATATTTAATTGTTTTACCGAATCCCCGCCGAAAATTTCCGAAAATCGCAAAAAAAAAAAATTGAAATTTCGAAAATTGTATTCTCATTTTTTCTGCCGTCGTGGATTTATTCATTTCAAAGTTCAAAAAAAAAATGAAAACTGTTTCTTTCTTACTGTGCCATTACTGTGTCATTACTTTCGTTGTAAGCAGAACTGACATGCTGCGGTCAGTCTGACACAACTCAACGTGCAGCCAGGTGCTGACATCAGGTGTGACAAAAAGCTGACAGATCAAGGCTGACACTGTGCACGCTATGGTTCTGTTATTGTGTCACACACATTACACTCCAACTCAACCCGAAACACCTAGATTGATCGATAATACATTGCCAAATGAGAATTTAAAAAACAAATGTTATGGATGACATTCTCATTGATATATTCAATGGCAAACAGGCAGTGTCAACTCTGGGCCGGTATCTTCGTTGTTAACCCAGCAACGAACAACGAACGCACACAGACGCTATTTGTATGCACGTGAATGTTGTCGGCACGTAACGTTGTTCTAATGCTGTGCCACCATCGGCAATGGTGACCTACATTGGACAGGCATCGGTTTGGCCTCTAGTGGTGGCGTGTGCAAATCCCGTCTTACATCCAGATCTGACACACAGCGTCTTGTTGTGCAGTTATCCAGCTGGCTGCGGCGGCTATTCATTCACGTCTTATCTCTCTCAAATTGTCCAGGGAAGTAGTCAAATAGAAAAACATGTTTTTTTCTTGACTTTAATAAGACTAATTTTCTGTTAAACGAACCTGACCACAACAAACGAACCTGTATGCAAAATCGGCTGCTGTTTTAGCAAACGAAATGATTTGTCGATATCAAGGACGGGAGAGTAAATTTTATTGTTTTTTTTCAAGCCAGTTTATAGGGTAGCCTACCTGAAAAACTGGGGGGGGGGGCGTTTATTAGAGGGGGAGTGCGTTTATTAGGGATAATACAGTATGTCAGCGTTCGTAATTGGCCCAAACCTGGGAAACTCGTCACTTTCTGTATTGTGGACCAATCTAAAAAAAATAAAACACTTCTTTATCTGATTTTTTTTTATTCCCCGCCACCCGACAGCCCCAATGCTGAAAAAAATCGGTGAAACAATTAAATAAATTTGTGTGGCCTAATGTGAATACTAACCATACAAAAAAAAAATAACATTTTGTTTCACAGTAAGGCCATTCCATTTTGATCACTGGGATTACAGATTTTTTGGGACTTCAGAAAAAGCATCAGTCATAAAAAAATTAAAAAATGAAAATGTGGATTTCAGAAAACAAACTATTGTATAAAACTACAGTACTGTGGAATTGGAGCTTGTGAAAACGAAATTCCCTTACATTTCCCCCAACTGTTTCACACATATTCTCCAGATGGGAATTTTAGTGAAACTGTTTCCCCTCATTTCCTCCTTTTTCCCCGACATAGGGAAATTGATTTCACCGCCAGTGAATTCTGTTTCCCCATTGGGGAAACACAATTCCCCAATTTCGCCCGAATTTCCCTTGAATTTCCCCCGAATTCCCTCGATTTCCCAATGATTCCCCCCAATTCCCCAGTTTCCTGTGCAGTTTTTCAATACAACTTCACAAGTGTACATTGTCTCGAGCATATCCATTTTATGCATATTACATGTATCTTTGAAAATGAGGATACCACATTATGCGAGACAATTATACAATTATACAATTATACATCTGGGGAATTCTGGAGAGATTTTGGGGATTTCTGGGGAATTCTGGGGAAATCATATAAAAAGCTTTTCCTTTTTTTTCACTCGTTTTCTCAAGTGTGAAACACATTTCCCTCTTGGCGAAATCTAATTCCCATGATTTCTTCAGTAGCTACTATGAAAACTGGTGAAAACTCCTGTGAAAAAAAAGTAATAGGGAAATCACAGGGAAACGTGAATTCCCTTTCCCTTTCTTTTCATATCCCCTTCCCCCAGACAAGTTTCAATTGCACAGTACTGGGCTTTTATTTTAAATAATATTAACATTATGTCACAATTATTATATTTTATCAGCTTGTGAAGTTGTAATAACTACCATGATAACAAAAACGCTGACAATGCGCTCTAACATCTAGGCCTACTGTCATACTGCATTCGGTAATACATTGTACACAAATATCATTGTCATCCGGTGTATGTGCAGTTGCCATGAATGATTATTTACCAGCGAGAAATAGAATAGAGAAAATCCCCACGCATCACTAAAACAACCCTTACCAAAATGTTTATTAAATTCAATATTTTTTGTGGATCACTCACGTTACGAAGTAGTTTAAAGAACTTGATGGAAACACTTGGCCTCGCTCTTCACTACAGGTTCTGAATTCATGTGGTAACAAGTCTTCTATCAATCACCATATGTCGCCTAATTATTAAACACATTTGGTTAGCATTCTCACATTGAAATAGTCTAATATTTTAGTGATAACCAGATATCCATAATTCTACACATTTGCTTAAAAATAATGATAATCATTAAATTATATTATAAGCTGATCATGACGTGACAAATGATCATATGGTGAATATGGATGAGGTGCCGTCATCATCCTTTGACATACCAATGACAAGCACAATGAAAAAAGGCAGCAATTATTTTACCAGATGTCGCCGATTTCACCAGATGGCGCCTACACACGTCACATGCCTGTACTATCTACTTGTTAATGTTTTAATTGTGTTCACCAGGTGGCGACCCGTATCTATATTCTGTCTATATTCTGTGTTTCTTGTTTACCTTTGTTGTTCTAATACAATAAGGAACCTACACCTACATCTTCAAACACGTCCTGAACTTGAATTATGATATTTCTCAATTAACATATAAACTGTAGGCCTAGAAGCAAATCTTCTTATTATTTGTTCTTATTATCATTCAACTACCTGTATGGTTGTGTACTTTATATGGACTGTATACTGTCAACCCCCTGACGACTCTGACTCCAGATTATGTGCTTCTGGGGATATCTGAAGGTACATTTCAACCTTAAAAGCAACTCATATATCACTCATTTTTACTTTGTGCCTTATCATTGTTGTCAGAAAATGATGACAGATCAGAAGCACTCTGCTAATCAAGATGCTCCTCTATAAACCCATTGATTTCATTCAGCTTTAAGTTAATTGCGAAATACCACTACTTGTCAAATGGTATAACTATTGAAGGCCTCAGTCTAAGTTCACGAAATCAGGGTAGTGCCGTAATATGTGCAAGCTTGTAAAATACACAGGAAATTGATTGTGAATTGACTGATATATCAGCAAAAAAGCACCCAACATTGGTGGAAGTTCACTGCAACTATAGAATAGAGTTTCTTTTGTAGGCCTACCCCCCTGGGCCATAATGTTTCCGTCATTCAGCATGGGTGATAAAATGTGATTTATAACTGAATGACGGAGGGTTATATTTATAATAGAAACTTTTTTCCCAACTGTAGTATAGTATGTATTAGTATATATAGACTCACTACTAGCTAGGCATCACATTAATGATGAGTAGGATTGCTATTTGTTACAGCCTTGACCCTAAGTCACATTGAAACTGATCAACCAAGATCGCATGCTTTTCGCTGATTTCACAGTCAATTCTTAACAGATTTTCATGAAATTTTGTAAATACTGTTTTTTAAAAGGATTGCAACATCCCTGAAAATTTGAAAAGTTAGACCATTTGACACAATAAATTGAAATTACGACGTCTATCTATAAGCCCATTAAACTACTATCCTTGAATTTTATCACATGTCAAATGGTCTAACTTTTGAAATATTCAATATTATTTTGCGAAATTTTTACCGCTGATTGAAATTTATAGAAAATGGAAATCAGTTCAGAATGACGGAGAAATCGCTAAAAATCATGCGATCCTGGTTTAATGGGACTGTCTTTGTCTTTGACTTTGGGTGGGGGCCTATAGGCTATACAGATTTGATTTTATTTATGCCAAGGCCTACTATTTTTAGTTAGCAAACGCCACTCTCCACAACGTGTTACAGGTTAGCAAGCATTCCATATCTGAACCGTAAGATGGCGCGATCGATTTAACCCCTAGGCTATTACCTTGAGAAATTAGGCTTGAGAAAAATAGTACTAATTTGGCAGTGAGAGCTGAAGTGGGACGTGTACCTCTTTCATTGTGTGTTATTAAACCTACTCTACATTACTGGGTGAAGTTAGAAAATGCAAATGAAGGTTTATTATTACATCATTGTCTGAAATCTGAGAAGGAGTTGAATAATAATGGTATTTATTCTTGGTTTAGTATGGTGAGAAAATTTACCATGCATAGTGTGTCAAATGATGTTAAAATTGATAAACAATTAGTTAAATATATATGGGTCAAAATTAGCTAAGGTGTTATATTGATGAAGTTAATTACAAAGTTCCAATGGGGACCATCAATATATCTGAATATATATTTTTTTAATATCTTTCTCAAGGTAAACACATCATTACATAAAAAACATAACTTCATGGAGGATAGTTTACTTTTAAAAGATTACGAGTAAAATATGTGGTCAATATTACAATATTTTATAACAATCCAGCGTAACATTTTGGCAAGTGTGTATTTGGACTGCTGGTATGTATAATATTTTTTTCCAAACGAAAAAAACTAAGTATTGCAATAAGGATCATGCCCAATTGTTCTTGAAAAGTTGGTAAATGTATAGTAATATTGTTTATAGAACATACAACTCGATATATGAAATAGTGCTTACGCATGTTACATGTGTCCGTCAAAACCTAAACAGAACTATCTCTGCTTCCTTGCTGCTTAAAATACAGTTCCATGATGCCATGTGATGTGCTATGGCTCCCGAAATTGATATACTGTAGCAGTATATAAAGGAATCAAACCCCGAACCAGATTTGCCAGAATAATACCGAATTAAAAATAATCTGTAAAAAGTCCGTCAAAAAGTAACATGCGTAATTTCGACCGACCAAGAGCACCCACAAATGGCTACGTGTTCAGCAAGGAGTCCACAAAAAACTACTGAGCACATTTTCCGATTACGTCATCACTTGTTGTATTAGAGGGGAAGAATGACAGCATAAAAGTAAACAACACCCTGTCCGTCAAAAACGTGCGTATGTAACGTGCGTAAGCATCAACGTCAGTTACATGTAAATAACTTTGCTAATATAGATAGGAGCTATCACAAACTTCTCTGATATGATCACGGCCACGAAGCTGTAAAAAAACACACAACTACAACAACAAGATCGCACAGAACAACAGATTTAAAAAATTTAAAAACGTTAAATTCGTATGTTACTATTTGACGGACAATGATTACGTATGTTACTATTTGACAGACAATGATTCGTGCGTTACTATTTGACAGACAGGCTGCTCCCCCGGCCATATTGTTTATTAGGCATTGTTCTGTAAGATTTAAGTGATTTGCAGTACATATAATGCAGCCGAGGTAAGAGTCCCTATAAAACACATACTTTCATTGTCTGCACTGTTGAAAAATAATTTGTTGCAAAAACAAAACTCAGCTTTTTGTCAGTCAAAAGTAACATGCGTAAGCGACAAAACTACAACTTTGATGTGATCGTGGCGAAATCTGTGTACAACAACTATCTTTTTAATGGTAGGTAATGTTAGCTCTCATCATTCGCTTTGATGGGAAATAGTGTTTTTTGTCAAAAAAATATGTTATAATTTAACTGTGTATGTTACACTTTATTACACCTTAGCTAATATTGACCCATATAGTAAATAATTTGTCTTATCATTGTAAAGAGCAAAGTATTAAATCTATGTCAAAGAAACGAGGAAGTGACCAGGGTAATCAGGGCTCGACAAATTTGGTCAGGAAGTGGTAGCCCACAGGGCTACCAGTAGAGCTGAGCTGGTAGCCTGGAAATAAAACTGGGGGCCCTGGTAAAATATATAGTGAATCATTTATTATGACGTTGAACGAAAATAGGCGTAAAATAAAGCTTTGACAGCGTTTGGCCACACAAATTTATTCACCGGTACTTGTTTTACCAATTCCCGCTGAAAATATAGAAAATAGCAGAAAAAAATGTAATTTCTATAATTTTATTTTTTCCGTTGTGTGGATTTATTCATTTCAAAGTTGAAAAAAAAATTGAAAACTGTTTTTTTCTTAGTGTGTCAATGCAATAATAAACAGTCACTACTTGTTTTGCTATTCATTCACATTATCTCTCTCAGTTTGTCCAGGGCCACCTTCTCTTATATCGTATCAACACTGACACTGAACATTAATTTGATGTTGGTCCACTGTCTACGACACTGGCTGAACATCTAATCAATGTTGGGTCAACAGCTTGTGTTTGTTGGGGTACAAGCGTGGAGACAACGGCCGCGATCGTCTAAAGATGGATGAATGTTGGTGGCCCGGCACATCAAACTGGTAGTCCCGGGCGTCCGGGCTCGGGATTTGTCGAGCCCTGGTAATAAGTTACGAGCATATGACATTATTAAGCATTCGATTGAAATGGAAGCATACTTACTAGAGAATAGTCTGACATGGACTCAAAAGAAAAAACTGACAAAATTTAGAATTGGTGATCATAAATTACGTGTTGAAATTGGAAGGCATTGTAAACCCAATCTACCACCTGATAAACGTACATGTCTTGTGTGTCAAACAAATGTTACAGAGGATGAAATTCATTTTAGTATCGATTGTATTGAGTATAAACATCTTAGAGATAAATATTGTATTATTAAAGATTGTAATACATCACATGTATTACAATTTAGGCATATTATTTATGGAAGATAAAGATCCAATGGTATTGAAAAATTTAATTCAATATATTACTGATGCCTTTAAGCTGAGAGAATCAGAGTTGGTGATGCCAAAATAGTTTGTGTTGTGTGGCTAATTGACATTATTTAGGTGATTGCACATGTATTTATATTATGTAAATTTTGTTGTGGATGTATGCATGTACTTTGTAGTGTGTTTCATCCAATAAATATTCGTATTCAAGTGGCTATTCGATAATAATATTAAATTCGTACGGGAAAGTTACAATCATGGGAGTCAATTATGGGCAGTGTTGAGCACAGGCACCAAATAGGTGGGGACATTTGTCTCACTACCCTGGAAAATAAGGAGACATTTGACCTCTAAGTGCGTAATTGACGCCCAGTGTTCAGCACAGACAAGATATAGGTGAGGACATTTGTCTCACTACCCTGGAAAAAAACATTTGACCTCTAAGTGCGTTATTGACGCGATATCGCGGCCTGTGCTGAACACTGATGGGAGCCTGTCATTTCATAAACGAGGCTGCCCATAGAGTTACATTATGAAGAATCACGAACGATTAGCCACTGCCTTTGACTTTGACTTTATACTCCAGCAGCACCTCCTATGTGGAGTATCAGGCTGGAGGGGGGGAAAGGGCTGGTAGACTTAGTCAACCAGCTGACTCTTGAACGCTGCCACAGTTTTTGATTCTATGGCAGCTGCCGGAAGAGAATTCCAATCAAGGATAGTTCGATGCCAAAAAGAATTTTGTCCCAGTGTGGTGTTAGCTCTAAGATGTTTATAGGCCTGATTGTGCCCACCACGTGTTCTTCTGTCCGCTGGGATTAAACGGTCATTGATAGGAATTTCGACTAGCTCATTTAAAATTTTGAACATGCTTACAAGTCTAGAATTTTTACAAGTCTAGAATTAGTCTTGTTTTCAAGTCAGTCCAGCCCAGGTTCTGAAGGAGAGATGTCACACTGGCTGTTTGTCTATAATTTTGGGTGACAAATCTTGCTGCTGATCTTTGAATTTTTTCTAATTTATCAATATCTTTTTGTCTAAAGGGGTCCCAAACTGCTGAAGAGTATTCTAAGGATGATCTAACCAGGGAGAAATAGGCAGTCTCCCTTAGTTTAGGGGGACATGCCTTCAGGTTCCTCCGAAGGAAGCCCAGAGTGGAATTTGCTTTACTTGTAATTCTGCTAGTGTGGGCCTCCCATTCCAGGGTCTCGCTAAGGCAAACACCAAGATATGGTGTTGATGAAACGTTCATTAGTGTTTCGCCTTTAAGGGTGTACTCAAATTCCAGGTTTTTTTATTTCGGCCTGGACACTCTCAGGACCGAGCATTTCGAGGGGTTGAAACACATCCCCCATCGATCTGCCCAGTCCTGTAACGCAGATAGGTCTCTCTGCAGCTGCTCCTGATCTGCTCAACATTTTATCGGGCGATACAGGAGGCAGTCATCTGCAAAGAGGCGAACCTGCGAGGAGACCGTGGAAGGGAGGTCATTAATATAGGTCAAAAAGAGTAGGGGTCCGAGAACAGTACCCTGGGGCACACCGGACCTCACGCGAGCTGATTCTGAAGAGCTGCCATCAACTACTACTTTCTGGGTTCTATTGGTCAGAAAATTTTGAATCCAATTAAGAGTTGTTCCCCGAATTCCATAGTGGTCAAGTTTGTGCAAGAGGCATTGGTGGGGGACAACATCAAAGGCCTTACTAAAATCCAAGACAACAACATCTGTTTGTGTCTTGCTTTCAAAATTTTGAATAAATTCATCAGTTGTAATCAAAAGCTGGCTTTCGCTTGAGTGTTTTGATCGGAAGCCATGCTGTACAGGTGTTAAAATTTTGTTTTCCGAAAAATGGGACATGATTTGTTTACAAATGATGTGTTCGAGTAATTTGGCACAAACACATGTGAGGGATATCGGCCTGTAGTTTGCCGGAGAGTGCCGATCCCCTTTTCTGAAGACAGGGGCAACATTAGCCTCTACCCAGTCATCTGGTAATTTGCCCGGATGTAGAGATTGGTCAAAAATAATTTTAAGAAAGGGAGATATTTCGTTGGCAGCATTCTTCAGAATCAAGTTCGAGAACTCGTCCGGTCCGGATGCTTTTCCGCCGTTTAAACCCTCAAGTAATTTAGTTATGCCTTGAACGGAAATTTTGAATTTAGGCATTTCAGTATTCGGAGGTCCTGGTAATTTAGGTATATTCTTGGTGTCTTCCGAGGTAAAAACTGAGCAAAATTGGTTGTTTAGTATTTCGGCCTTACGTCTGCTATCTGAATCGTTTTTCTTCGAGGGAGAGACACCATTTCCATCCTGACGTTTAGATTTAATATAACGCCAGAGTGGTTTTGAATTTTTTTGCTCTAAAGATTCAGAAAGTTTGTTTTTCAAAAACGACCACCTGGCAGACCTGATGGCACGCTGGGTCTGCCGTTTACATAATTTATATTTTGCCCAAAGGTCAGCTTTATTCATACGCTTGGCTTTGCTATATAAAGATGTTTTTTTCCGAATAGATGCAAGGAGTGATTTGGATAGCCAAGGAAGATTTTCCCGAGGGGAAGTCATTTTAGTTGGTATAAATTTGTCAAGGCATTTGTTTAGGATGGATTTGAGTTTCAAGCAATTTTCATTAACAGAACGGCTGGGACTGTTTTCTGAAAAGGAGGTCAAGCAGCTCCTAATTTGTTGCCTGATAGCTTCCCAATTAGCCTTTTTGAACTGACGCACTGGGCGGGGTTTTGTACGACGGTAGGGTGGTTCAATATCCAGTTCGGTCACAACAGCACAGTGGTCCGAGATTCCAGGTACACTATGAGAAGATTTTATCAAACCGGGTTTATTTGTGATCAGGAGGTCCAAAATATTTTCTTCTCTAGTTGGTTCTTTGTGAATTTGGGCCAAGGCATGCGTATCTAGGCTTGGCAAAAGCAGCTCGCATTGTGATTTGTTTGCTGCTTTAGGATTTACTACTCCATTGTCCCAGTCAATACCAGGCAGGTTGAAATCACCTCCCAGGACAATGGTCTGATTTGAATTTTTTTGGCATGAGGTCTAAAGATTTTGCAAGTTCTTCTGAAGTACTAATTTTGGAGTCAGGAGGTCTATAAAAACACCCGAGGGTTAAGAATTTTGATGCCGATATCTGAACTTTAGCCCATAAAATTTCACAGTTGGTTTATAAATCAGGGAGGAGGGTCATGTCATAATGTTTTCTGACAGCAATAAAGACTCCTCCTCCACGGGCTTTCGAATTTCGATCTTTACGCAAAACTTGGTATTCAGGAGGGAAAATTTCACTGGTAGTGGTATCCTTGTCAAGCCAAGATTCAGTGCCGAGGATGCAATCAGGTTGGTAGTAATTTAGAGATGCTAAAAAATTTGCTACTTTCCCCTTTAGGCTTCTGCAATTTATTAATAAAGTACGCCAGTTTCTTTGACGGTTTTTGGGCCTAAAGGGGGGAATTGGACTACTGTGGTGTGTGGGAGCGAAATCTGAATTCGGCGAATTGACGTTCTCAGAGCCACTAAAATTTAGATTGTCAAAATTTTTTATTGGATTCAATTTCAAATGAATGGAATAAATTTCGATCAAAATTTGGATGATTGCATCGACAGCATATCCACGAGACCTTTGTTGTGGAATATGCCAGGAAGGTGAAAGATCCCATGTCGAAGCAATCTTTGTGAAACCACACATCACAACTATCACAGCAAATTCCACGCTGCCCCCATGTGACCGGGTCTTCGCAATAGCCACATGGGAAGATCGATGACAAATTTAGGCTTCAAGACATGGGAGGACCTGGATTAACTTCAACCTGGCCAGAAAGTAAAATTAAAAATAAGGCTGAACCAAAATCTAATTTAGGTGGACTGGGCTGACTTGATCCAAGACTAGGACATAGCCTGGAAATAGGTTTTACCCCACGAAAAATGTGATAATTGAGAAAAACATGAACATGTATTGCCCGGGGGCCGAAATCAAGTACCGGTGATGTAAAAAGAATATCATGTTCCCTGTACAAAGTGTAATCATGGAGAAAGGGGATTTCGTGAGGGTGATTTACACCTCTAATGTCCTCTGACTCAATTTGAGTGAGGACTAAACTGGCTGCAAACACAACCAGAAAATGTTTCATGACGGCGGTGATGTTTACATATTGAGCCGCCATTTTGTTTTTGGGTGTCATGTGATCACACGGTGCACAGTTCAAAATGAGCCAGCGAAAATCGTATCAATAAAAGACCAGAAATTCACAGCTTTAGGATCGAAAAATCATCTAATTTGTTAATTTATAGCTTCTAGCCTTCTACTAAGGTTTAATAATTTAGATTAAACAAGGGAGCAACGTTAACCAGGGGTCTAGCCGGACGAATGGTTGCCAACTGTTGGCTTCGTCACGAAGCGCCAGCATGTATTCGTACGGAAGCTCATTAGAGTAAGAGCAACGGTCAAGTGGTTCTAAATAGTGAAAAAAAAGGATAAATTTGATGAGTCAACCGGGAGATGTCTGATCTTATCGAGCCTCGTTTCCGTCTCTAACTTCCAAAATACACAACAAAATTTTAAACTAGGGTCTACTACTGGTAACTTCAGAAGAAGAAACTGTGGGCGTAGCAACCTTCGGCATTCGTGATATCGTCTTCGAGAATCAGAGTTGGCGATGCCAAAATAGTTTGCGTTGTGTGGCTAATAATATAATTGACATTATTTAGGTGATTGCACATGTACTTATATTATGTAAATTTTGTTGTGGATGTATGCATGTACTTTGTAGTGTGTTTTATCCAATAAATATTCGTATTCGAGTGGCACTGGCTATTCAATAATAATATTAAATTTGTACAGGAAAGTTACAAGGGAGTCAATCATGGGAGCCCGTCATTTCGTAAACGAGGCTGCCCATAGAGTTACATTATGAAGAATCACGTACGATTAGCCACTGCCTTTTTTTTAAACTAGGGTCCACTACCGGTAATGTCAGAAGAAGAAACTGTAGGCGTAGACTACAGTCTGTTTCCTTTTTTAAAATTTGTTAACAAAATTTTTCTCGGATCATTTTTTCATGTTCCCCTAACATCCCTGAAAATTTGGTGCGATTTTGTTGTGTATTTTGGAAGTTAGACCATTTGGCATGTAATAGAATTCTTGTTTCACGGCAATGGTGTTAAAGAGAGCTGTCATTTTGAAAAATTATTACATGCCAAATGGTCTAACTTCGCTAACTTAGTAACTAAACTAATAGAAATGTCTAAACACAAAAAATCTACCAAATTTCCAGGGATGTTGGGGGAAGGTGAAAAAAATATTCTGAGAAAAATTTAGTTAAAAAAAATTTTAAAGAGCGACCGAGCAAATTGAAAAAAGGCTACTCCCAGGTCCTGGTGAAACAGACTGTAGCAACCTTCGGCATTCGTGATAATGATATCGTCTTCGACTGATTATCGCCCAGTCACTTCCAGTCCCAGGAAGTTTAGCTAGATCTCGTCTAAGTTAAATAGGCCAAACCGTAAAGGAACTATATAAAATCATGATAGAATAAATATAATATAGAGATTTGGGATTCCATGGAAAATATGACTTTTGTAAGTATTATTCACTTGACAAGACAGTGACTGACTCAGTGACTGACCAGTGGCAGAGTCGTGACTGACTGTTTGTTTGTTTGTGTGTTGAGTTAGCGAGCTAGCCAGGCTGCCCGGGCCTTTCGATAAGGGTCTATTGCTCTGAAACCTAGACACGAGAGCAAGAGCTACAAACATCAGATCCCCGAGTATAAGACTAGCCTAGTAATATGGGTAAAATTGCACTTTCACAAACCAGTGTTAATTTTGAACTTTGAATTGGTACTCCAACAGCACCTCTTATTTGGAATATCAGGCTGGAGGGGGAAAGGGCTGGTGGACTTAGTCAACCAGCTGACTCTTGAACGCTGCCACAGTTTTTGATTCTATGGCAGCTGCCGGAAGAGAATTCCAATCAGGGATAGTTCGATGCCGAAAAGAATTTTGTCCCAGTGTGGTGTTAGCTCTAAGATGTTTATAGGCCTGATTGTGCACACCACGTGTTCTTCTGTCCGCTGGGACTAAACGGTCATTGATAGGAATTTCGACTAGCTCATTTAAAATTTTAAACATGCTTACAAGTCTAGAATTGTTACGTCTTGTTTTCAAGTCAGTCCAGCCCAGGTTCTGAAGGAGAGATGTCACATTGGCTGTTTGTCTATGATTTTGGGTGACAAATCTTGCTGCTGATCTTTGAATTTTTTCTAATTTATCAATATCTTTTTGTCTAAAGGGGTCCCAAACTGCAGAAGAGTATTCTAAGGATGATCTGACCAGGGAGAAATAGGCAGTCTCCCTTAGTTAGTGTTAGCTCTAAGATGTTCATAGGCCTACTTGTGCCCACCACGTGTTCATCGGATCATTTTACAGACCTCCCACCAGTGGAAAAGCCGACCCTTAATCAATCAATTCAAAAGATAATAAAAAATAGACGGAGCATCCCTCATATGTAATTCTGTCAGGGGTTTCAACCAACCTGGCATAGATTAGCTGGAAAACACTGTACCAGGAAAACAATATACCAAAGAAATCAATTTTAGACATAATGAACAAGACCAGTTTCAACCAAATAGTAAATGAGCCAACCAGGGTACCCAATATTCTTGATTTAATCGCTTTTAACGCCTCTCCGTTGCTCTCCAACCCATTCCCATCACCATCTAACGCTTCGATCTGCATCGCCCTTCAACTTTTTTTATGTTGAAATTGAAGGTTTTCCCGTCACACTTAACTTTAATGTCCCTCTGTCACCCTTTACTGCCTTTTCGTCGCTTTTCAAGGTCTCTCCATTGCTGTTTAAAGCCTCTCTGTCGCCTTTTAGTGCCTCTTCGTCGCATTCAGCGCCTCCACATTGCCCTTCAATGTCTCTATAAAGTCGCCCTCCCTCGATAGTTGGGTCAATAGGCCCTCGCACATGGAATACTCTACCTGCTTCCCTGGGGAATGCAATGCATGCCTCGATTTTTAGATCTAGACGTGCTAATTAAGTCTTCATCAACTTCATCACCGATGGTGAGAGTGATGTAAAGCTGAGTGTCATCAGCGTAAAGTTGATATGACACACCATGTTGCCGGCAGATGGCACCAATTGGGACAGTATATTGAGTGAACAATACAGGGCCCAACACAGACCCTTGAAGAACTCCGTATTTTAAAAATACACTTTTTGATGTGCCCTGATTGGCTTCAGTCCAGTAAATAGGATCGAAACCAATCGTGGGCTACTCCCGAGATGCCTATATTAGAGAGTCTCTTGAGCAGTATCTCATGATCGATGGTATCGAATGCCTCTGATAAGTCCAAGAGGACTAACATCGCTGCCTTCTTCTTATCTAAAGCAATTATGATGTCGTTTGCGACTCTCACCAGTGATGTTTCTGTAATGTGTAGCGATCGATATGCAGACTGGTGAGGCTCGGGCTGCTTGGTGTCTCCTCAGTACTACCCATTCTAATACCTTCGATATAAAAGGAAGGTTTGAGACAGGTCGATAGTTTTTATGTACTTGATGGTCAAGAGTTGATTTCTTAAGCAACGGGGTGACTAGTGCTCGTTTAAAAACTCTTAGGGACGACTCCCTTTGCTAGAGAAGCGTTCACAATCCTTGTGGTAACAGGGACCAATATTGTAATGTGTCTCTTGAGGATGTCAGCTGGAATGGGATCCAAACTGCATGATTTTGTAGCAGATTTCATGATGACATTATGTACTTCCACCTCACTTGCCTCAACACAATAAAACAAATGCTAGTATAGAATAGCCATTCTAACTACGATAACGAATAGGTTACTGGCTGTAACACAACATATGTGACCCGATCTGGCAAAATGAGACGGAAGTTGCGTTTCGACTATAGAGCTAGGGCCTCCAAAAGGCAAAATGGTCATAATCTGAACAATTTCAGATTTTGAGATAAAGTATGAGTTTAAAATGTTAACTCTCGGTTCCTAAAATTGGAAGGTATAAAAATAAATAGTAATTATATAAAATTGATGTTTTAAACACACTACAATTTGCAAAAAATGAACAAATTTACAGCACTATGCCGCCAGCACTAGCGTCATGAGCGTGGTAATAGGCCACTATATAGTGTATGTCAATATGTATCCTATTTGCTGGATGTCGGTGTATAAATTGATATAATTGTTGATTATGTATTTTAAGGGTGCTAAAAATAAAAAATAAAAGTGGGTTAATTTTTTGGGGGGTCATTGAGGTCATTTTTGACCCTCTGAAAACCCCCCTCCCCCCTACTATATGATTTTTTTCAACTTAATCGAATAGCGGCGTGTAGGAGCTCATTTTGTAAGAATTGACGAGTAGAACAAATTTTATCTAGGAAACTATGAGCTAAAATTTATATTTACCCCTCCAGTGGGGGGAATAAGGGGTAAAATGAGGTGAAATCAAGAAATATAGGGTATATTTTCAACCTATCAAATAGGGTCGTGTTGCAGCTCATTTGGTAGGTATTGATGAGTAGAACAAACTTCACCTGATAAACTGTTGGCTAAAATCCATATTTACCCTCTTCCGGGGGGGGGGGGGTAAGGGGTAAAAAGGGGCATATTTTCAAATTAATCGAATAGATAGATTGAGATGTGTTTGGTGTACCTC
The DNA here is from genome assembly GCA_964017125.1 of Flabesymbios commensalis. NCBI lineage: Eukaryota > Metazoa > Annelida > Polychaeta > Terebellida > Flabelligeridae > Flabesymbios > Flabesymbios commensalis. Next base: position 43,510,187 of record OZ024906.1, read on the forward strand.
CGTGTTGGGGCAGAAGCGGGTTTCAGCCATCATATACATTCTAAATGAACACAATTGGAGTAAAATCTAACTAGTTTTACCCTTTTTAGCTGATTTGACATTGCTGTGACCTTGAGATGACCTTGGCATGACCTTGGGGTAACACTCATATGAAGCCCCACTCCAGCCCATGTGACCATGCTTACTTGGGTTGGGTTTCATCACATAAACAGGAAGCGCTAGTTATTGGTCCAAACATGACAATATAGTATGTGTTATCTGATCCATTCCTGTGGTATCAGTTGGGTTTCAACCATCATAGACATCTCAAAAAAGCAGAATTAGATCAAAATCAACAAAAAATAACCATTTTCACCCTTTTGGGTTGATTTGAACTTGTTGTGACCTTGAGATGCCCTTTACATGACCTTGGGGTAACACTCATATAAAGCCCCACCCCAGCCCATGTCACCATGTGAAGGCCTACTTGGGTTGGGCTTTATCACATGACAAAAAATATGTGTTATCTGATGATCCATTCCTGTGATATCAGTTGGGGGTGATATAAGGGTCATTTTGGAGGGTATTTTCCTCTAAGCCCCATATCACCCCTGTAACCTTTTGAAATATGTTTAGTGTAGCCCCGTGTTCAGGCCTAAGTGGGTTTCAACCATCATATACATCTCAAATAAACATAATTAGAACAAAAACAACAACAACTAAATATTTTCAGCTTTTTTGACTGATTTGACCTCGCTGTGACCTTTAGATGACCTTGACATGAGCTTGGGGGTGATACCCATATGAAACCCTTCCCTTAGGCGTGACGCAGTGTGTACTTGGGATTCCATCCATCCGCTAATTGAACATGTTTGATAGAAGTACTGGCCATTTGTCCAAATATGTCGATTATCCCGCTGACATTCTCATACCAGAAATTGAAAAAGGGTGGAGAAAAAATACAACAAAAACTTTCTCCATCTTTGAACTCAGTTTTCTCAAAATAACACGATTTTTAAATTGATGTTTTTCGATTTTGCCCAAGTTACATCTTTGGAGCTATTTCATCTACAGGCTTGTCTGACATTTTAAAGGTAATTTTAGGGAGATGGAGGATCTGTCAATAACTCCAATACCCCAAAATGCGACATCCGTCTTATTTTGCCAGCTCGGGTCACATATAAAAATACATTCTAACATGTCATTTTCTAAGGGCCAACATGGCTATGTTCTCAGGTAAACTAAAAAAATGTTTCATTCTGTCAATGACATCTGAAGCATCTATGCATTCAAGAGAGACGTCTTCGCTTCTGCCCAGATAAGATATACCTTGTAAGTTTTTAAAAATGTGATTTCAGCTGCTTGCCACTCGATGGAAATATTAACAACCTATAAATTGACACCGATCGGTTTATAATATGAAAATTAGGCCTACTTTTTATCTTGTAATTTTCACGTGTTTAAATTTTTCCAAATTTGAGAATTTGATATTTTTGCATTTTCAATTGAACGCTAATTTATTATTTGACGTAGTTAGGCCTAACTGATAGTCACTGAGCTGTGAAATGTCACCTTCTAGAGGCAATTACTTATTCAGCCGTGAAATGAACATCTCATGCAGCTCATCCATCGTTTACACAAGTAGGCCTGGTCAACCATCACTACACCCTCTGACGTACATAATACCAATGACGGGAATCGTTATATAAACACAGTAGACCTTCGGATCACGAAAAATGCAGACTTTCTCAACTCACCCGTTCTGCCGCTGCTTTAACGCTTTGAGACCGGAAACCATCTTAATTTAGACGTCAGAATCTGATGTCTATATATAGATGTCAGATTCTGGTTCTACGGCCATTATGAATTTCCTAATTCTTTCAGTGCGGGTATCGTCTTTAGACGTCAGAATCTGACATCTATATATAGACATCAGATTCTGACGTCTAAAGACGATACCCGCACTGAAAGAATTAAGAAATTCATAACGACCGTAGAACCATAGCATAGGTATTCAAATGAAGCGGAAAAAAATATTCAAGATAATTAATGATGATATCAAATTGACAAAACCCTCGATCGAAGATATATATATATATATATTTCAGCTGTGTGAGGGTTAACGTTGAGTCAGCGCAGTTGATACCAGGCCAACGTTGAGTCTGTGCTGGTGTAAGTTAACACCCAACATTAGTTAGGCGGTGGCAAATGAAATGAATGGGGTTTTAGGCAACCTTTGTGCACATATAGGCTAAACTGGGCCAGGAGAATCTCCCTAGGATGGTGAGATAAAAAAGATGACACTTCTCTCCAGACATAGGATTCGGAATTCGAGCCCTGGTGGTCCGAGGCCGAGCTCGCTACCTCTCGGTCATGAAGGCCCCCCACAATATTGAATCTTTACGAGTGAGCAGGAAGGAAACATATTGTTTCTTTAAAACTTGAAGGCCAGAGTGGAGCTCGAACCCGCTATCTCCGACTTTCCAAGCAGGCAGCTTTACCCACTGAACCAGGGCCCCCGCCATGGGTGGTGGCAATGGACTATGGCATTGTCATTGTTGCTATACGAACACATTATATTGTTGTTCAGTCAAATACAGCTAATATGATTACCCTCTCTTGTTCCACTGATTGATCAGCTGAACGTATCATTCCATCTTCTTCTCGTGTTTCTGTACTCACAACTGGCTCATATGTTTTCTGTATTTTCTGTTTATCTTTCTGTATTTTCTGTACCTTTCTCCGCTGGTGCGTGTCTGCTGTCTATATCTTCAAGATAATAGGATTTCACCTCGGCCATTATGTCCTTTTGTGTGTATATTCTTTCACATTTTCTTGCTTGATAGTCCAATGAAATTCCTTATCAATTATTCAATTTTAAAACATATACATGTATATTCTTGGGCTTTCTTGAACATTTTGTATGTCTTTATAAATTTGCCACATATAACGTTTGTTGCTCATTCTGTTAGTTATTTTAGGAGCTAGAATTTTATTTTCAAACTCTGCTAAAAATACCTGATTGCATGATAGCCCTAGAGTTTTTCAAATTTGTTCAAGTGATGATGATATCTGTTTTCTTGTCATTTTTCTTGGTGGATCAAGGCGAGTTTTGTCGAGTATTCGTCAGAGCCGTTGACTTTTTGTGCGATTTGTAAATGGTTTATATTTCTCAGCTGTTTTAAGTTTTCTTTTAAGTCAACTAAAATATCGTGGTACAAAACATTAAAATGTATGATAAAGCTCAACATACCGTTATAAGATTACGTCTGCAAATAACAAGACCACTAAGTCTTATACTTACAGTCATCTGGTCATTAGCGTCACAATAGTGTGTCATTCGCATCATTTCCAGAAAATAAACAATATGCGGACCTAATAATATAAATATCCTGGCTCAAACATTTAGGTTACATATTATATGAAATGTACTTTGAAAAAAACACCTAGTGTATGGGTTGATCCAATCGTAGATGACTGAATTAGAACATAAACGTAGCATGTGTCAATTAGCATGACGTGTGACGCTAATGAAATAATGTGTTGTTTTGACCAATCACAATTTATATTGGCCACCACGTGTCTGGATATACCCTTTTTATTGCTCATACACATACACTAAAGTATTTAAAGTGATATATAGACCAAATCTTGCAACATTGTTACATATATCCACGTGCCGTTTTCTGGTGACTCGATTTTGTAGGACATGTATTATTAATTTTGCAAAAGTTAAATAACATCATAAATTGGAGTTTAATTAATGCCTTCGATCTCATCATTCTTAGACGAAAATCTCTGATTCAACTTGAGCATATGTGTCCCAGCTATATCTTGATATTGTGTATTTAATATATTGTAGTGCACAGCGTGACGCTAATAACGCACATTAGGGGACACCCGGATGCAATTATGTTTAAATATGAAACACATCGCCAATTCTAAATATTCATACTTACACAGTTAGCGTGTGGTTTTTCTACATTTTGAACGATCCATGGGGAATTATTGAGGTGTTTTGGCATAAAACACAAAAAAGTTTATTCTGACTGGTCATTAGCAACACGCCAAAATTGATAAATTAACGAAATAAATGCATGCTGCTCATTGAATAAAATGTTTGAAAAAAGCGGTAAGGTTTTTTTACTTTTAAATGATATAGGCAGCCATAAAAACGCATAGGGTTGACAAATCGTGCTGCAATAATTATGACACTTAGTGCTGGTGACATGGTTTTTAACAATTGTGAAATATTGACCCATTTAACACTTTTCCGTCATCCTTAAACGCCAATCTGTCGCCCTTTAATGCCTCCTTGTTGCCCTTAAACACTTTTTCGTCACCTTTTAACACCTCACCATCGCTCTTCAACGCCTTTCCATTACCACCAAATGCCTTTTCATTGCCTTGAACGCCTCCCAATTGCCCTTTGACGCCCTCCCATCATCATAAAACGCTTCCTCGTCATCCTTTAATGCTTTGCTACCACCTTTTAACGCACCCTGTCGCACATTAACGCCTCATCATCGTCCTTTGATAGCTCTCAATTTCCCTTTAACGCCTCTCCGTTGGCATTTACCGCCTTCTCGTCGCCCTTAAACGACTCCCCATTGCCCTTTAACACATTCCCATAGCTTTTTAACACATTTCCATCACCATTTAACGCCTCTGTGTCGCCTTTTATGATTATTTGTCGCCCTTTAACGTCTCTCCATTGCCATTCAACGCCTCTACTTTGCCTTTTAAAGCATCTTTATCAACATTTATCGTTTTTTTGGCATCCTTTAACGCTTCTGTGTTGTCACCCTTTAACGCCTTCTCGTTGCCCTGCAATGGTTGAGCCGTTTTTCAAGTCAAACAGTCTAGAGTAAGCCTACACAGACAGGGTTATTACGGTTAGATGATAATTATGTCTTACTTGAACTGAGATGTTATTATAAACATATCTATAGTTTCAGAAGCCCGATGTGGGGTCGGTAGGCTATAGGCCTACCTGTGGGGTTATCTGCAGCTGAGTAGGCCTACTGTCATGACTGTTGGCAGAGATTCCCGCTTTGCGGCACAGACTGGCGGTAACAACACGAGGCATTCACCCGATGCTGTTTTAATGTTGAGCCAGCGTCGAAGACGGTGGACCAGCATTGAAACCACATTGGGTGAGTGCCTCGTGTTTTCTGGGTGTGTATTGGCTCGTATTTTATACACAATTACCACCATGTATCAGCTGTCCACATGATGTGTAGGACATCCGGCGGCATATGTGTGTGTCTGTGGTGTTGTCGGATTGTGTGTATCTGAGCCGGTCCGAGCTGGCAAACTATCAAGCGTATGTTCTCACTGGGCACAGAGTCTCAGAATCTAAGATGACAATGATGTTAGTCTGGTGGCATTTTTAAGTAAACTGTTATAGTATAGGCCTATTCATTCTGTGAGAAAGGCAATCTCTCTCTATCTCTCCCTACAGGCTCGTTGGTGTTGCGCTGGTGACAGCATGATGTGGATGATGTGTTTACAACTGAACTGTGTCAGACTCTCTCGGTTTGCGTACGCCACGTTCACGTGAACAGAATTAGCATATGGCATGTTTACACAAAATTCAAATGATGACAGTTTGAATATCATTCGGCCATACAATCATTAAAACATCTTATATGAGAGTCCTGATGAAGTATTGCCACATATACATGGCATTTTGTATCATAATTAAACTGAAAGTCATGTTTTGGTAACTCTATACGAGAATAGACTTCAATGTGAGAACCTTTAACGCCTTCCCATCGCCCTTTAACGCTTTTCCATTGCATTTACCACTTCCTCGTTGACCATTAATGCCTCTCAGCCACATTTTAGCGCATCTTTCACACTTTAACGCCTCTTCACCGTCCTTAAATGACTCTACATTGTCCTTTTACGCCTCTCTGCCGGCATTTAACTTCTTCGATCACTTGTCGCCCTTGAACACCCCCCCCCCCTATCGCCTTCTCCCTGCCCTTACACGCCACCATACACATTACCATCTCCATTTAATGCCTCTGTGTCGCCCTTTGTGCTTCTTTGTCACCTGTAATGCCTCCCCATTGCCCTTATCAACTCTACGTCTTTTCGTTGCCATTTAACTTCTCCCCATTGCCATTTTAACGCCTCTATGTCACCTTTTAAGTCCTCTCCCTCGACATTTATTGCTTTACAGTCGCCCATTAACACTTTTCTGTCGCCCTTTAATGCCTTCTCGTTGCCCTTAAACGCTTTCACGTCGTCTTTTACCCATCTTCACTAAGTATTGTGGGGAGCCTCCGTGACCGAGAGGTAGCGTGCTCGGCCTCAGACCGCCAGGGCTCGAATTTTGATTCCTGTGTCTGGAGGACAGTGTCACCTCATTCATCTCACCATCCTCAGGAGGTTCTTCTGGCCCAGTTTAGCCTATATGTGCACAAATATGGCCTAACGCTCGATTCAGTCCATTTCATTTACCCATCCTTCTTTAGTGCTTTCTGATTACCATCTAACGCCTCTCCATTGCCCTTTAACGCATCCCGATCACTTTTACCGCTTTACCATATTTTTTTAATTTCGTTAAACCATTTTGTTCATGGACTCAACCGATTGTACTTTGTAAAGCATATCTCTGGCCACATTTTAAGACTGGTTGTAATGATGTAGGTGTGTGCTGAAAGAAAATATGGCGTTTTAGGACAAAAAAAAACAAAAAACATATAAAACTGAAAAAAATCATTTAAAAATATTTTTTCATAGAAAATAAATTCTGATCAATAAAATGAAGCGCAGAGATGTGATACTAAGCCATAGAGAAGAAAAAGAATGGACAAACTGACATTTGGTGATTATAAAATGTCAAAAAATATCAAAAAAACATAAAAACACATTTTTTTTAAGATAGGCATTTGAAAAAATACCCCATAAAGTTGACATTTATTATTTTGCGAAGTAGTTTTTTGCTAAAAATATCTACAAATTACATGGGAACATATTTCAAGCAGCAATATTTTGTTCTTACTACATATGGCTTTTCTGTATATGTAACTGTATATTACGTGGCAGTACGCACTATTGTGCTATCGCGCCACTGGAGTAACTTAGCAAGGCCTGTTATCATTCATGATATCATTCATGGCCTTATATATGTGCCAACTACTCCAGTACTTTCTATTGCCAAAATAATGACTTCACCCCCCTCGATCTTGTAATTCGCATAATATTATACTATTCATGTCTAATAAACTAATGAGGTATGGGAAACACTTATGATCATTAAAATATTGCGCAGGGATTTGACGCAACACTCTAGAGGTAAAAAATAATGGGAAAATTGATATTAATTTTGGTGATTACAAAATGACAAAATGTATAAAAAATACATTAAAAAGGCAATTTTTTTAAGATGGACAATTGAAAAAATAATCCCCAAATTTGACATTGACTATTTTGCTGAATAGTTTTTCGATAAAAATAAATGTTAATAAATTACCTCGGAACATAATTATTTCAAATAGCAATGTTTTTTATTTGACTATATAGGGCTTACCTATTTTCGAAATAATGACCCTTGACCCCTTGATCTCAAAATTAGCATAATAATATACTATTCATCTGTAAGAAACGAATAAAGCATGGAAAACAATATTGACCATACAAATATTGCACAGAGATGTGATACGACGCCATAGAGAGAAAAATAAACAAAACAAATTAAAATTTGGGTGATTATAAAGTGACAGATAGTAAAAAAAAACAATAGAAATAACGTTTCTTGAAGATAAATAATGCTAATAAAACGCATACAGTTGAAATTTAATATTTTTCAAAGTAGTTTTTGGCGAAAAACATCTTCATATTATCCAGGAAACTGTTACAAGCAGTAAATTGAGTATTTGACTCTATTTCTATTGCAGAAATATTGACATCCCCCCTTTATTATTTGAATTCACACACTATTATACTATTTGTCCGCAAAAATATTTATGATGGAAAAAAGTGTAATCAAGAAAAGTTGCGCGGTGATGAGATAACACATACTAGAGGGGAAAAAATAATGAAAAAAATACTATTTTATGATTATAAAATGACAAAATCTATAAAAATGACATAGGCTAATACATTTAATTTAAAAAAAAAAAATGTTTACAAAGTAAAAGGTACACCATATTTGAAAAAGAAAATTGATTATTTTACTCCTTGAAGCTTCTCCATTGCTAAACTAGTGACACCAACACCTACATTTCGAAATTATCACAAAATATTACTGTTCTTGAAAATTTTGGACGATAATTATATTTCTCAAGAGCTAGTATAACTTGAAGCAACGATTCCAGAGGCAAAACAATCACTATGGTATTAAATTAAAATCTCAATGAACAAACCGGGGATGGAAATAAGGGTTGTTGGAATAAAACCTGAAGAAGACACTACAGCATAATATAAACTATATCGTATTAAAAAAAGCAGGTTCAAGGGGTTCTACGATCAATGAATCCGAAATTATGAAAAAACACAATCACTAAAATGAGGTTTTAAAGTGAAGAAAACACTAAAAATTCAATAGAACAGAAACAATCATGCCCTCTTTTACTGGGTTCTTATGAATAAACTATCGACATGTGAGAAGTGTATTCTCGAACATTAAAGTGGAAATTGACAACTTAGTGGCAATGTGACAGGGAATGTTTTCAATAACTAACTAAATGTTATAAAAACCATATAGCCATTATGCATTTCTTTGTCATTGTATAAACATACACACAAACGTTACACACAAACAACGTTTGTGTTTCACGTTTCAAGTTTTGACTTGTCGTATCGGTTTCATGGTGGAATTAATTTAGTGCCAACCCCTCACATTACATAATATATACTGATTCATGGCATAGATATACTAGTATTTCATATTATTCGCTATTAGCTACTAACAACTGCTGGGAATGTGTTCAACAAGCCAAAAAATACAGATGCAATTGGAACAAATTTTACTTTTCTGAATTTTCATAAAATTTTCTCAAATCCATGCCTAAAATTATGTACTTTTAATACTGGTGAATTTATTTCTGAGGTTATTATTAGGCTACTGTGTCAAAATAATGGCATAAATAATATGACAATAAATTGATAATATGACAACTAATGCCAAATACACAATATTTTTTTCAGTACCAAAATGTCTTTATGTTAACACCAATTTTGTTGAAGTGTATGAAAAATTTGTTCAGTACAAAGTACCCATGATCCTGCCCTGACCTGATATGATTCTACAATACACATAAGTTTATCTTTATAAAATTGCATATAAAAATGCAACAGCTAGCATACTATTTTGATATGATAAAACAAAATGTCATTTATGTTACAAACGTAGGCCTACATAATTTATTTCACCCAATCATTGATTCAAATAGCCAGTTATTTGACAATATAACATTATAAATGGTTGAATATTCAATGTGAACCAATTAAAAAAAAAATGGGGCACAAAAAAAATATATTAGTCGCCAAAATAAATATGAGTTTCCTTGTCATCAGCTGTAGTGGCTGATCCAGGTGGGGTGGACTAGTTCATGGGATCTGATCTCCTTTTTTAAAATGATGTTGCCTAAACATTAGGGGTCTACTCTTAATTGCCCAAATATTGTTATCTTCCACAAGATATGTTGCCGACTTATATACCCGCTTATTAGCTGAAAGAACGAGAAAAAAAAAATCGGTGTGAGGCCAAACATGATAAAGTTTCCAGCCAGACAAGTGCGTTACGGGTTCCAGGATTGCAATGTCAGCTAGAATTAATGCAAAACTTCACCAACGTAGGAGGGAAGGGGTCGTTTCTCCTTGACGTGTGCAGTATTCAGTGCAAAAGTTTATTAGTTTACTATATTAATGTTTTTCATCAGTGTGATAAAAATAATAACTAGTACATAATATAATATAACCTAATGTATCATTCACAAATCTCGCCATTGTATGCCTACTAGTGATTGTTAGTCTGTAGGATCTATTCTCCAGGGTGCGGTAAAATTTCAGATTGCATCAATACCGATCTCATTAATTATGCAATTATAAGCACAATATGGTGTGACTTTTTCAAGAAATAGTATACAATTTGGCGAATTATGAGATTATATAAGCAATAGGTACCGCTCTATATAAAGAAAAAATAAATTTGCTACTTGAAAAATACTTGCTGCTTGCTTAATGATATTTTTATACGAAAGCAATTTAGAAAATGGTAAAATTTAACTATATCATGAATTTTTTTACCATCTACAAAAAAATGCATTTTATCACTTTGTGATCGTGATATGTGTATTGTTCACTATTTGTTATATCTAGGGCATGGTATAGCAAAGCTGCGCATTATTTAATATGTCAGAATTGGTCTCCATGGCATTGTTTTTAGATACGTAGTATAGCCAAGTGAAGGGGGTGGCGTCACTATTTCGGCAATGGTCAAGCCCTATGGAGTCAAAGTTATTTTAAATAATATGTTGTCAGGTAATTTTTTTTATTTTTTTATGTAAATACCAGTTTTTAATAGTAAATATATAAATGTATGAGGGTTTTCGTATCGTGCATCAACAACAAAGATGTTTTAGGTCTTTTTTATGCATTCAGTACTTCGGGATGACAATTTTTATAATTTTATTATTATGTTATTATGTTCTCTCTACGACACATCATCGCACACATGTGCAATATTTTCTTATATTCAACAGAATTGTTATCCTTGATTAATTAGCTTTTAGAGATAAATAACAAAATATTCTGGGAATTACGAGGTCAAAGGGGTGGCGTTGCTATTTCGCCAGTAGTGAAGCCCCAGATAGCCTAATAAAAATATTTCTACTTGAAACATGTTTCTTAGTAAATTGTAGATTTTTGTATTCAAACACTTAATTGCAAAATAGTAAATGTCAGATTTGTGGGCTATTATTTGTTTCGAACTGCTCATTTTTTTAAAATCACGCTTTTATCAATGCAACTTTTATATATTTTATCACTTTATGATCACATTTATTTTTATTATTTGTATTACTCGTTCACTCTACGGCATATAGTATCACATATCTGTGCAGTATTATGTTGATCAGAATTGTTTTCTTAATTAATTATATTAGCTTTTAGAGGTAAATAGTATGATATTCTGGGAATTACGAAATAAAGGGGTACGTGGCGTCACTTTTTCAGCAATAGGAAAGCGCTAGGTAGTCAAATAAAAATATGGCCACCTGAAATATGTTCTATGGTAATTTGCGAATATTTTTATCTGAACAATGAAGTGCAAAATGTTAAATTTCAAATTTACGGGCTATTTTTTGAATTGTCCATATAAAAAAACAAAACTTTTTTATGTAACTTTTATACATTTTATCACTTTTCGATCACATGTGTAATAATTATTTTTATTATTTGCTCCCCCACGGCATAGTATCACATATGTTTGCAGTATTTCGTTGATAAGAAATGTTTTCCTTGATTAGTTAGCTTTTAGAGATAAATAGTATAATATCTTGGAATTACGTAATTGAGGGGGATGGCTTCACTTTTTCGGCAATAGAAAAGCCGTAGATAGTCAAATACAAAGATTGCTAGTTAAAATATGTTTCTGGGTAATCTGTGAATTTTCTATCTAAAAATGAAATTGCAAAATGGTAAATTTCAAATGTATGGCCTATTTTTGTAATTGTCTATTTTCAAAAAAATTGCGTTTTTGTGTTATTTTTATACATTTTGTCATTTTATAATCACAAAATATATATTTATCCATTCATTTTCTTCATTAAGGTATACCCCCACATCTTATCGATCAGAATTTGTTTTCCATTACAATTATTTTTTATTGGTTTTTAAATTTATTTTTAAGTGTTTTTTGTAGTTTTTTTGCTTCAAAACGTCATCTTTTTTTCTAGCACACACCAACAAGATTACAACCGGTCTTAAAATGTGCCCAGGGGTATGCTGGACAAAAACAGTCAGTTGTGTCCATGAACAAAATAGTGTAAGCGAACTTAATAACTAAGCCGGATTGAAAAAGTGGCAGAGACTATTTCCCTCACTTATCACTTCCTCGTCAACCTTTAATGCCTCTCTGCCACCCATTAACGCAACCCGTCGCCTTTTAACACCTCTTTATTGTCCTTAAATGATTCCCCATTGCCCCATAACGCCTCTCCGTCGGCCTTTAACGCCTTCTCGTCGCCCTTAAATACCTGGCATTTCGTCTTAGCGCTTCCACATCGCTTTTTCACACTGTCCCAACATCATTTAACACTTCCTCGACACAATTAATTGCCTCTTCGTCGCCCTTTCACGCATCCCCATTTAGCGCCTCTTGGTCACCTGTTATCGCCTCTAGCTGCATTTCCTTAAACTCTCGCTTGTCATACCCGTTAACGTCTCATACCCATTGCACATTAACACCTTCCCATCGACATTCAACGCTTTCTCGTCGCCCCTCAAAGCTTCCCTGCCACCTTTACCCACACCTGTCGCCCTTAACGCCTCCCCACCGCCCTTTTACGCCTCTTCATTAGCTTCTCTGGATTTCCCTGTGCCCCTTCTTGTCACTCTCAAACACCTCCCCCATTGCTCTTTAACACCTCCCCATCACCTTTCCATTTAACGCATCTGGCCTTTTACTTGTAATTTTTTGTTGTTCCTTGAAATTTTCATAGTCAAATTGATATTTTCACCTTGAGCATGTTTAGGGTAATCAATAAAACCCCAAGAGAATCCGGTCAATATCACCCAAAACGAGGTTATATAGGCCTAGGCTATGTCACCAAAATAATACCGGAATTGGATTTTCATGTCAAGATCACACGATAAAGGTACTACACTTTTTCCTTGTTTTGTTTTGTGAAAGTCATATTTTGCCTGATTAAATGAGCTTAAAAGTGCAAAAAGTGAATATTTCTATTATTCTTATCATTTTGAAATGAAGTGCCTTTTGACCAATAGTGCATAGCCCCACCCCACGGCTGACTAAGACGGTGAGATAATCAAGAATAAGAGATTAAACGTTTAACAAAACAACTTTTGCCAATATCATGGCATAAATATATTGCAAACAATTTGTTTTATGAAAAGTGGTTCCCATGGGAACCATATTAACCTTCAAGCATTACATTTTCAACAAAACATCCAGCAGTTTACCTGATCATCATTAATGATCAGCCTTGAAAACAACTATACTCTAAAAAGGGGTCAAGCCCACGATAGGCGTCGATCTGTCAGACTAGAAGAGTTAAAAAGTGCAAAAAGGGGATATTTTCTCAACCTATACCAGTTTGACCTTGATATGATCTTGGAGTGACCTTAACATGACCTCGGGGTGATATCCCAATAACGTATAGCACCAGCCCATATTTTATTTGCTCTTAGGCGGGGATACTGGTGATGTGTTCAGACAACTATGATTGTACAAAATATTCTAGATTTATGACACCCCCCTCCTCATTGGGAATTCGGCGGAGCAGTGGGGGTGGTGCCCAGGTTTCAGGGTTTACATGGTTAGTAGTGAGTATGTGCTACTACATATAGATTTATTTATATCAAGATATAAAATATCTACCTTTATATTCCAGAACATTGAAATTATAAACACATTAAACGTTTAAAAAAACAACTTGTGCCATTATCATGGCATGCATATTTTGCAAACAATTGGTTTATGAAAAGTGGTTTCCATGGTGACCATATTAACCTTCAAACTTTGCATTTCCACACTATTTGTGATCATGTTTGAGGGTAGGGGTTTTTATTTACATTTTCGATTGGCTTTACATATCTACTGCATTGAAAAGTAGTATTATGCTAGCTTATTACTTTTACTCAGAGATGGAACACATTTTTTCACTATATTTGTCAAAAAGACGTTACCATGGAAACTTCAATTTGTGACGTTGTGCACAGTAATGTGCAAGTAAGCATGCGAAATTTGAGAACTAGACAAAATTTTATGCAAGAAAAAGTTGAAAAACCCTACTGACTAAGAGGGTAAGATAAATCGACCTGCCTCCCGGACTAAATGGAACACAACATACACACAAACATAATATAATTCAACATTGTGACTCACAAAACATATTACAAATTGCCAACACGGCTTCAGAAAACAACACTTATGCGAATCACAGCTCATTATCACCACAGAAGAACTAAAACGCAGCATAGACCAAAAGAAACAAGTGGAAATAATCATTTTAGACTTTTCGAAAGCTTTCGACACCGTGGTGCATAACAAACTAGTCTCCAAATTACAAAATTATGGAATTCAAGGGAAAAACAATAAATGGATAAATAAATGGCTGAAATTCAGATATCAAAAAGTTGTTCTTGATGGGGAAATGTCTGATCCAGTACCAGTCACTTCCGAGGTGCCATAGGAAACAGTTTCGGCTCTCTCATGCTCCTCCTTACATCAATGCCATCAACAAACCATTTCAAAAATAAGGCTTTTTGCAGATGACTGTGTACTGTACAGACATAAAAATTCAAAATTAGATCATCTAGAACTTCAACAAGATCTTCAGAAATCAGTTGACTGGTCTCATACATGGCAAATGTCTTTCAACATAAAAAAATGTCACACCTTACATGCCCAAAGAAAGAAACAGCCCACCATACACACCTACACAATGGACAACACACCGGTAACACTAGTCACACACCACCCATATCTTGGCATTAAACTACAGTCACACTCCAGATGGACAACACACAATCAGAACACGACCAACAAAGCACAGAAGACACTAAATTTGCGAAAAGAAACCTCAAACAAGCCTCTACAACTGTAAAATCACAGGCATACAAAACAGGTCAAAGCAATAATGAGACCCGAACTTGAATATGCATCAGCCATCTGGGATCCACACATGGCAAAATATATGTACAACATTAACAAAATATAAAACTATGCAGCAACATGGGTCCATCTTGACTATACATTCACACTACACAAGCATTTACTTCCCCCAGAAACAACTAAATTGGCCCCCTCTTTCTGTTCGACGTCTACTTTAGACTAGTACTTTTCTACAAAATCTGCCATCGGAAAATTGCCATCCCTATCCCACCCTATTTGTAAAAAATCCTCAGAACTACACGCAACACCTCAAACATAAAGGTAAACAGCTACAGACACATACAAATACAGCTACTTTCCCCGAGCAATCACAGACTGGAATTCACTGCCACCCAGTCTGCATGCGACTCCAACGGTGCAGGCCTTCACCCTTTCCATGCCTTTCCCGGACCGTGTCCGGGAATTTTAATACTGATTACAATGCCAATCCCGGACCGTGTCCGGGCTAGTTTACAGTTAATTCACTATATGCTGAACAGTAGCAAAATGTGGTCCGATGCATCCAGTGAGCTTCAAAACATTATGTGCATGTACTACAGTGCCATCTGGTGACTGTTTGGCGGGTACCGACCACTGCTACGCTCTGGTCAGGCCATGTATGGGCATTTTGTTGGGTTGATTCACAAAACAGTGGCGGTGTTGATGTTTTGGCGTGAATTAATACAGTTCGCCTGTATACAATCACAATGCCATTGAAAACTAGTTAAGCAAAAGCTCAACTGACCTACTCTTATTTATATAGCGGGTATAGTATGTCAATTTATCCACTCTCTGCAGCAAACACAAGACGTTCAACAGATGCTGGTTTCATGTTGGCCCAACATCTGCGACGTTGCTCCAACATTAACCAAGCATTGGTACAACATACGGCTGTGTTTGTTGCCCGTCTCGTCGTTATCTGATGTCTGCTATAATTATACATATAGGCCTATCCGGGGTCACGTCACACTATTTCTGGTTGACGTGTAATTTTTACCTCAATGTGAGAAACCAATCGTATCAGTTTGCAGCTTCATTAGTCAGCATCAGGCTATTCAGCGGCTGTCTCACTGGCGTAACCTCCTGTTTTGAATATGTGTTATGAGAGCTCCCAGGTAGCGGAACGACTATGCCTTTCGGAATCTCGTCCCGCATGAATAATGTCACTCCTCAGGTACCGTTATTACCCTAAAACCACTTGAAACACCCTCTGAAATAGTGCTTGACTCTGAATGATCCAACTACAGTCATATATAACACTTAGCTCACGCATAAATAAAGTTGGAAGGCATAAAATGGTATTTTTCGTACTTTTTATCGAGTTTGACCTTTATATGACCTTGATATGACATTTGAATGACCTTTGCACACCACCTCAGTATAGTGGAGCTCCAACCCATGTTACCCTTTCCACACAGTCTTTGTAAATTTGTTGCAATTCAAGGCATAGTTCCACACTACTATATCTGGTCACTTTTGGCATTCAATTTTAGTCCTGGAGAAGGGGGAATTGAATAGTGAATTTATCCGAAGGTGAAAATAAGGGAAATTCGAAGGGGCTATCACTACATGGGTACTCCGCCGGTACCTTAAAACCTTCTGAAATGGTGCTTGACCCTGAATGATCCAACTACAGTCATATATAACACTTAGCTCACGCATAAATCAAGTTGGAAGGCATAAATGGTATTTTTTGTATTTTTTATCGAGATTGACCTTCATATGACCTTGACATGACCTCGGCATGACCTTTGCATTTAACGTACCCCATTGAAGTGCATCTCCAACCCGTCCCACCATGCATTGCCAGTCACAAATATGGGAGTTCACTATGAATGATATTCTGTAGGCCTACTGATGAATCTTAATTATTAGTTTTTTCAGCCAAAATAACCATTATGCTCAAGTAATTAGGCATTGTAGAAATTGGCAGGGCAAAATTATTGGGCATGGAAAGGGTTCAAGAAAACCTAACCCGCCATGTCCTCCACAGCCTCACATGTGAATCCCACTGTATATAACCACTGATACACTCTCAATCCACTGTAAATACATTTCTGCATTGCACTGCAAATGTCAGTTCTTTTTTCACAGGGTCACGTGTGATATCATAATGCCATTAGGTGCCGATCAAAACAAAATCTTAAAGTCATAGATAACCACACTACGAGTACCCCAGCTCTCCTTCAGTCTTCCCTAACGACTATCCAGGGTATCTTTAGACAATGTTAGTAAATAGAGAGAAGAGACCGATATGATTTTTTCCGATAACTGTGATCGCACGAATTATCCGTTATAAAAAAATGTTTTTCTTACTCAAAAATATATAGAATACTTCAGATGATTTTTTTGTCATTTAGGCCTATTGCATCCAAGAGAAGTGCAGTATGAATGTGGCTAATAATTAGGCCTATCCATGACTGTGATCAAGCATCCGGAAATACATGTGATCGTGAAATGGGGTAAATAAATAGCTGTGAATTGTGATCAAGGGGGTGGGGGTATTTCCCTCCCTCATTCCAGTGACAGATCTAGCTTTTCAATGAGGGGGGTTAAACTTTGACAAAAAAATATTTTACTGTAAAGGGGAAAATTTTGATTTCCAAAGGTTTTCTCATGCAATCTAAGGTAGGTACGTCCGAAGTAGTCATTTTGGTGTTTTTTTTGTTTTTTTTTAGGATTTATGTGAATTTGTGATACACTGCAATGTTTGTTCTTTTTGCTCACTATTACTGGTAGAAATGAAGCCATCATTGTAGAATTAAAATAGTTATTTGTTTTGAATGGCACTTTTATCACCTGTTCTGGGGGTTCCCATCATTAGATTTCTCGCAATTACGAAAAATGATGCCAGCTCTCGCCTTTAATTTCATGATAGCTGCAACAAATGCTTGAATAGGTATGTGGAACAGGCATGCTGTGGCCCCTTCTAATATTTTTTTACGCAGGTGCCATTTTTAAAAAAATTGTAAAAAAAATGCAAAAAAGGAAAATAGACTATGTCCACTGCCCTATATGGAAGTTCTGGAGAGGACATCATTAAGACCCTTTGGACAGAACAATGTGGGAATCTCAAAGAAATGATATACCTAGGGAAGGCTGCACTAGTTTACCTAGGGTAAAACCTGGGTGAAGTTTTGTTTGCCTACCCTGCACTTCCTCATGGGGCACACCGAGGGTGAAAATGGAAGTTTCATAGCTATAAGGATGAGAATCCTATAAAATTTAGGTTCGTCCTTGACCCTCTCGTGGGCACTGTTTCTCACTCAGTATATCACCAAATCATAAGGGAACCCCTAAAAGGCTAAATAAGGTGATGATTTTTTTTAAGAGGGGGGGGGAGGGTTTAAACCCCCAAACCCAAAATATCTTTAAATTGAAAGAGTCAATAGTGAATAGAAAATAGTGCTTGTGAAATTTAAAGTTCAAGTCGGGAGGGGTGCTAAAACTTGCGATTTTTGGCATGAAAAGTTGATATTTATGAACATGAAGCTATGCAATTGTCAAAAGTAAAAAAAAATGTTTTCCCTATTTAACAAAAAAATTGAAAAGTGTTAAAGTGTGGTCATGGGCGCTAGTTATCCTGAGAGTGTGACGTCACTCCAGGCTCAGACTTTTACTTCTGGTAAAGCCAGCCCATTTGCTTAGATTGGACTTTTGGGCAAGTTTTGAAGGACATGACTTATTGTTCCATTTATTATGCTTTTTTTGTCTGATTACAGACATATCTACATTTCAGAACATTCTTGATTTCACATGTTACAGCTGTAGGCTACGCAGTCATGGTTTGCCTTGGATCAGCTAAAGAATCAGGCCTTCCAGTGTAGGTGGTTTTACTCCCTCAGTCCACGGCTACCCAATAAACCATGACTGCGTAGCCTACAACTGTAACATGTAAAATCAGGTTACCTTCATAACCCCCTCGACCCCCTCGAACCCTTACCCACAACCCCCGACCTTCGACCCTCGACCCACAACCCCTCACCCCTCGACCCACAACAACAACAAAATATTTTTTATCCTATCAGATAGTAAGCAAATAGCAGTCACAGACCGAAAATGGAAACCAAATGTCAGACAGGCATCCCTTCTAGTAACCGAATATTTCTACTTCAAGTAGGCCTAGGCCTAATACTTATATCGGGACGCTTCAAGTTCCCGAAGCTCCCTCGTTCAAAATTAGTTCCAACGTTCTGGGAGCTTCAAGTCACCATGCATATTGGGAATGAAATGAATCGGGCTTTAGGCCACCTTTGTGCACATATAGGCTAAACTGGGCCAGGAGAACCTCCTGAGGATGGTGAGATGATTGAGATGACACTGTCCTGCAGACACAAGATTCGAAATTCGAGCCCTGGCGGTCTAAGGCCGAGCACCCTACCTCTCGGTCACGGAGGCTCCCCACAATACTGACTGTCACAGGTGGATGGGGAAGAAACATTTCATGCATATTGGACCCACTGCAGAGCTGTTAAATCATTTATATAATTATTATATATAATTGGGCCTATTCTAGGAAACACGGGAATTCCTTTAATGGTTACTCGGTGAAAACAGTGCTATATAGACACCCTCTCCCATACTTCATTGTATCAGCTTGCTCGATGAGCGTGTGCTGTTTATAGATTATGACCGCAGTGTCGAGAACATGGGCGCTGTAGCGGGCATCAGAGCCAACACACGCGCTGACACAGGAAATTCACCCAATGTTGTCTCAATACTGGGCCAGCATCTCCACACCTGGGCACAACATTGTATGCATAGGGATATAGGAATAGGATAGGCCCCTATAGGTATACCGACACAGAATCTATTATGCCATATTCATTGATATAGGGCCTAATAAAAAAAAACACAAATTGGGCCTACGATATAAATATAAAGGGCCCATCAATAGGCCTTACACGATTAGGCCTATAAACTAAACCTAAATTGACCCATTTTCAACTTTGGTCAAGGGGGTAATTCGGAATGGTTGTGGGTCGAGGGGGTTGTGGGTCGAGGGGTTCTTTTTTTTGAATTGCTACTCCAGCAGCACCTTCTTTTTAGAGTATCAGGCTGGAAGGGGGAACGGGCTGGTAGACTTAGTCAACCAGCTGACTCTTGAACGCTGCCACAGTTTTTTATTCTGTGGCAGCTGCCGGAAGAGAATTCCAATCAGGGATAGTTCGTTGTCCCAGTGTGGTGTTAGCTCTAATATGTTTGTAGGCCTGATTGTGCCCACCACGTGTTCTTCTGTCCGCTGGGATTAATCTGTCATTGATAGGGATTTCGACTAGCTCATTTAAAATTTTGAACATGCTTACAAGTCTAGAATTTTTACGTCTTGTTTTCAAGTCAGTCCAGCCCCGGTTCTGAATGAGAGATGTCACACTGGCTGTTTGTCTGATTTTGGGTGACAAATCTTGCTGCTGATCTTTTAATTTTTTCTAATTTATCAATATATTTTTGTCTAAAAGGGTCCCAAACTACCTGGCAGACCTGATGGCACGCTGGGTCTGCCGTTTACCACACATAATTTATATTTTGTTCAAAAGTCAGCTTCATTCGTACGCTTGGCTTTGCTATATAAAGATGTTTTTTCCGAATAGATGCAAGGAGTGATTTGGATATCCAAGGTAGATTTTCCCGAGGGGAAGTCATTTTAGTTGGTATAAATTTGTCCAGGCATTAGTTTAGGATGTATTTAAGTTTCAACCAATTTTCATTGGTTGAAACTTAAATCCATCACGGGTTGTGGGTTGTGGGGTCGAGGGGGTTATAAAGGTAATAAATGGAATAATAATAAATGGAACAATAGGTCATGTCCTCCCAAAAGTCCAATGTAAACAAATAGGCTAGCTTTACAGGAAGTGGAAGACTGAGCCTGGTGTTACGTCACACTCTCAGGATAACTAGGGCCACACTTTCACACTTTTTTATTTTTTGTTAAATAGGGAGATTAATTTTATTTTTTATTTTTTGACAATTACATAGCTTTATGTTCATAAATATCAACATGTCAAGTCAAAAAACCACCAGTTTTAGCACCCTTGAACTTTAATGACAAGTGTCTCTCTCTACCAATTGTCAATTGGTAGAGAATTGCCTGAGAAATACTTATCGTTCATTGACTGAGAAACCACGGTTAATTTGAATCCGACTAAAAAAATGTATAGTTATAAACTTAACCTAGCCCCATCGTGGCTGAAACAGAACTTGAATCTTTAAGGTGTGGGCTCGTTCACGGCTAGACTAGCAATCCACGAAAACAAACACATTCTGTATACAATTTTAGCGATACGAAATTAGGAAGTGCGATTTCAAACAAGTCCAAAGTTACACATGGATGTCATAGCAACGGGACAGCAGTGTTGTCAATGTTGTCTGGCAGCTTCCAAACATTGACAACCTGAAATGGTTAAACCTGGTATTTCTGTCTTTGAACCAAGAAATCTTCATCAGTTCTTGTAAGAAACACAAATATAACCCATCTGGAAGAATACAAATCTGGACATACGAGAAAATGGCGACAGATGTCCTAAATAACCAACGAACTGCAAGCGGGATGGGATCTCAACCGGGCACACCCGCCAGCATGGAAAATAACTTGAAATCTGACAAAGATTTTGTCAATGCTAAATCATTTCTTCTGACTGCCAGTACGAAGTCCGGGTTCAATTTGTAAGTTCACTTTAATTGTTATTGTCTTTATCCTAAATAAGTAACGTTACTTGTACTCACGAGTCTAACGACTTTGAGAAATTGACACTTGTCCTATAACATGTAGTCTTGTAGATCTAATTAGCACTGCAAGCAGCTCTCCAAAATTGGCAAAAAAGCTCCATTGAAAATGAAATGGACCATTCAATGATTCATGATTGTGACTGTCTATTCTAAAGGATTACCATTTGAACTCAAATCGAATCATGTTTATAAATTTAAAATCGTTTTTTTGTGAAAATACAAACATTAGCCAAACTCCAAACTGACCAAAGCCTAGGCAAAGGCTATTCTCCCGATTTGTAAGGTAAACTCAACCATTGCTTATTGCCGCGGAATGACGGTCATCACTGTGTAATTTAGCCGTGGACCAGGTGACTCGCTCTTTTTACCCAAGCCTTCCTAAGCCTAAGGCCGATCAGCGCTATGCAGTAGTCTATGTCAGTATGTGTAATGCAATGTGTTAGATCTATATATACTCGCCGTCAAATTAAAAATGATCAACCAGGATCGCATGATTTTCGGCGATTTCTCCGTCAATTTTGAACCGATTTCCTTGAAATTTTGCAGAGGTCATTTTCTATTAAAATCCTAACAGGGGTAAAAATTTCGCAAAATAATATTTAATATTTCAAAAGTTAGACCATTTGCCATGTAATAAAATTCCAAAATTAGTTTAATGGGTTTAAAGAGGAACGTCGTAATTTTAATTCATTACATGTCAAATGGTCTAACTTTTGAAATACGCTATATAATTTTACGAAATTTTCAGGGCTGTTAGGATTTGAATAGAAGATGGCCTTTGCAAAATTTTGAGAAAATCGGTTCAGAATTGACGGAGAAATCGCCGAAAATCATGCGATCCTGGTTAATTTGACGGCGAGTATAGACTATACCCAAAGTCGCATTAAAAGTGATCAACCAGGATCGCATGTTTTTCGTCAATTTCTCGGTCAATTGTCAACCAATTTTCATGAAATTTGGTAACAATCATATTTCAGCAGAATCCCAATATCCCTGAAAATTTCGTAAAGTTATCAGTGGTTATATATCGTATTTCAAAAGTTAAACCATTTGACATGTGATAAATTGAAATTACGACGTCCCTCTATAAACCAATTAAACTAATTCTAGAATTTCATTACATGTCAAATGGTGTAACTTTTGTAATATTAAATATAATTTTGCGAATTTTTTACCGCTGTTAGGATTTGAATAGAAAATGGCCTTTGCAAAATTTCAAGAAAATCGGTTCAGAGTTCACGGAGAAATCGCCGAAAATCATGCGATCCTGGTTAATGTGACGGCGAGTATAATACTAATAGTAATACACTTAGTCCATACAGGGCAGTCCTAAAAGTAAAAGGCTAGTCTAGATCTAGTCTACATACCGAAAACCACTTGATATACCGGTACCGAATTCACTTGGCCTAACGTGTGAACATTGACATTAATGTCATAATGATATAAAATTCGAACAAATGTTTAAATTTATTTTGTCCAGAGCATAGGCATAAAACTTAGAAGATTATCTTTGTTAAATTAATTTTAAGATTTATTTTTACAGATATGATCACTTATGTGGAGTCCTCACAAAAGTTCTGGATGAACGACCTGAAAATGTAGTGGATGTATTTGAAGATGTCAGCAAAAATTCTAAAAAAGAAAAATTCACTTCAGACACAGACACTGTTCAAGACAAAGCAGACAAATCAACAGAAGTTGCACTAGCGGAAATTCAAGAGAAGCTATTTTCTGTAAAGAATTTTTTTACTAATAGGCATAGTACTGTACATAAACTTTAATCTTTATATTAAGAGCTGGGCCTTCATTTATAAATCAGGGTTTACAATGATCAAGCTCCCAAATAGTGTCTCTCTCATTTAAGCATTTACCGTACATGCACTGAAGATCCACAAAGTTCTGGCACCAGTCTCTGGGGAGTTCCTGCAGCCCATGATTTGGTTGTTGGAGACAACCAAAATTTGTGTCTGACAATCAATATCTATAGCTACCACGAAGCAACCTTTGAGAATTGACTATCCATACCCGTTGTCAGATTAACTTGTATCTCATGTTTTTCGCTGATTTCTCAGTTAATTCTCAACCGATTTTCATGAAATTGAGCAAAGACTATTTTCGAGTCACGCGGCTACTACCGGGAAATTTTCATCGCAAAATATTGTATAGCTAAAAAGTTGGACCATCTGGCATGTAATGTAATTTAAGGCTAAAAAAACAAATTTACTGCATGAAATAGTCTAACTTTTGAACTATATACCTGTAATACGGGTATAGAGCAAACTGCCCTAAATCAAGCCCATGGGCCCTGCCCTACATTTGACCAAATTTGATTGTGATAAACTGGCAGCTCTCCTGCAAAGTCTTTTTTATTTATAGGGTATTATGCTTTTGTATGTTGTGAAAGATATTGAAATATCTTACAAACCTAAGAACAAATTTAAAATTGTACGTTTTGGTGAATGTGAATTTGCAATCCATGTTAGCCAGCCAATCCCCCCACCCCTGCTGAATTAAATTTTGTACTAGGCATTAAAATTTGTAGGTTTATATTATGTCCCCTTGCTGTGCCTAAATAATTTTAGCAAAATTAATGTGTTCCAGGCTCGTCTTATCACTACTTTTATATCATGATAGAAAAAGCTCATAAGTTCATTGTGTGCGAAAATAAACAACACTCTCAAGCACACCCTCTCAACACCCAGTTGTACAGAGTTGCAATGTTGACACATTAACTCAGTTTAAAATGCCCCCCCCCCTCTACCATGATGGTGATTTTACTGCATACATAAACTGAGACTACTTTATATGTTTATAATACATATCTAGATATCCCTTATGTGTACAGGTGTACACATATTAATAATGTTATGTTACCCGCTTGACTATTTCTGATTTTCATTTCAATATTTATTTTAGCGTGGTGAAGGTGAAGATGAAGCAGATCCTGATGTGGAAGACGTCGACACACCACTGCCAAACCTTATGGAAAACAGCTTCTTTTTTGAGCAAGCAGGCATTGGTTTGAACAGAGAAGAGATCATCCGCATTTGGTTGGCTCTCAAACGACTAGTAGACACACATCCTCTTCAGCATGTGCGATTCTGGGGGAAAATATTTGGCACGGAGCAAAATTACGTTGTGGCAGAAGTTGAATACAGGGATGGAGAAGATGAAGAGCAAGAAGATGAAGAGGTTTACTTTTTATTCCTTTTTTTAAACTTTTTCCACTGTTACCATTTTTCGGTCTAATTTGAAAAAATATAAATTTTATAATGGATTTTCAGCAGTTTTTTATATCTTCTTTTCACCTTATTTTTTTGGAGAAAAAAAAACTGTGGGCCAGTCTGCAGCCACAAAATTTGTAAAATCAAGGCAAGGTGTAATTTGTTAAGATGCCAGTTTTGAAAAAGTTAATACCTTTGTAATTACTTTGTACCTGTAACTCTCAACTTTAAATTTTTTTATCATATAACCTTTATTTATGACATAAATACATAATGAAAATTATTTGACACAAATAAGATCTTTGCTTTCACTTTTAAAATTTTTAATCATCAAAAAATTATTAATCATTATAAAGCAAAACTGCTGCATTGTCTGAATAGTGATTCTACCTATGGATAGGCCTATGGGCAAGACAACATTTTACACACACTCAAGGTTTTAGATTCAGAAATGTACATTTTTGTCTACCACATGGTAGTCTGACAAATCTGAACATTGAAGGATGGTAGGTCCCGGTCAGCCCCAATTTTAAATATACCAATTGAAAAAACCAGTCTTTTCAAAATCATTTTTAAATTTAAAAAATAACTTTATTTTTTTACAGGCTGAGGAAGCTAATGAAGAAGACACCACAGAAAAAGATAATGATGATGAGGATGATGGTAAGACTTATTGATATACCAATTATTACCAACTTATTAGTAATTTATTGCTCTGACACCAGAGTTGGGAGTAGATTTCTTTTCTCCCCATCCATGCAGTTAGATTTCCTCCTTTCCAATGACATGGCTTCTAAAACTTTCAATTGTGAATTTAAACACTTAGAAGTAATATACCATTGGTTTAAATTTTATGTTAGCCGTTTGACCAGTAATCATGACTATTGTCGATTTTAATCTGCACATGAAGTTGTGTTTCGCTACTGCGACCCACAACTTCAAGTGGGTGAAAATTACCCATAGACTATCTGTTTAATTTCTGACCAAACATTTTCAAATCCTAATGTTTAAACACTATAGTCATGCTTAGCGCTAAAAACTATAGTTATGCTTAGTGCTCTAACAGTTAATAATGATGGTTATAAACTTTTAGAAGAAGCTGAGATTGATGATACACCAAAACCAGACTACAAGCAACCTCCCAGTGTTCCAAAAGAGGAAAGTAGAACTGGAGTAAATAAGAAAGTCTACTTTGTCTGCAATGATCGTAAGTTTGTAAAAGTTTTTAATAACTGTCCCTGTTGTTTGTTACCCCCCCCCCCCATCAGAAGTTTTGAATTTATTCCTTCATTGTTTTTATTCAATAGAAGCTGTAAGTTTCCTTTTAATTTTAATTGCAAAATACAGTGAATGTATTTAAAAATAATACAGCTGTTTATCACAAAAAAATACAACATACAAATGTTAAAAATATTGTTCAACATTTTTGTTGAGCTTCATGTGAAGACTTAATAAAACACCTGTAAATTTTACCACAGTAAATGCAGGCTTACCAAGATTTTCTGTTCTATATATTCAGGGCTCGAAATTGGACTAAATTTCCACTTGTCCAGTCAGACAACTAGCAAAAAAATCAACTAGTCCTTCCCAAAAATATCACTTGTCCTTCCTAATAAGTGTCAAGCAGGGGCACTCGTTCAGTAGGACAAACTCATTGAAACTGAACTCGTACTTCCCAGATTGTTGGTCGTCTCGGACAGGGCCAATTTCAAGCCCTGATATTGCAGATACAACAGATCTTAACAACAGTAACATGTAGTAAACTGTTTTTTTATAACATAAATGAGTTAACTAGATTTTTTATTTTTCAGCTGGTAAACCATGGCACAGACTACCACCAGTCACACCTGCACAAATTCACATTGGAAGAAAAGTGAAAAAATTCTTAACAGGACGGTTAGATGCACCAGTGAGTTTACATTATTTAGCCTATCTATTTCTCACATTTAGCACCGTCATTTCCATTCATTAGGGGAAGTGCAGCTGGTAACTGAGGGCTGGCTGTTGACAAATTCATTCAATTTTATTGTGACTGACTCGCCGAGTTTCGTGTACCGCTAACAGTTAATATCCTAATTATAACTTGACTATAGCTTAGTAATTATATTTATATATTATAAATATCTTGATTATTCTATCTCATCCGTCTAAATTGCTGTTTTTTAGGTTGTAACATTCCCACCCTTCCCAGGAAATGAAAGTAACTACCTTAGATCGCAGATTGCTCGTATTAGTGCAGGTACTCACATCTCACCTCTAGGGTTTTATCAGTTTGATGAGGAGGAAGAAGAAGAGGAAGAAGGAATGGGTCAGTATTATCTACCAGTTCTAAAGATATTTCAGAAATGATGGGATGGTTATTATGTTTCTCTTGTAACATATACAAGGTGATATTTATGCCTTGCCCTCTGCTTTGTAAATCATTTGGATCATCCAATGATTGATTGCTTTTACTCAAATGTTCACAGCTGCCAATCAAGCTTGAGGTAAATGAAATGTTTTACTTATCTACCATAGGAATAATAATGCTACAAAAACCCACTATGGAGTTTTTGGAACACAAATATGAGGCTGTGTAACCAATACATATAATAAACGGAAGTTCTCCCAAATTATTTTTCCAATTAGGTCAGACATTTTTTAAATTTAACAGCTAAAAAGATACCCGGCTAAGCCAAGCTACTCACATTGCGTGGAGCTCGGCCGCACTGACGACCATTTTTCCACAGCTGCCCGTGTAAAAAAGACAGTGACTCCGCCTACCGATAAGACGGTAGCGGTGTTGGCCCTAGACAGCTAGCGCGCTCTGGTGATCACAGTAGAGCCAAGCCCGCTAAAACATGGCTTTCAGTGTGTCGGAGCCTTGCGATGTCATCAGGGTACTAAAAAGAATGTCTGGATCGATAATAAACATAAATTGACAGAAACTACTAAACCACATTTTATAATACCAATTCCAGTGTAAACTGCATCCGCATCCATGACATTGTAATACGTCAACATTGCAGACAGTTTTACAAGCTTAAAACTAGCAGTGTTGTAGGCCTATCATTTCTTTGTCGGCGCATCTTAACACAGAGTCCATTTTCAGATACTGTTGTGCTTTAAAACAATCCCAGATGAAATGCGAACTTGCATTAAATCATTATTAAAGATGAGCAGATAAGATAAACTTATTTGCAGGCAAACTGTGTTGTGTGTAGGCCCGTGGCTGTAATAGGGCCCAGTCTGGATATACACACCTGCTACGAATAGTGGGGGGTGGCTTGCACTAGCTTGCGTGCAGTGCATTTTAACCAACTTCTCATGGTCATCTGCGAAATACAACTTAACATTTGCTGGTTAGAAAAAAACTAAGTACAGTAGATTAAAAACAGCATTTGCTAAATATCAATAGAAACACTGCTGATCACTAAGTTTAGGAGAAGCTGTAATTTTACAAATTAAACATTGGGAAAAAAATGATTAATTGTTTCCAGAAATTAGCAAGCAATTGTTCCCCATTTTACTACCGATAAAAAGAAATTCCACTGGGCTCATACTATGCAACAGCGCTGGCCCAGCGGGCCCGCAATTCTGGCCTGTTGCCATGGGAAATGGTCCTTGGGACCAGATATCCCTCATTGGAATTCTTAGATGTTGGCAGGCATGCAAGGCCAATATCTAATATCTTTCATTGTTTTTTAGGCAGAGACACCTTTGTGGAGAATGTGGAATTTGAGCCAATCCCAGCAAGAGAGATGGTTGATCCCACACTGGGTAATTGGGTTCATCATGTTCAACACATCTTACCACAGGTATAGCCATTTATCTTTGTCTCAAGTACAATAACATTGATTTAAATACTGTAGATCTGGTAATATTCGCGGGGTTTTAATTTTCGCGAGGACAAATTTGCGAATTTAGGAATCTTGTGAGAATTATTATTATAATAACGCTATTGAAGAAAAAAAAAATTCGCGAATTGTAAACTTTGTGATAAGTCTCAAAATCAGAAGTTTGTGAAAATTTAAACACACAAAAATTACCAGATCTACAGTAATAGATTCCGTGGCACCTAAAAATTCAAAAGCCCCGAGGTTCAGATGTGTGGTATATAATTATCGCTTTTTAGTTCTTTGCCACGGGGATTTGTTGACAGTAGTGGAAATTTGTTGATAATAATACATCGTTGTTCACTTCCGTATTTATGTACATAGTCTGACAAAATAGTTAAGAGTTGATTAGGTGAAAATTATTATTATAATAGCGATACTAAAGAAAACGAAAAAGAAATTCTAAACTTTGTGATAAGTCCCAAAATCAGAAATTCAAAAGCCCCGAGATTCAGATGTGTGGTATATAATTATGGCTTTTTAGTTCTTTGCCATGTGGATTTGTTGACAGTAGTGGGAATTTGTTGATAATAATACATCGTTTTCGTATTTATGGACATAGTCTGACAGAATAGTTAAAGAGTTGATTAGGTGCATTCGCACTGTTTCAGTAAATTACTGCATGAAAGTACTGAAATAATTTACCTAGCGACGAAACAAGTCACAAATTAAATTTAGTTTTGGGTGTGAACAAATCATATTTATACACGTATGATATGAGAGATGTATTTTAAAGACATGACAATACACTGGACATTTTATTAAAACTCCTATGCTTATTTTTATTATTTGTGCAGGGTCGGTGTTCATGGTGGAATCCTGTCCAACGTGGGGAAGATGATTATGAAGAAGATGAAGAAGAGGAAGAGAGAGAAGAACCAGACGAACCAGAGCCAGAAATTGGGCCACCACTACTTACACCAGTTAGCGAGGATGTTGAAGTAGACAATATGCCACCGTGGACCCCACGCCTCTCATCTAAAATGGTCCCACAATACGCAGTAGCAACCATGCAGTCAAATCTGTGGCCTGGTGCATATGCCTTCTGCTATGATAAGTAAGTCTGAAGAACACTATTCTCTTTAAAACCAACTTAGGCATGACTGGTTCACTAATGAGAAACCTTCAGTTTTACATTTAATCTATCCCGCACTGATCTAATGTAAAACATGTCTTCTCGCGAATAATCCCAGCTTTTAACAACAGTTTGTCCTGAAAGTTCTATTATTCCAGTATATTATGTGAAATTTGATATTTGTTGGTGACGATTTTGGGTATTGATAACGTTTTTCTACCAAGTAAGCGCAGGTCACAGTATGTACCTGGGTCACAGTATGTACCTTATCTTAAAAATATAGGAATGATAATATTAAAAAATCCCTTAAAAGTAGGTCCTACCACAATAACCAGGGTCAGGGCGTGATGGACTAGTTTTGTCGACCTTCAATATATGGTGACAGTTTTCTGTTTAAACAGACTGTGGCCAGGTGCATGTGCCTTCTGCTATGACAAATAGAAACATTGTTACCTTTAAAATCATACAACGTTCATTTTTACAGCTTCTCAACCC
Organism: Flabesymbios commensalis; assembly: GCA_964017125.1. Taxonomy (NCBI): domain Eukaryota; kingdom Metazoa; phylum Annelida; class Polychaeta; order Terebellida; family Flabelligeridae; genus Flabesymbios; species Flabesymbios commensalis. The sequence goes on from OZ024906.1 coordinate 43,540,412, forward strand.
GCAATCTTATTAAAAGGATTAGATTGTAATTTTTATGATAGCAGCTCAAAAGAAGCTTGACATTCATATAAAAATAGCAACATTTTTTTCTAAACAGGACATTTGAAAACGTATACGTTGGTTGGGGACACAAATACTCGGCAGAAAACTATAGTCCAACACCACCACCACCCATTCAAGATGAATTTCCAAGTGGACCTGAAATAGCAGAGGTTGAAGATCCCACTCCAGAGGAGGAGGCAGTACTTAAAGCAGAGCAGCAACACCAGGAAGAGGAAGCAGAAGAAGAGGAGGGAGATGACGACGACGATGATGAGGATTAGATATGAAAGCTGATTCAAATTAAGAAAAAAAGTGTTCTGTGGAAAATGACATGATCACAAACATAGTAGATATTTGTGATATATTGTGTAAATTGCACAACTTTATTGTTATCTGGATACATCATATGTGTATACAATGATTCAGATTCGCCAAAGGAGCTGTTGATATGGGAGTATGTTTGGAAGCACACATAGACTACAAACATAATCATAATATGACAGATTTTATTCTAAGTTATTTTGTTATCAATAAACCAATAACCACGACGAAGTGTGTATGTTCTGTCTTGTTGCTAATACAGTCATATACTATAAAATATAAACCACTGTTGTTTTGCAAGGTTTCCCTTACGTTTAAACACACCGACACATGAAAAACATGGTATTCGAGCTGACTGAAAACCTGTTGTCCTGGATTTCTGGTAAAATTCCCCAATAGCTATACACTGATAATACACAAGTTATTATGTTTTAGTTGGCTTACAAAAGTTTATAAGTCCTACTCTCGTATCTATTATCTTTCCAAAAAATATAGGCCTTGCTTACTATAAAATGAAACCTTTCCTTCCCTACTTTTTAATAAATTCATCGACGTCTACATTGTCTGTCTGTTTACATTTATTTGAACCTGGGGAATTTATTTGATTGGCCCTAATGTGTACAAATTGTTCATCATCATTTTATTTAACATGAAAATTCCAAACGTAGTTTCAGGCTAAATCGACATATTTTCATGAAAGGCTGCAATATTAACCTCTTGAGTGCCACTATGACATCATTTGTCAAGTATTTACAAATAGCCCACCTGGCACGAGTAGGAACCCTAATTCATGTATGTCTGCCTCAGAGTAGAGGGTAAGGAATTCGCGGGGATTCCGTGTTTAGCGTCACACAAACACTGCATTGCTCACATGCTTTTGACAGAATAGCCCTAGAATCTTTTTTGACTAATTTGAATACACTGAATTCAGTAAATGGTTATTTTTACGTTTCAATGTCATCTGAAGGTCCAAAACAATATAGCCACCAATCACCGGAAAATACTTGGAAACTGTAAAAAGTGTTTCTATTCAATAATTTATCTGCTTTGCCCTTTAAATGACCTTATCCTGACTCTGGAGTAAAACCCCAGTAAAGGGCAACCCCAAACCATGTCACTTTATTACCCAGGTGTGGGTGCCTCAGGTGTTTTGTGACTTGAAGCCCATGTTCTACAAGACCCCAATTGACCTTCTTTCACACTGATGTTAGCGCTGGTACAGGGTGTGATACATGAGGGGACGGGTGATAAAAGAGTGGGGTATTACCCCTCCAAGCCACAGAGAGTCACTGTACCCCCTAGGATGCGTGTTGGAAGGCTTCCGAGCCAGAATATGTCAACTGCAGCCTTGTGGAACACTCCTTTGCATAAAACATACATGGAAACTGTAAAAGTATGTTTTTATTCAATATTATAGCTGGTTTGACCTTGAAATGACCTTGATATGACCTTGACCTGACCCTGCAGTAGAACCCCAGCAATGGGCAACCCATGTCACCTTTAGTACCCAGGTGTGGGTGCCTCAGGTGCTTTGTGACTTCAAGCCTATGTTCCACAAGACTCTAATTGACCATTATTTGCATTGATTTTAGTGTTAGTAGAGGGTGTCACTGTGATATAAGGGTGGGGTATCACCCCTCCAAGCCACATAACATGCACTATACCCCCTAGGATGTGTGTTGGAAGGCTTCCCAGCCACAGCCTTGTGGAACACTGCTTTGCAACAAAAAACTGTTTGACCTTCAAATGACCTTGACATGACCTTGACATTGGGGTAGTACCCCTGTAAAGTCCAACCCCAACCCAAGTCAGTTTGTAACCAGGTGTGGGCCCATCAACTGTGGGCAAAGATAATTCACATGAAAGATTGTTCCCCTAAAACTCCCTGTGTTGGCCTTATCTGGCGTGCCACAGGGGAGCACAATAGGCCTACTCAAGAGGTTAAAAATATGTATGACATTTATAAACATAAATAACCCACATTTTGAAGCAGACACATATCTGGGTTCAGAAAACAAAGGCTAAGTAAGGATATGTTCAATAACTACGATTTATTATGTATGTGGATGTGGAGAGAAGACTATTTACTCTACTGCAATGGGCGATGTATTATTAGAACGAGAATTTAATTATCTGTTTTAATGGTATATTGCATGTGCTGCTTGGTTAATCAGAAAATCAATGACAGACGCTTATGTAACCCTACCCCCTAAATCTTGGTGGCCATTTTGTATTTTGAGCCGCCAATGGTACTAAATGGCCGCCAAAAAAATGCCAAGATGATTTATTTTAGAATTTCAATTAACGATCTTCGCAAAAAATTACATTGGCTAGAATAACGCAAAAACAGTTTTTTTGGTGACATAATGGAGTGTACTAAATGTTTAACAATGTGAACAGCATAACTTTTTTCACACCATTATATAAATTTGGTATATTTTGGGACATTTTGATCAGTGCCAAATTATAAAACATAATATCTGAAAACAATCTATTAAAAAGACATTTTATTAGGATGATGTAAATAATTGACATATCAGTAACAGTATGAAAATTTACATGTCTGTAAATGTTCATTAAAATACATACTTGATACCAGTCCTAGATACATCGACACGATGAAGAAGTAATGACAAATTCATGTAATGGTACCCATATACACGTCATTTGTATACATATGGTGAAAAAGACGTGAATCTGGTTATAGTTTTTACCAGGCAATTTATCACTCTGCATATCACATTTATTATATGTCCATACCATACATCAGATGTCAGACATGTGATCATAGCATTAATTTACCTAGTTTCATACATGGTGACAGGTAGGCCTTAGAATTTGGGTGAAAGATCACGTGATCTCAAGACTACGAGGCACCCTTCTACCAGTAATTCTAGAAGTATGGGCATTTTTGTAGTGTTCAATTCTGGCATCAAATCGATCTATTGCAATGAAATTGATCTTAATTATATCTTGACAAAATGCATCAACAAGCTTATTTTATCTGTTGTAGCATAATATACAATGGTTGCCAATCAACGTAATAGATCTACCTCTTTTCCATATAGGCCTACCGGTAATGCTGACGTAGGCAACTGATCTCCGGTGTCAATTTTGTCTAGTTTAATCATATTTGGCAGGGATATTAGAGTTCTTTTCATTTCTGCTTTTTTAATTGCCCCAAAAACAAGAAAAATCGGTTAGATTGCGTCTCTGTACATTCTGAAAAGAACAAATTTAGGATTATAAGATAAATTTTGATGAATATTTAACATAATTAACTAGATGTAACTGTTTGCGGCATAAAAAACATGAAAATCACGATTCTCAGGGACCCCAAGTTGGAACGGAAGAAAAAAGGAGGATAAGAAAAATATAGTAGAAGATTGACCCAAAAGTTGAATTTTTTTAAATCACATGTATAGACAATTTGTGGCCTTTTCAGGGCTTTTGAATTAAATTTATGACTGCACCACCATTGGAAAAAATCTAATTTTAATACAAGTTGGAATTAGGAGTGAAATGTGGAAAATTTGGTTGACAGGGCAATTTAATTAGGAATCAGGTGGAAAATCGGTAGAATCCTGCAAATATCGGGATAATTGGGGTCTCAGGATTTGTTGACAACATGGCTGCCATTTCTTTTCAATGGATTCATGCCAAAAAGTTTAACAGTTCCCCACAGAAATACAATAACAAAAATACCTAGAGAACCACCACATCAAATTTGAATGCGATCCAACCAACGGTTCATAAGATATCGCGCCCACAAGCTTTTTGGGCAGCCACCCTCCCCCGAAAATATCGGAAAAATTGCCCAGGCACATAATATAGGTTACGTGTGAAAAACTTATAGTTCCCCTACCCCCCACCCCCCCCCCCAACAAAAAAAAAATCCCCTCTACCAAAATAAAAGTGCCAGGAATTTTTTTTTTCTACACTTAGAGAGATTGCTCCAATATCCTCAAAAATGACTCTCATCATATCAATGTTTTTTCACGATGTCTGTCGTCAGCAATTTAGTTTTTACATGGATTCTTCCCAAAAGTTAAACAGATCATCAGAAATACCTAGAGAATCACCATATCAATCTTGAATGAGATTCAACCAAAAGTTCATAAGCTATCACGCCCATAAGCTTTATTGCGATGTCCATCTTGAAAAATGGCTGTTTATGGCTCTGTGACCAAAAAAATGTATGCGAAGAATTTGCCAGGCACATAGGTCATATCTGTGAAAAATAAACAAAATTCCTTATTTAATTTTTTAATCTGAGTTAAATTGTTGATACGGCCGTGGCGGAGATGAAAAAATGCTACACAATACCAGCCTCCTACTAGTATAGTTTTAATATCACCTGCATATTGTGAGAATATTATTTTAATTTTTCTGCTTACAAGCTTTTGAAGTTTTTGCACCCACAAAAAATGTTAAGTTGACTGCGTCAGCCATTGTAAATTTTTTCTTCACAAAAAATAGACCGATGGAAGAACCAACAGATATTGGCCTGACTGAATCCCCATTAAGGTGAGACTGAGATTGTAATTGACTCAAGAAGGTTGACTCTTGGTTTAATCCAACAAGTTAAAAGTAGTGCATACGTATTGTTCACCTACTTGCTGTATATTTGGCAATACAACATTAATAGTAAAAAATTACAATTGGGTAATTTATCCTTTGAAATAATTAGTAAGCATACAGGCAGCACCATACATTTGTAGATACCTACATCTATAGCCGTTTTTTGCTCTTTAAAACCCTTTAACGGCCAAACTATTCAATCCGAATTTTCACCCACTTGAAGTTGTGTCTCGCTGAAGCGATCCACAACTTCAAGTGAGTGAAAATTATTCAGATTTGACAAAATGGAGGTCAACTGTTTTCAAATATTGCTGCTTGATGTCACAATTTATCTTCAACATGTTTCAAAGGTGGTACTAAATTTGCTAATAAAAAATGAAAACCCTATATGCGGCACCGGCGGTTAACCCTTTAACCGCCAAATTATTCAATTTGAATTTTCACTCACTTGAAGTTGTGTCTCGCTGACGCGATCCACAACTTCAAGTGAGTGAAAATTATTCAGAATTGACAAAATGGAGGTCAACTGTTTTCAAATATTGCTGATTGATGTCACATTTTATCTTTAACATGTTTAAAAGATGGTACTAAATGTGCTAATAAAAAATGAAAACCCAAATATATGCGGCACCGGCGGTTAAAGGGTTAAAATTTTTAATTCTATAATATAGCGGTTAAAAGTGTTAACAATCTTGTATGGACAAATAAAAAATAAATCTAATAAGAATTAAAAGATATTTGATTCAATGGCAATTGGAGTGAAGAATAGTAACTGATTTCGGTCAATCTGATATAATATATATAGTCATTTTGTGATTGTTTGTTACTCGTGCCCCTGCCTTGCTACGACTGTAAAGATAGCTTGATGGCAGCTTCTAAATCTTCATCATCTGTGTTATCTACAACATACATGGTGAGATATATATTGGAGCAACTTCATTGTCTTTTAAAGTACCACATAATTCTAACATATAAATGAAATAAAAAGGCGACCACCTGGCGGACCGCTGGTGTCGCCTTTTAGCGACATCAGTAATTACTGTTTTTAATTTAAAAATTAATTAATTCAGCGCTCAGGCATTTTACGGCGTTATAATTCAGCGGTGAAAGGGTTAATATGTTCAAAAAGAAATAAGTCTTGATAAACTTTGAAGATATTCAATCTAAAAAGTCACAAATTAAAAAAGTACGACATTTAAAAAAAAATGTTGCCAAACCAGGTCATTGCCTAATATTGTAAAAATTTGCAGATTTGTCGTTATCTAGAAAACAAATAATTGCTGCCTCCAGCAAACATGATAGATGCTTAATATTGAGCAAATTAAAAAAAATGGCTTAATTTTGTTTTTTCAAAATTTGTCATGGATTAGACTTGTGTAACACAGGACTTTTTATTTTATATTATTGCTTTAACAATTAAGGAATCAGAGATAATAAGCAAATGTGGGCTTTTTAAATTTTAGATCTGCTCGTCAAGTTGGAGTCCCTGTAGTACACTATGTTACCATGAATAATATCATTTACATCATTTTACCTGTTTTCGCAGATGTAGCTTCATTAGATTTAGATTCATTTTCTGCTTGTAATTTATCAAGGAAAGCTTGTCTTTTATTTCGTATGTCCTCAGTGGAGGGTGTTGGATTATTACTCGCACACAAATCCGAAGTTGTTGGATGATCATCCCCTGTAGTCAATGAATCTGAATCACAAAAAATTATCAGATTATTATTATATCACAGTTGTATTAAATATTGGAAAAATAATACATCACAATGTATGCCATACTTGATATACCACCACAAACATTAAACAATTGTCTGACATAATGAATTTTGTGGAAAAAATATAAGGGGTCTAAATTTAAATGGACAGAAATTATATTGCTTTATACATACTTCGGAATGTTGGCATATTTTATATCCTAAATTAACTAAATTTGGGGAATGAGCATTTAAATCTGAAAGTATCACCTACTATATTATTTATAACAAATTTTGATGTTTTTGGATGCATATAATACAGTTTGAAGCTACACAATCAGGCTAAAATTATCAAACTATCAGTAATTTTATTTTGGCTTCATTATATGACCCGTACTGCTTATTTTGGACATGCATGTCCGAAATAAGAAATCACGAATTTCGTTTTTATACCTGACTTAACTGGTAAGTACGCAACACAAAAATTAAACAATTTACGTAGCTCTATTCTATGGACATGTTCACATCATCTGATCATAATAAGAAGCCAAAATAAAAATACTGATTTTTTTTAAAGATTTTAGCCTGATTGTGTCGCTTTAATAATAAAGTGTGGAATTTAGTAGGCCTACAATTTGTCAAAGCACAACAACCGCCAACTCCAATACTATGATCCTCGTTGTAGAGGTAAATTTACATCAACAAATTTCTGCAATCAAATGAAATGATAATACAGACATATTTCGTTAAAATACTTATGATTTGCTGCACAGCGTGGTATGAGCCTGTAAATAATCTCATATTTAAATAAATATTAAATTTAAATAAAGCCTGTAAATAATCTCATATTTAGCGTGTATTTAGACATTTAACCGATGTTTGGTCAATTTTGGCCCACCGTCTGCAACGCTGACCCAACATTGATTCAATCCTGTTTGCTGGCAATGCCGCCCCTCGGCCACAACACGTATGTGTAAACACATTTAGCTGACACCTTACAGCCAAGGGCTACTGCAGAGCACGATAGGAGCCTATTAATATATATTTATTTTAACGTATATCACGTGAACGCAGTAATTCCTATTGGGCGTCTAATAGTCATATTTAGTAGGAGACGTATATATTTAAAAATTATTATAACTTTGTGATATAATATCGCTATTATATATTGTGGTTGTAGTTCAATTTGAACCAAAGAATTAACTAAAAATAATAATTGACACTATTAAATTATCATGATGGCAATTGATTTTCAACATGACATGGAGGCCTATATGACAGCCCCTGGGACTGAGATGGTCGAGTTAACAGACTAATTAGAATCATCAGGAAAAACAAAGCGTGGGCCGGGATTACACAATGTTCAGGTCAGAAAACACGAGACGCTCAGAAAACACGAGACGCTCACTAGGGTCCATTTATTGTTGTCCCGCCGTCTGTCACATTGACTAACATTATACCAGCATCGGCTCAACGACTCTTGTCGCTGCATAGCATCAGTTAATCGTCTCCTGACCGGAGTTATTTCAATCCATAACAGAAACTGATATCACTTTTCGGTAAACAGCAGTGACAGTATACTTTTCCAGTAAGCAGTTTCTGCTGTTTGCCTTTGCACAGCAATGTTGTCCCGTAGCGTCGGTAACTGATAAGTCAACCCTCGTATTTTCTGGTATGTATCTGTTAGATATTTAATCTGAAATCCATTGCTAACAATCCCAAATGAACACACATTATTTGAATTTTCACTAGAAAACACAGAACAGTAATTCAACTATTCATTTGTATAGTTCATGTCGGGAAGAGGAAGAAAAAAATATATATAAATCTCTTGATGCCTGTTAAATATAGAGTAGCCTTGGCTGTGAAATGTGAGATGAGTGAGATGACACTGCCCTCCGGAAACAGGATTCGAAATTCATATCATGGAGGTCTGAGGCCGAGCACGCTACCTCTCGGTCACGGGGGCTCCCCACAATACTGAGTTTTACGAGTGGATGGGGAAGAAACATTTTTGTTTCTTTTAAAAGAAACAGAAAACCTGCATGCAGCATCGGCCTCCGTTTTAGCAAACGACTGGTTCGTCCATTAGGAACAAGAGAGTAGATTTTATTGATTTTTAAGCCAGTATACAGGGTAGTCTACCTGGAAAACCGGGGGGGGGGGGGTCTCGTTTATTAGGGGGGGGGGGGGGGTTATTAGGGATAATACAGTAGGTATCTTGTTATTACATGTAGTAAATTAAATACTGGTGAGGTTTGATGAAAGTGAAGAATAATGTAATTATTGTGCCTCTAGAGATAAGGATGCTTCATTACCTCCTAAACTCTTAGCCATCGCTTCTCCTATAGCAGCTGTATCTTCTGCGTCCATAAGCTTCCTACTCTCATCTATTGCCCGCTGTAATTCCTTGTCTTGATCTCCAGCCGTATCATCAATGTCTGCACCTGATAAGAGATGCGGTTTGGTGACCTGAACTGCAGGAATTATTTTGAGCAAGGTATCAGCATCACACTCGGGCAAGTCACCCAAAACAACAAAAATGGAATATCCTGTAAACACAGTAATGACAGTCTATTACACCATAAGACCATCACATCAAAATTATTAGATTATTTCAGCCATTTACTACCAGATCACCACAGCTACATGTACATTAGGTAATAGTAGTGTATTGTAGTGACAAGGATTGAACATCTTCTAGCCAAGGTGGGGAAAGAAATACATCATAATTAAAGGATAGATATATGGTGACTGAGCCCTTTCTAATGTGGCTGAGAATCGTTTTTTAGGTAGATTGAATAAAAGTGTAGTGATGTTACAAATCAAGTACATGTATCTATTATTTATCATCCATTTCAAGCTGGGATAAATAAAAAATTCAGCTTAAATTGGAATATCAAATACTGTTACAGTACATGATAACAAAAAAATTGACACTTTCAAGATTGTATTTAACAGTGTCCAATTTATATGATTCAAGACGCTTTGATCAACATGGCAGCGTCAAGCAAGGTCATGGAATGGCTATTATTATCATTATTATTATTATCAATTGGTCAGTGTTGAATGAATTGACTGGGTGATTTGACTTTAAGATAGTTGTTGGGTCTCCTCCCTGTCCATATAATATCAGACCCTTTTCATGTTTGAAGAAAGCCTATTTGAGTCCTAATCATGTTAATGTTTGCTCATATTACTCCCTGGCAAAGTTCGTGTTTGGATGAATGTACTGTAACTACTAGCAAGCCAGTAAGGTCGTTGAGGGGGCTTCGTTGATTCGCCAATGTCATTACCACATGTATAATTTTACCACATCGTTATACTTAGCGTTCATTATATTTGAGAAAAAGTCCGGTTTTCCTGTATAGACAAGGATGTGGAATAACCTCAAAATATGTTCTCAAGAGCATTTGTAATGGGATCATTTGTAAAGGAATCACTAGGGACCACTTACTAATTGTTAACCCTATTTTATGTGAATGCTGAATAAATCTATCTATCTATCTATTGATCCATATGCTGTCCCAGCATAACCTTGATTATTCAAATTGGTGGCAGCCCGGCTTATCACAGTTGCATGTACCTGGGTCGTGGCATGATGGACCACTTGTTGCTTTGTACTTGTACTTTGGTGGTCCGCATTTTCAATTTTAATTTGCTAGGAGCTCAAAGATAAGTTTAAGCTCAAACTTTGGACAAATTGTGTAACCTGTGTAAAGCCAAGCTTATCGTATGATATGCAGTTCAGAACACTGCTAAGCATGTTATAAGGTACATCATATTTTATTAAACATCGTTATGTGTATTTTATAAAATCATTAATACTAAATATCAGTTAGTACAAATTGACATAAATTAAACATTTTTATTAGTTTGAGATATATTTGAAAATAAGAAACCAACCTTCTTTCTGAAGTTGAGTGAGGAACAATGATAGATATGTATCAGAAACTAGCTCAAAGTTAGACAAAAGTGAGTTCAAGTTGAACCATTGATATCCAAGCTTTCTGACTGTGAACCAATGGTCTCTGAAGTTACAGATGTATGCTTGTTGGGACCTGTACAAATAAAATATATTTGTTAGGACGTTAACAAATGCAAAATTTCACATAATAGATAATAAGCAAATTACAATATACAAATTTAAAAAGCCACATTTATATAAGTTTCAATCTGTTTCTTTATTCTTTATACTTTACTTTAGCCTTTATAATTTATAAGTGTTAGGAAGACTGTTACGTTAAATGGTATGGTATTAACAGCAGAAAAGCCAAAATAGCCGCTAAAACGGCCATTATCAGTTATCACTTGAGGATCGTCATTTTTTATTAATGTTATGGCCTTATTAATTGAATAATGTTGATGCTGTGTAAAGTCAGTAACATTAATTAAAATGAATAGTATTAGAAACATCAATATAACAGATTACTTTTTTAATTGAGAGTTAATTAGTTGATTGTGAAGCATAGGGTCTCTCTTATTTGGCACTCTCCTTCTATTAACTATTACTAATTTAGTTTGCTACACTAGTGAATGCACTTAAATAACATATTAAAATACTGTTGTTAGAGCAACATTATCAATTTTAATAGTGATTTAATATGCCCCAAATTAGCACTATTAAAGTAAGAAGCCCATTTTAACTTATTTTTAAACATTATTAACATGATTAAAAAACAACTGGATATATGAGTCTATTTTAAAATGTTTTTCTTTGGTTAGATAATGGCAACATGCAAATCATCTATTATCGAATTTATATATATTGATCACAACACAATTATTAAAATCATTGAACAATAAAATTGCCATAGCATATCAGAGAAACGTTTGACAGTTTTAATAATAGTTTTGAATAAACAATTCTAATATTTGTTCTGCAACAATGCCATTTTATCTAAAAGCTATGCAGTGCCCCCCACCCCACAAAAGTTCACAACTGTAGAACATAACCATTATATAGCATACCATATTTTTCCGGTATATGACCCGATACGTTTTTCTCCTCGGAAGGCCTGGTGCAGCTATATAAAAAATGCGGGCTATACATTGTTAAAGTCCGAATTTTTTTTACATGGTTAAATTTCTACTGCCGTAGATACCCGTCTACAACAATGTGATGTTAAAACTTCATGTACAGCCCGCCACTCGGCCGTCACCAGCTATGTGAGCAGGTGAGAACACGCTGCATATCAAGCATATAGCTGCCGCATGCCCCACTCTAACAGTAACCGCCAATCGCTAATCAGGTAAACATTTATAACAGCTGTAACGTTTTAATGCCACGAGCCGATAGACTAAATTAACCTGACCATTATATAATTAACCACTACATTTTATCTTCTGAATGTTCTCATATGGGAGTAGTGATATATCAACAAAACATTGCTTGTATTTAGATACACTGGAATGATAATCAGACAATGAGTCAGCGAAATATGAATAGATCTTTATTAGAAACACTCAAATGATTACATTTCCCATGTCAAATTTCACACGTGCAGGCCTCAGTATGTCTTCGTATACGATCCACACTGCTCTTGGCAGCGTTGGCGCGCCATTTAGTAATTGGTAGAATATAGTCTAACATGGGTATTGCTGTGGTAATAAGAACCCAACAGGTTTTCAATTTTTGTTTTTAATTATCAATAAGTCCTACTTAAAACATGTCAAATTTTATTCTATCGCCAAAATCAGCTGTAGGATAAAATTTGTTATGTCACAACTGTAGCGTGTGCGTGGACCAAGTAAATTGGGTGGAGCACGTAGATCGGGTGTTGATACACGCTGGAGCTGGTACACGCCGGGTATACACCAGTGCGGGTGTCTATGGTCAAACCTACAATTGTTGTTGAATTCACCCATCTGCGGGATATACACCTGATCGGGATATACATCAGAAAATACGGTAGTTACTGATCTACTTGATAATAATTTACTAGCCCTTTATTTACAACACAATAGTTCTTTCATAACTTTGTAGCAATTTACTTTATATGACTGTGCCATTTTCATTCATCATTTTGTCTGTATTGACTCATAATGGCTTTACTTCAAATTTTGTATCTTCTAAAAATAATTAACTTAAAAATTGTTGATACATTTGCCATATCATTTAGATATAAAATAAACAATTCAAACAACGCAGCAATATTTATTTATTGGTCTGAGTATTATTTTAGAAGCCATATTGAGATATTTGTTTCAAATAATTGCTGAACCATGCCTTAGCTATACATCTAGTATGATATCGATTTAGTTTTTGCAACAACCAGGAAAGATCAAGGGTATCGACAGTCCTCTTAGAATCAATAAAAAACACCAACTGTACATTGTTTATCACCTTTCGACTTTGTAAGCTGTTCATGGGCATGACAAGTTGAGGATTTATTTCTGAACCATACTCACTATTGTTATTCATGTTATTTATTTCTAGTAAATAATTTAGCCAATTATTTCCAATGCCTTTGAAAATTACGCAATACGGCAGTCTATATATTTTGTTATCAAAATTAATAATGGAACTGCTGATAGAGATTTTCATTTAATAAAAACTCAATTGTTTATATTTGATATATTTTTTAGATAAAGTTCATAATAATATTTGTTTAGCTTTTGTCAAGATACACAATAAAGGACATTCTCCTATATAGCTTCTATTAACTTTCTGATTTTACTGTTTTTTAAATGATTTGTATAAAAAATAATAAAAAATTGCAAGCTGTAATAAGAAATTATTTTACTAAGACATGTTTCTATCTATATCAACTTGGACTCATATGAAAAGTGTTTGCCTAATGAATTGAGACTAAAATCAATAAATTTATTACAACTACAATTAAAATCAGTTTAATTTGTTAATCAATATCAATTTGTATGATAAATTTGTTCTTTTTAAACATGTTGCGCTTTTATGATCTTAACAAGTTAATTTATATTGTATTGATAGATATACATGTACAGGTAATGATTATCCGGAGATCGCTGATATCCATGATAACCGCACTACTTTTTTGTTTGAAATAAAACAATTTTTTACGGCCATTTTGTTTTTCGATATTGTTTATTCATTTTAAAAATAGTGGTTTGATCAATTTAGCCATTTTGAATTTTCATAAATTGTTCTTATTTCCCCTGACTAAAAAGAACTTCTTCAATTTAAAGGTTGTAATTGCCATAGTAATTGTAACACTAGAATATGTAGTTATGTCAAAAACAAAGTCAAATGTATTTCAGCATGTGGCAGTTGTAATGGTGTTACTTGTAAAAACATTTGTCTTCATGACAGTTGTCTTGACAAAATTTAATTTGAAACATACAGACGCAAAAAAAAATGATGAATAAAACAATTGGCGGTCATTTTTTTTATATTGTTTATTTATTGTAAAGCTATTTCTAGTCATTCAAACAAGTCAGAACCAATACCGGTACATTTCTAAACAAATTGATGATTAACATCACTTCCTATGTCATTTCTATGAAAGAGTCGGCCATTTTGGATTTTACACAGTTGAAAATCCACTTATGAATATCCAGTGTAAACAAATTGTGTGTGTCCAGTCCAGACCTTCTACAAGACTGTCGTACAAAAATATTTTGGTAAAGAATTTGTTTCAGGTTTTTTCTTACTTTCCCTGACTAGTACTCTAATTTATATATCACATAAAATGTGTTTGGATATGCTCACTTAAATCAGGGGATTGGGATGTAGTTTTTAACTAATTGAAAGCTGGATAATATAGTCATACACCAATAATTGTAAATGAAAAAAATATATATGAATTGTGCCCAAGCAAACCCCCACACAAAAATTACACATCCCACCAAAATACTCCTGAAACATCTTGAGAAGGCTACTTCAAGAAAAAATTAATTAATTAGTTCTTTTTAATTAGATCAGTGACAACAATGTGTAAATAATCAATTTAATGGTCCATAATATCAGAAATAAATACCGGTACATACATGTACTTCATGTTTTATGGATTTCTTATAATATGCATTCATATGAATGTTATTTCACATGCTAAAGTAAAGGGTAACACAGCTAAAATAAGCTGTTGACCCACTGCTGGTCTAAGGCTGGCACTCTATTACGGGGTTCAGCGTGTGATGCAAAATTGTCAGGGTGATATATTAAAGCAGCAATGGATGAGCATATCATGTTTGTTGGGTATTTAAAGATCTTAAAATAAAAAACCTGGGGTCTGTGTTGGCTGCCCGAGCTACATCATTTGCGCTGCTAAAAGGCAGTAGGTCGATCCCCCACACTCTCAGAGCAGTCTGTAATACCTGGATTGAGAAGTAGCCACTATCATCAAAGTTGTGAGAAGGTTGCTGTAATGAGATATATAATTATGATCAGGACACCTAGAAACAAAGGTCATAATTATATGGATGTTCTATAACAATTTCTTGCATCACAAAATTCTGGTCCACCTGAGATGATCAAGAAATGGTCGCACAGTTTTTTTTTATACTAACCCAATTTTTGTGGCATAAATGTTAAAAAAGTTATTTTTATGTTTTTACAATCTTTTTTTTGTTGGGGGGGTAGGGGTTGGCGAGCAGCAAACGTTTTTGGTATCGCATAAATGATGCCATGTGCAATCGAAATTTACTGTGCCCATACTCTCCAGTATTGATTTTAAATGTTATGACGCTTGGTGTTCTACATTGTATGTGACAAAAAAATTGTTGTCTCACAATGTTTGGGAACTTAACTTTCCACTGATTTTCAGGTTGAATCTGCAATTTTCACAAAACTATATAATTATGTGCTTGTTTTAGTATATAATATTGTTTGATTTTAACATGTTTAGGTTAACTTAGCATGCATATTTTACCGAACTAATCCTGTTGTATATAGTCTTGTACATATGTTCATTTTAATGATGCATAAGTCTGCATAGACTTACCATCATCAATAAATATCCATCTATCTATTATAGATCTATACAAATGACATTGATTCTGCTGTTTTATACAGTCATTGTAAAATAAGAACACAATATATGATCGGTCTTAATGGTGAATGTGATCCATTAGTTTTGTGTAGAATGATGTGAAACACATACAACTAATGTACACTGGGATTTATACACACCAATTTGAACACTAATTGGCGGATTATGTTTAACGAGAACCCTACGGTTCTGTGCTTTGCATAACTGGTTTTGTAATTTTAAACTCAGACAAAGCTGTTATGACCACACTAGAACATACACTGTCCCTGTCTATGTCGCCAGATCACGTCCCAGCAAACAAGGCACATTGAACCAATGCTGGCTCAATGCTCGGCCACCTTCTCCTAGGCTGGCCCAACATTGCTTCAATGTGTCTTTTTGCCGGGACGCTGATATTGCATAGAACGTTCACCTCTTCCATGTGTGAAACAAACAGGCGTGAAAAGCTCATTAAGCCCAGCAAACACGATACATTGTCCCATTGTTGGTTCAATGTTGGGCCAGCGTCGTAGACGGTGAACCAACATTGAACCAGCATTGGGACAATGTCTCGTGTTTGCTGGGAGGCAGGGTACAGTGACCAGAGATTAGTTATGTCCCAACGCGATGTTGTTCTAATGTTGACACAACGTCTGTGACACTGGCCCCATATTAGGCCAACACTGGTTCTTGCCTTTGTTTAAGGCGGAGACGATTGTGAGCCCAGCAAACGCACTACATTACAGTAAGTACATGTTGGATTAGTGCTGGGCCGATGTCGAAGACGTTGGTCCAATCACAGCCATGTATTGGTCCAACACTGCACCAGCATAGCACAAACTTTTGGGATTTGCCAGACAGGTGTCTGTTCTGACGATGGAACAGCCAGTCTCTATTGTGTACGTTTCTATACACACAACCCATGAAATGTTATATAGTAATGTACATACCACTCTGGGAACATGAAATGTTTTAAAAGTCATTTTTTCTGCAAACTATGCAAGTCTCGCACTTCTGATGAACAATTAATGTTCAGACCAGGTAGGTGGACATTAATCTCTTAATGTAGAGTGCCTGAACTCACTCGTTTGAGACAAGAAGATGAAGATGTAGAAATTACAGCGCCCACAAATTGAACTGATAACATCAGCTCTGCCGTTGGCAAAGCTAATAAAATGATATCAAATCAAAATGCATGTAGGACACATAAATGTGTATATCAGATAGAAGTCAGGGTTTCTGCCAGAGGGGGGGGGGGTCATTTCAGTTCATAGGCCATTATAAGGACTAAAATTTGAAACTCTTTCCCAGACCCCAACCCTTTTTGCACCCCCCCACACTCAAACATCCGTGACGGGAGTGCATGACATATGGTCAAGAAATGGAAAATGTACATGCAGACAGAAGTAAAAACATTATGTCTCCCAGTAATTATGGGGAAGACATAGTAAATATTAGGTGATCATTTTCAGATTTAAATGCTTTTCCAGCTTCTTTAGTTTGTCTCTAATTCAAAACTTAAAGTATGCAAATATTTTCAAGTATGTATATGGTCGATTCCCACGAAAGTGATGCATTTGGACCTTATTTTAAAAAAGTACATTTTCTCAATATTCAAAATAAACAGCGCCTTTATATTACGCATTCTGAAGCGCGGCCCCTGCACCTAATCAATAGCCAACACTTTTTTTGCTTTTGTAAATTTGAATTTTTTTAATTCATATTTTTTGAAAATTTAAAACTCGTGTAACCCTACAAATACAGCTTGTGTTATGATATCTGAGTAAATCAATATTGCACAATATAAATATTTTACACATTATATTTATGACCTGAGCTGTGCTTGCTGTTTATTTGCTGAACCGAATACATTGTGGAGCATGTCCACAAAATAATGTTGGTAATAGCAAAATAGGTGCAATAATTTAAAGTGCGTTTTTGTAACCATACAAATGCGCTTTCATGTTCTATAAAACGAATACTACTACAGATTAACACAAGCTCTTTTCTCTGAATACACTTGTGGTACCAATGTATAATATGGGCAAGGTAACGTATCGGAAAATTATACCATTTTTTTAATTTCTTCCATTGAACACTACGGGGTTTTTTAATATGTGTAACCCTACGAATTTTAAATAAAGAAATGGCAGCTGTGGAATTCTATGAAAGGACATGGGGTTTACCACCTTGTCCAACAGAATAACCAGGGTACAGTGTACGTGACAGTCAGATTTTAGTGGTTAACATAGATATCTTGAAACGTTAGCAATGTTTGAATTTTTAATATATCCTACAAATTATCACAGTGCAATATTTCACTGTGTAGGTGTGGAGAATACAGGAGTTAATTGAATATTTGTGATGCATTATCATGTCATGACATGGCAATATGTGGACGATATCATTTAAAATATTCTTATGTAATAGAAGAGCCACCAGAGACTGATGATATTGTCATTCGTAGGGTTACACAAATGTTAGGTATTCGTAGGGTTACTATCTACAAGAGAAAAACGTGAAATGATTAAAAAATATATATTGTTCTCATTGCAAAACAGGCCAAGAATAAAGCTAACAACATAGTAAGCACTTATAAGGTGTAAAACTCAACAAGCTAATAAATATTTCTATCAAAAAAAAAAAATACACGTTTTAAAAACGTTTGAAAATTATTTTAACTCACCAATGCAAAGGCTAATTTTTTGTTAAATATACTTTGTTATACATCATATTAAAAATATGTCTAACATGTATTCTTGTGTGTATTACAAATATTTGAAATATTAATTTAAACATATCTAGCATCTAAAAGAGTTCACCACTGTGTGCATTCGTAGGGTTACCAATTTCACAAATAGCTTCTATGTTGTATAACACAATACGTGTTTAATTGGGATTGCGAGACCTTTATCTAAAAACACGATATTTTTCAAAAAAACAATATATACAAGCAAGCCAAAACAAGTGGTATTTTAAAACGTGTGTGATACAATAGCGACATAATCACTGTCTGACTTCACCAGTTGGAAATACATAAAAGTATTTGACAAATTAAATATTTTGTTCAATGGTCTATGTGAAGTTAATTATAGCGTGGTAAATCTATTGGATATTGAGCAGTATCATACGGGAGAACATACATGTGTTTAAATAATATTATGAGCCGTCAATATTGCAGTATTGTGATGATTTTTCATAGGCCACCTAGATAGAGTAACCCTACAAATGACAGCGTAACCCTACAAACAAAGCTGGTATAAGCATTTTAAATCGACGTAGAGCAACCAGTTTTAACCTTTTTTGTTCATTGTAGCTCTATCTGTCAAATACCTTTCACAAGTGAATGATATATGTATATATGTATGTATATTTTTTAGGTTGACTATTAATTCAGTAACAAACAATAAATAAAATATTCTCGTGATTCTCGCGCACCTTGTTGCTAAAATCTCTTTATTCCATCCTTATCTGATTGTTTATTAATGTGGCTGTCAACGTAATAATAGTTATCGATACGAATCGTTTATAACACAACAATTATGTTAATTATTAGCCTTATTTTTCAATAAAATATCAATTTGTAACCCTACGAATACACCTTTAAAACCTATGAGAAAAACGTTTAGATAAACAAATGATATGAAATCATGATTTTAAACAAGATGCTCCATTTACATTTTAATATTCAACTGCTATTTCCACTCTAAGCCTTGAATTGAAAGAAATATTATGTTTGACATGTCTTTTTTTGTATATTTTCTGAATATTGATTATTTGCAGCAGAGTAGAAGTTGGCTACAAATCATTATGTGCAGCATCAAATTTTCGCAACTGCTATTAAACTATTCCAAACATTACCACCTAATTGTTACCACTTGAACTGCCGTACTCTTCGCGACCAAAGTTTTAGTTACATTATGGCATTTACATATTACATAATATGCATTCGTAGGGTTACTCTGGTGTTCAATAATGAGCATGAACTCCATTCATGTTACAACTATCATATATTAAGAGCTCGCATATATTTTTTGTGAAAGTTCCATATGTCTGCGATATAAACTGAAGAATTCAGGACTGTGAAACAAAGTCGTTTTTTTGCCGATATGCATCACTTTCGTGGGAATCGACCATATATAGATAATATAATTTTTGACCATTTATAAAAATACAGTAATTATCCTAATAAACCCCCATATTCCAATAAATGCCCACCCCCTTGATTCTAAAATAAAACCCATAACATGTACATGCTCAGAGGGTATTCTGATTATTGCCCCGGGCGTTTATTAGAATAAATATCATGAATATGGCACCAATTTTCTAATCACCCATATATGTGATAGAGAAAAAACTTTTCTTCAAAATTGAATATACTTGCCCTATATTTTGTATTTTGAAAAGTATATCTCACATGTAGTTATCTGTCTATGATGGTGCCTTTTAAAGGATATATCACTTTCTACCTGCTGTTAGTGGAAATTTTAAAGCTTTTATTTGTAATTTAATATTTGATTGAATTAGATAATTTAAATTACTGTGACCTCGCAATTCACAGCTAAGAATGAATATAATATAAGTTAAATTATCAGGTAGTTAAACATCACAGGTTATAAAAATATCACAACTTCCTTTCGTACATAAATCCAGAAAGTAAGACCAGAAGTGTGTGAATATGTTTGATATTACCTCTAGGAACCGTCTATACTCTTGACTTTGAAGGCCTGCCTCTGCTATCTGCTGTCGTTCAGTCTCATCTACTTGACGCCCCAGTTCAGCCAAGTCAACTGCTGTGAAATATGGGCCTTGTAGAAGGGCATTTAGGCAGTGCTGAGCACACAGTGATCCCTCTTGCTGAGACAGAAAAGAGAGAGGATGGAAAAATAACATTCAATGATGTTTTTTTTCAACAGTTTTTAAAATCTAGTTATTTATACAATAACAAATTATTTGACAGTGTTTAAGCTAGCCATTGCTAGCATGGCGCCATACTACCCATGCTGCCTCACTTGAGCGCCATGTTCTCTTAGTGACCGCCATAGTGAAGGGCTTTGAATATTAAGAAAACACCACGATGCCCCTTTGAACTATTGCCAAGTCGTATTCAACCCTAACTAGGCAATTGTAACTAATAAAACGTATACACTGATGTCATGTGTGCACACAGGTCTATGACATAATGTCTGCTAGAGCAGTCTTCACTAATTATTTTTAAATTTTACATAATTTATACATCTAGGTTGTCTTCATGGCCATTGGGGGGGATGTACTGGAAATGCCAAGAGCGGATGCTTGTCGTGCATGATAAGGTGCTTCCAATGATAGGTGTTTGTGCCACTCCCCTCCTGAATCCTATATATAACACTGGAATCTGCCTTTTTTAATTGAAATTAATCAGTCAAAAACTATTTATAAGTACTGGTATATAATGCACGCCTACGAAAATAGTTTTTCTAAAAAAATGGCTTTGGAAATTCCAATTTATTTAAAGCAGCTCTCATCTTAAAAATGTGTATGAGGCTGCTGTTGTCAAGTTAGAAATATGGGGTCTAAATTCTCAATCATATTAGGTTTACAATCAATTTATCAGTTAAAAACTGCTGGAAATCGCAAAGGTTAATGGAACAGCCATCTTCAGCTATGAGCGAATGGGGCTCACTGTAGGCCTGCATTTTGTAAAAAATCTGAGCGATCAGTAAAATATTGAGGAATGTACATGTATCATGCCCATGAGAAATTTTAAAATTGAAAAAACTGTGGTTATTGAACATTCATCATGTTTAAACAGCTATCGGTAGGTTGGAAATATGATAAATATATCAGAGTACGGTAAATGGTAGAATATTGACAAGCATATCATGCTCAAAAGAAATGGTGTGCAGATACATGGACACACATCGGGGCACGAAATAAGGAATGTGGGCCTGGTTGTCCGCCGGACCACCAGATCAATTTTTCAGGTTTTCCGCAAGATTTTTTAGTTGTCTAAATTGTGGAACACAAAAACATGAAAAAACATTATTTATTTTAAAAAATAAATTAAGTTTAAAACAATAGCTGGTCATTCCCTGCAAATAACCCACTTATTTAAGGTGTTAATGCGCCATGCACAGAAACAATTTGCAAATTTTTGTAAATCTTTATCAATTTTTGACTATTTGTCCAACAAAAACCCTGAGATTGATACTGGGTTGTCTGATGGCAAAATGGGTTGTCTCGGATGCCTAGAATGCCCTTATTTCGTGCCCTGCACATCTGAGGACCCTTCTGATAAATGGTGGGGGACACTAATGTATTATGATGCAAATTACAATAAATTGTAGTACTGATAAGTTTAAAATCACCTTTTCATGAAATATGGATTCCATTGTATTTGTGATGGCACAGTATGGTGTGAATGTATAGTTGTGCCCTGCAAACAACTAACACTAGGTACATGTATGTCTCCCACCAGGTTATTCCAAGTCAGTAATTGACACTGATGCAACGATAGTTGTATATTCACAAATAGTGTTATACAGATGTCGCTGAAAGTATATTTATGGAGATGACACCTGCATTTGTGAGAGCATGAATCTGAGTTTCAGTGTCTTGAGAAAACAACGAAATAAGACTGTATCAAGACCTCAAGGGATTGAGTATTAATAGATCAAAAATGCATCACTACAGTCATCAGTGCAGTCAGTCTGTCTCACTTCCAGCAGGGGCCCATCAGTAGTGTCGATGCTGCTGTGAGTACACACTGTTTGTAAAAGTTTTCAAATAAAGGATATCTGAAAATAAGCAAAAAAAGTCAAATACATGATAAATTGTACTGCTTGTATTAGTACTTTACAGTTTTGTATTTTTTGTATTTTTAAGTGGTAGTTTGTTGTCTGACAATTTACTGACTCAAACTCAAGATTCAATTTCAAAATTTCTTAGCAAAACAATTAAAAGAAAACATATATCAGGTTTGGGAGATCAGTAATATGACACTTTAGGTCACTATGATTTAACATAGACCCCTATTCATAAATGAAAATATTTGGCTGAAATTAATAAACACAACAGAAAAAACATGGTCAGACAGCACCAAACACATTATAAGATATATATTATCAGATACAAAGAAATTCATAAAAAAATTGTAGTAATCTATAAGACACAATTACATGACGGATGCAGTATATATATGACTATGTTATTCTTTCAAAATCAGTAGTCCTACTGGTACTAGTACACAGTAACACGCACAAAGAGCAGAATCCTTGATATTCTCTTTGGATGGAATCAAGGCAATGTACATGTAGCTTGGGCGGAATAGCTTTGTATTTATGGCTAGAGAGGGATTAGACGGGATGCTCATACCTGTCTGGCACTGCATTTCCAGACAAGAAGCTGGATGTTCTTTACAGACGCAATAAAATTCAAAGAAAATGGTGGCTATTTATACTGATCATAATTATCTGCTTGATTCGAAACTTGAATTGTTTATATTTTCTTAACTTGACCCTAAAAACTTATCAGAAGTGGTGCGCCTCCATTTTGTCAGCGCTACAAATTGATTGCAGACCACTAAGCAGTCAGATGCCAGCGGCAAACATCGAACAGGTGAAACCAGTGTTTTTTCATTAATAGGCAGCTAGTCAGCCGTGTATTTGACCAGCTACCTCGCCAGATAGAGAGGAATGAAAATATGATCTGAGAAAAATTCACACAAAAATTAGAAAATTGAAAAGAGTCTACAAAGTCTATCATTGTCTATAGTGCTCTCTGGCCGTACTAGGCACTGAATTAAATAGAGTAGATTTATTCAACAGACAATAATGATGCTCAGTTCAACTTTAAATCACACTTCACCAACCTACCTTTATTGTGTGCGTCTACACTACCATTTTTGTAGCATACTGTATTATCCTTTATAAACAACGCCCCCCCCCCCCCCACCAAGAACAACCACGCCCCCCCCCCCCATCCCGGTTTTGAGAGACCCTGTACTCTCAGAAAGTCAGTTTGCTTGAAAAAATCACGCAAATCTATCAGACACCAGCCGCGATGCGTGTAGCCGTGTGAACATGTGTTAATGGTGTACTGTCTACTCCTCAATTGTTATTGTGCGGTGTTCCCCAAGGCTCTGTGTTGGGTCCCCTTCTTTTTACTATGTATACTACTCCTCTCAGTTCAATAATAACAGCTTTTGGTCTTAAGCATCACCTTTATGCTGATGATACACAAATATACACATCTTTTGTTGCAGAAGATAAAGCACAGTCTTTAATTGTTGTACAAAATTGCATGCTGGCAATCCAGGTTTGGATGAATCAAAACATGCTGAAACTTAATCCTAGTAAGACAGAGTTCATGATCATTGGTAATCTAACTCAACGTGAAAAAGTTGCTCATATTTTCCCAGTTGAACTTCTGAACCAAAATTTTGCCGAAATAGACTCCATACGAAACCTGGGTGTGGCTTTTGATCCAGCTTTTTCATTCAAGAAACATGTCTCGAATATTTGTAGATCAGCTTTCTACCATATTCGCGATCTTAGACGCATTCGAATTCATTTGAATAAAGCTACTGCACTTTCTCTAGCCAATGCTCTAGTGAGCAGTCGCCTTGACTACTGTAATTCGTTGCTGTTCAGTTGTTCCGAAAAATATAAAACAAGCTTGCAGCGTGTACAGAATTGCCTTGCATGAGTAGTGACCAGGTCAAGTAGGCTTTCAGAGTCTAGGCCCCTGCTCAAATCAGTGCATTGGTTACCTATTAAATCACGTATCAAATTCAAACTGAACGTTCTGACATATAAAGCACTATTCATGGGTACTTCCTCATATCTCAGTGATTTATTACATTGCGAGAAACACCAGCAAACACTGAGATTCAAAAGTACGAAGTTATTACATCCTGGACCACGGTCAAAAAGAAAGTACGGCCATTCATCGTTCGTGGTTGCCGCACCGCGCTTGTGGAATAAATTGCCTCTTGAAATACGTGAAGCAAAATCAGTCACTATCTTTCTGAAAAAATTAAAAATACACCTTTTTACATTAGACCTACCACCTTAATCTGAGCATCCACCGACCGTCACATGATGAATTCCTTTTCCGACTATGGACCTCCCCACTGAATACTGATTTTAGTCCACAGCGCCATTGAGTCTCAATATTGTTGAGAGATACTGGCGCTATAGAAGTCATTATATAATATTATATTATTTATATTATGATTTAACATGGTTGAGCCACTTCAGCTAGGGCCCTTGTTTCGAGTGTGGGTGTAAACAGGGTATACTATTGTAACATGTAGCCTGGCTATTGTAGATGTTGTCTTAACACTGGGCCAACATCGTAGAGGTGGACCAGCATAGAACCAGCATTGAATAACACCTGTGTTTGTTAATCAGCTAGGCATACGCCTTTTTAACACATTCATGTCGCCGACTCTTTTTTATTATTCTAATGTAGGCATATCTAAATACAAATACCATATTTAGGTATTGTCGAGCCCGAATCAGAACATTAGATGAAATGCGATGGTAACCGCATCGTGAAAAGCATGTCTTTTTCGCAGGTTTTGGCTGGATAAGGTGTTATCCTGTATTACCACACCAGTGATGCCTGCTCACAGCGCTCACGAGTGGCGGTGGGAGTGTGGATGGGGACTTGCACTTATGTCTCGTGGCCTAATGACAGCGCTGTGGCCAATTGTGTCCGTGAAATACAGATTAACATTTTAGTGCACATAATAAACACGGCCTCAACTGCGTTTTCGCACACGGCGTGTTTATTAGGGATAATATGATATATGAACATTTTTAATTGTTAGAAAATAATTTAAATATTTTTATATTTCAGTTATTTATCAAACATTGCACAAGTCATCTCGGTTAGAGTGTGAAAGCAATGCGCGACTCTGTGAGACAGGTAATAGAGTCAGTTTTTTTGGCAGGACAATGTCATTGTGCATGTCTTTGCTGTCTCACGCTCGTGTTTTTATGTTGACCAACAAATTGAGGTGGTTCTGAGCGTGCGCATTTTCTAACGAATTCTCCTAACATAGAAGTCGCACATGCCGCACCTGCAAACCGCAAAGATTCATGCAAAATATTTCGCCGTGAATTATTATAGTCTATACCCTGGGCCACCTTCATTTAGGTAAATCTGTAGCGCATGCTTTTCGTCATATCTCCGTCAATTATGAACCGATTCCTTTGAAATTTAGCACAGGCAATTTTCAAGTCTTATTATAACGTCGGTAAAAATTGTGCAAAATTAGATTAAATATTTTAAAAGTAAGACCATTTGACATGTAATACAATTCTAGAATTTTGAATGGGTTTAAAGAGGGACGTCAATTTACTACATGTCAAATGGTCTAGCTTTTCAAATAATGCATATAATTATATTAAATTTTCAGGGATATCAGGACTCTGGTAAAATATAATTTTTACAAAATTTCATGAAAATCGGTTGGCAATCGAGGGAGAAATCACAAAAAACATGCGCTAACCAGTAGCTAACCAGTACAGTAGCCTACTACCAGTAGCTTTTCGGTATCCAGTGAGTCACTTATCAAGTGATTGTCACAAAATTTTGCCACCATTATTATCTAGTTATTTGGCAACGACCCTGAAAATCTCGCGAAATTCCATTCAGTATTTCAAAAGTTAGACTATTTGACATGTAACGCAATTCTGAGAATAAACCCGAATGAAGTTAATGGGTTTATACATGTTATAGAGGAGTGTCATAAATAGACATAAATTGACTACATGTCAAATGATCTAACTTTTGAACTATACAATATTTTTTTACGAAATTTCCAGGATCGATGCCAAATGACTAGAAATTTTTACAAAATTTCACGAAAATCGCTTGAGAATTGACTGACTGGATACCAAAAGGCTAACTATCATGTCCGATCTTTCACCATCGAACAGACTGTAGAATCTAGTAGCCTACTGCCGTACTGGTTAGTTGTGGCCTAACTTAAGTAGGTATGTCCGAAGACGTCATTTTGGTGTTTTTTTTTGTGTTTTTTCAGGATTCATGTGAATTTGTGATGCACTGCAATAAAAGACATATTTTTCTTTGTCTGTTTGTTCTTTTGCTCACTATTACTGGTAGAAATCATTAGATTTTTAGATTTCTCGCAATTACTAAAAATGATGCCAGCTCTCGCCTTTAATTTCCTGATAGCTGCAACAAATGCTTGAAGAGGTAAGTAGCATGCTGTGGCCCCTTCTGATAATTTTTTTACACAGGTGCCATTTTAAAATTTTTGTAAAAAATGCAAAAAAATGAAAATAGACTATGTCCACTGCCCTATGAGGAAGTTCTGGGGGACATTATCGAGACAGTTTGGACAGAACAATGTATTTCTAAGAATACCAAGGGCGGGTTTGTGGCTGGACGATCGGCGACAATCATGGACAACGTGATAGGTCATCACGCCTGCGCAATGACGATGACTTGCGAATGCAGATTGTTGGCAGATCGTTGTTAATCAAAAATGACGACAATGGAGATTCTGCCAGAAAGAGCGGCAGCAGCTAGAGCTATTATGTTGGAGATTTTTATGGGCGAGGTCAGGATGACAAATGTATTCCAGAAGCGTCCCTTAATGATCCGATCAAGGCTATATATACTCTTAAAACGAAGAGATGTATAAACAATTGACCTATCAAACTCACATTGTCAACGATCGTTACAATCAAGGCCTACTTTCATGACTTTGCTGGGGTTTTTTTCTGGGAAAGTTAGGCAGGAAACATCTATCCCCAGAAATCAAGACAAAATGGAATAATGCTGGGTTAAGTTGGCCCACCGTTTGCAATGCTGGCCCAACCTTAAACTGACATTGTTTCAATGCTTCGAGTTTGCTAGGAACCACCGGAAATAGGCCTACAGCAGACCATTCCCGTGCCACCGTGGCTCGAAAACCCCATCGACCTTTGTGAGGTTGAACCAATGTCAGATCAATGTCGGCTGACCGTCTGCTACACTGGGCCAATATTGACTCAATATGTAAGGAATATGCAGCATAGGGAACCTATGACAATTAGTTTTAAAGTTATTGAATTAGGCAATTTGCATAATAATCAATTCAACAGCAACTTCCGGCAATGGAAACCACACTTTTCAGAGTCCATGGGTATGGATAGTAAATTCATAAATAAAATGTTTTATGTGTGGTAACAAAAACTAACCACCTGTGAAATGTTGGCCACTACACTAGACTGAAGCAGTGTATCAACATTAGTCTATAAAAACAAACAAACAAAAAACATTGATAAATGTTTGCTCACAGTCTGCATTGGTGGGCCAACATTAATTAAGCACTGTATAACGGCTTAGGCCACTATGTTTAATTTCTCTGTTTTAGATCAGAGAAAATCCAAAATCTAATGAGGGAGGGCGGTAAAAAAAACATTTGAGAAAAAAAACATTGAACCTATTTTTGGTGAAGTTAATGAGGGCGACGAAATATAAAAAAACATTGGACAAATTTCTAGAAAAGTTAATGAGGGCGACAAAATAAAAAAACTTTTGATCTAATTGAAAATTTTTTGAATAGGGCGTCATAAAAAAACAAGCAGAAAAAAACATAGCTGGAAAAATGTTTTTATCTCTTAAATTAACTTGCTTTTTTTTATCTTCCGAAATTAAATGTTTTTTTTCGGAAATCAGCAACAATCCAATGCGCGTGCTGAGAAGAAGAAAAAACATATTTTTTTTCGGTAATGAGAGGCCTAAATCTAATGTGCGCGCTCATCTAAAACAGAGAAAAAAACATAATGGCCTTATGGTTATGTGTCGCACATAGCGTGTATCCTTATCCAGCAGAAAGGAGGCGTCGACCCAATGGCTTTTTTAAAGTTGGGCCATGGTCTACGACTATGCCGAGCACTAAAACAATAATCTGCTGGGTACGTATTGTTTGAGCTGAAAAAACGTGCTTGCTATTTATAGATTATGACTCCAGTGCGGGAAACACGAGACGTTTATCTAATGCTGGTTTAAAGAAGGCCCACCGTCTATAATGTCGGTCCAACATTAAACCAACATTGGATCAACCTTTTGTGTTTGCTGGGCAGTGTCCTCACCAAACAAACATGAGACGCGGACGT
Organism: Flabesymbios commensalis; assembly: GCA_964017125.1. Taxonomy (NCBI): domain Eukaryota; kingdom Metazoa; phylum Annelida; class Polychaeta; order Terebellida; family Flabelligeridae; genus Flabesymbios; species Flabesymbios commensalis. Next base: position 43,569,122 of record OZ024906.1, read on the forward strand.
CTTGGACAAAATCTATTCATTGATATAATAATAAAAAACAATACCTATAGACTAAACCTACATAACTTGACTTTTGTAAAAAAAAAAAACATTTTACATTGGCCAAGGTTGTGGGTCGAGGGGTTGTGGTTCGAGGGGTTTTGGGTCTAGGGTCAGGGCTCCGATGTGGGTCGAGGGGGCAAAAGGGGTTATGAAGGTAACCAAAAAAACGCACATCGTCGACGATTGTCCACGGCGAACCCACCCCTGAAAAAGGCTGCACTAGTATGCCCAGGGTAAAACCTGGGTGAATTTTTGTTTGCCTGCCCTCACTTCCTATAAGGCTGAGAATCCATCAAAATTTACTTCTTCCTTGACCCCCTTTGCTTTGGCTTTGTCTTGTGGACTTTTTTCAATTTTCTCAAATTCTATTTAAAAAATTTGTGTGAATTTGTTTTAATGCAGGGGCATGTGATGAAACAGACTATAGACTAGTCACTCATACTCATAGACAGTTTTGATTAGACTATACCCGCCTTCAGATTAACTTGTATCGCATATTTTTCGCCGATTTCTCAGTCGATTCTCAGCCGATTTTCATGAAATTTTGTATGGACTATTTGTGAATCACTCGGCGACTACCGTAAAATTTTCATCGGAAAATATTGTATAGCTAAAAAGTTAGACAATCTGGCATGTAATGCAATTCAGGGCTAAAAACAAACTTTAATTTAACCAGTTTAATGGGGTTATAGAGGGACGTCGTAATTTCAAATTTACTACATGTCAAATGGTCTAACTTTTGAACTACATGATGTTTTTTATGAAAATTTCAAGGTAGACTAGTCGCCGCGTGACTAGAAAAAAGTCCTTGCAAAATTCCATCAAAATCGGTTGAGAATTGACTGAGAAATCGGCGAAAAACATGCGATACAAGTTAATCTGACGGCGGGTATAACTTGAAATTGAATCAAAATCAATTGGCTATTCATTTTAACCATTTATCGCCCGGGCCAAGGCGCGGGCCAAGAATAGTAAAGTTAAGCAGGCTATCGACACTTCCCTTGGCTTTGATCACAATCTAGCATAACTCGCTACTATTTCTATAATCTAGCCAATCCTTGGGTTAGGCCTAGCTCTATACCTATTTATTCTGCTTAACAGTGATTTACCAGTGAAAAGAGTCGTCAACATAGTTCAAGTTCAAGTTCAAGTTCAATGAAGCAACTCCCAGGGGAGTGCCCGGTCCCGTCTTTAAAAAGACGCCCGAAATGCCGGGGTTCACCAAAATGACCCCTCCTCGTCTCCCTGCAGGCATGAGGAGCCTCTGCACGTCCACTTCACCGCCACTTCACTACCAATGCCAAAGGCTTAGGCTGTAAAATAGCAGTAAAATAGCATACAAAAGCAATTCCCACCCGCGGAAAACAAGAAAGAATCAAGTGGGGGCAGACCTCGTGTATTCCCTACTGTCCGCCCGGAGGCAATGCCCTGGCCGCTGGGTATTCACAGGGGCTTCATGTGTTGACGTTTAATGACGATCCATGCCCTGACCGCTGGGTATGCACAGGGGCTTCGTGTAGTGAAGATTTACAATGCCCAACCAGTGAGTTCCGTGAAGTAGCCTATATCATACGTCTTGCAAGCCCAGGCCAATAGTCGGAACACCTTCATGTTCCCTGGTTTGTTGATTATTAATTAATACACTGCAACCAGCCTGGCTACGTGTACGCGTCAACTAGCCGAGTGAAAACATGGTCTCACAACCCCAAATGCCAATCCCATTGTCACCATTGAAACATATAGGCCTATGTATAATGTCAACAGTCTAAGTGCCGATTTCACCACTTTCTTCCCTAGCTACAGCATAATTACAGCCTAATTACACCTAAGCTGTCGTTTTGAAAAAACAGCTCCGTAAATATGGTTTGCTAACCAATTCGATTTTAAATTAGGTCTACAGTCTGTCCGTGTATCTGTACAGATAGGTATACACAGATCTTAAAATAATCCCTGAATGCTCGGTTGCAATTCATACACATTGTTTTGCCAGTGATGTAATTACCAGTGATGTACTGTAACTGTACACTATCTTTTTCTGCCTAGCGCTGCATGGGATGGGGATGCCAATTTCCGTAAAAAAGTTCATTTCAGGAAATGAAAAAGCATAAATCCAGCAATGTTTGTTGCTTTTTTTTACATTCACTCTAATTATCAAAAATATATATCCACTTTTTTAATTTGGTCGCCCTGATTATACCTGATTTTACGCAAATGGATGGACTTGAGATATCTTGCATGTTTAGAAGTTTTGCGACACTAACACTGTTAGGTTTGACTTTATCCCCTATTGTTAGCTCTGTATGCTTACGCGTAGACATTATAGCACTGTATATACATACAGTATAAAAGTATAACACGGGTCATCTTTTTTTAGTCCCAAATCAAAATCATTTAGACTCAAAAAGTGGACCAGCCCCAAAAGTCAAAACAAATCACACTGTTACAGTCTAATAGGCAGCATGGAGCACTGATTTCTTACCCACCAGTCCATGTATAAATTACATTTATATCATCTGTGACAGTCCAGATTTATTTATGTTGGTATGAAACAAAGTGCAGGATAATGTACCAGATTCCAAGAAATGAGGTAATATCATTAGACATCTCTCTGCAGTGTTTCTTCTAGAAGTTGTGACCAGTAGAAAAAGAACGTGAGGTGTTGCAATGTACATATGGCATATCTTCTCTAGTAGCTGCTATTATAATTAAACTGGTATATTGGCCCAATCACGTCTTGTTTACTGAGATATATGACCCAGCCCAGCCACTGGCAATCGTAAATCAAAAATCATAAATTTGTTTCACTATCAGCATAAATAGGGCCTAAATCTGGACTGTCAGATATGGTAAAGTAATCTATGAATGGACTGATGGGTAAATCATGCATTGCCATGGCAATTATAATCAGAAAGCATGCATTTCATTAGTGCCAATAAATTATGACAACATGTGACAAATCGAAAAGAGCCAGATCTAAAAAAGAGTGACAGGGACCATTATATATCTCTATCTGCCTGCCTGCCTGCCTGCCTGCCTGCCTGCCTGCCTGCCAGCCTGCCCGCCTGCCTGCCTGCCTGCCTGCCTGCCTGCCTGCCAGCCTGCCCGCCTGCCCGCCTGCCCGCCTGCCTGCCTGCCTGCCTGCCTGCCTGCCTGCCTGCCTGCCTGCCTGCCTGCCTGCCTGCCTGCCTGCCTGCCTGCCTGCCTGCCTGCCTGCCTGCCTGCCTGCCTGCCTGCCTGCCTGCCTGCCTGGTTTATTCTTTCGTTAAGATATGGAATTGCGGCCTATCGCTATTCTGGACGATTTGTGACCCCCTTCGTAGCGCTTTTCAACGTTACTTTGACTACACTCCGTGAAGTATCCCATTATCCCCTCCCCGCTCTAAGCGCTACGTAATTGTAGACCGGTCCCTAAAATGTGTGGTGAGGAATAAATATGGTTGAAACGGATAAGTGATCAAAAATTTACTCTGATGGTTAAAAAATAAATATGGGCGTATACCTGGCAGTGATGTCCAAATGTTTTTATGTTTGTGGTGAAATAGAGTGTCAATGCCCATGACATTTAATAATGAGATCACAAGAAAACCCACCTACAGGGGATGCCCCGCTATTTGCAGTGTCTGAACGGTTTCAATGAACTTTGTCTTTGAATTGCTTACTCCAGCAGCACCTCCAATGTGGAGTTTCAGGCTGGAGGGGGGGGGGGGGAAGCTGGCAAACTCAGTCAACCAGCTGACTCTTGAATGCTGCCACAGTTTTCGATTCTATGGCAGCAGCCGGAGGAGAATTCCAATCAGGGATAGTTCGATGCCAAAAAGAATTTCATCCCCGTGTGGTGCTAGCTCTGATTTGTTTATAGGCCTGATTGTACCCAAGCGCCACGTATGTTCTTTTGTCTGCTGGGATACATAAAAGTCTAGGATTTGTTTGTCTTGTTTTCAAGTCAGTCCAACCCAGGCTCTGAATCAGAGATGTCGCATTGGCTGTTTTGGGTGACAGATCTTGATGCTGATCTTCGAACTTTTTTCTAATTTATTAATGTCTTTATGTCTAAAGGGGTCCCAAACTGCTGAAGAATATTCTAAGGATGATCTGACCAGGGAGAAATAGGCAGTCTCCCCTAATTTAGGGAGACATGACTTCAGGTTCCTCCGAAGGAAGCCCAGAGTTGCTTTACTCGTAATTTTGTTAATGTGGACCTCCCATCCCTAAAGCAAACACCAAGGTATAGTGTTGATGAAACGTTTTCTAGTGTTTCGCCTATTAGGGTTTACTGGAATACCCCCTCTCCCCTGGGTATTGGCCTAAAGGATATTTGTAATTTATAATACAATACATTGGCATCAAAAGTAGAGTCAACTGTTAAAGTTCGCAGGTCATGGATCCCCAGAATGCAATAGTGTCCGTGGGTAGGCTTAGACCCAGGCCTAGGCCTATGCATTAGAATACTAAATATGTGTTTCATACCCAACGCCGCATTAAGAGCAAGTTCCAGCCCAAATCATAGGCAAATCATAGCAAGTCTATATAAACTTGAGCGACATCTTTAGTAATTCCACCAAAGCTTTTAGCACTGGCTCTTAGCTGTGCGTTGGGGTTGCAAACTAACTGACTTTATTACTGCAGGGATTGCGAAACAGCTTACCCAGGTAATGTATTGACAGAGAGTATATTAACAATGAACAATTTTTCCTCAAACGATGTACTCTCCGCCAATGTTGGTTCATTGTTGGGCCAGCGTCACAGATGTTGGTCTAACATTAAAACAGTGTGGGTATGTGAGTGTCTCGCTGGGGTAGTAGGGGAGACTGCAGCACCATGGATATCGGCGCACCATGAACATTTTGACAACGGAGGCCTTTAGGTTATGCTTTTGAACTGTTCTTTTCAGGAGAAAAATTGGTGGTGATACCTCAAGGCATGTGTAAGCTATGGCGAAATATATGTGTTTTTGATGGTTGAAAATAATTTTTTAAATATTATGTTAAAAACTCCTTGGAACTAAGTTAAAACAAGATTCACATAGTAACTGGTGAAGATTATATTTTTCCAAGAACCATGGGTGATAATGGAAGATTCTTCCTGAAGCTAGTTAAGCTACACCCATAACAATCGTCATGCTGGGGAACCATGGACGGGTTACAATAGATATGCTCCGGACACCATAGACGTGTCCATGCTGCCCTATTATTGGCATTAATGTCCATGGTGCCCCGTTTTCAGAGAATATAATAATACATTTTCACTAGGCCCTATCCCTAAAATGAAGAAGTATAGAATTAAACATTATTTTTTGTTGTACTAATGTCGCTATTAATAATAACATTTATACAATGTTGGACCAACGTTGAAGACGTTGGGGCCGACATTGTATAAATGTAATTACAAATGTTTTTTTGTGTAGTCGGATGATGCTCAAATCAGATCACACTCTTCAAATAGATACGTGGATGGCCCCAGGTCACATACTTTAAATAGATGGCACTAGGTCACACCTAAACTTAGTGTGCGTCCTGGTGTTATCTAGGCCTACTTAAAGTGTGTGGGCTGGGGCCATCAACTGAAAATGTGTGGCCTGGGGCCATAAACTTAAAGTGTGTGGCCTGAGGTCATCAAATTAAAATGTGTGGCCTGGGGCCATCAACTTGAAGTGTGTGGCCTGGGGCCATGAAACTAAAGTGTGTGGCCTGGGACCATCACCTTAAAGTGTGTGGCCTGGGCTCATCAAGATGAAGTGTGTGGCCTGGGGCCATCAACTTAAAGTGGGGGGCCTATTTAAACGGCCATCTATTTAAACAATTGGTCGGAAATGGCCGCAAATGTTGCAAATGTTGCAAATGTTGAAATTGTTGCAAATGTTGCAAAATGTTGCAATTGTTGCAAAATGTTGAAATTGTTGCAAATGTTGCAAAATGTTGCGAAATGTTGTTAATGTTGCAATTGTTGCAAGTTTTGCAACTTTTGCAAATGTTGCCAAATATTGCAAATGCTGCAAATGTTGCGAAAGTTACAAAAGTTAGAAAAGTTGCAAAAGGTTGCAAATGTTGATAATATGTTGCAAATGTGTTGCAATATGTTGCAAAATGTTACAATTGTTGCAAATGCTGCAAAAGTTGCTCAACAATGAAACAGAAGTGGTTGATTGTCCAGTGTTTGAAAGTGGCGAAATGTTGCTAAGTGTTGCAAAATGTTAAACGTTGCAAATTTTGAAAAAAGTTATTGCAAAATGTTGCAAAAGTTACAAAAGTTTCTAAATGTTGCAAATGTTGCACATCTTGCAAAAATTTTGCAAAATGGTGCAATTTTTGCAAAATGTTGCAAAATGTTGCAAATTTACGAAAAGTTGCAAATGTTACAAAAGTTGCAAATGTTGCAAATGATGCAAAATGTTGCAAATGCTGCAAAATGTTGCAAATGTTGCACTTGTTGCAAATGTTGCAATTGTTGCAAATGTTGCAAATGTTGAAAAATGTTGCTAAATGTTGCAAAATATATAGGCTTAGCAAATGTTACAAGGGCTGCAAAAATTGTATATGTTGCAAAACTTGAAAAACGTTGCAAAATGTTGCAAATTCTGCAGATGTTGCAAATGTTGCAAAATGTTGCCAATGTTTTCTTGTGTAACGTTAGTCTTTACCTTTCTCACTATTACCAGAATATTACATTCAGACTAGAAAAGGAGTTCCCGAACTCCGAGGCCCGACTTTAAGTCTGTTTGAGTGCTTTAAACAAAAAAATGGCCTAATATTTTGTAAACATAGCTGTATTGGTTTTCCGCATGAGCCAGAATCTTAAATAACCAGGATATAATTATTATTGAAAGAACCAACCCAGCAAACACGGGACATCGACCCAATTTTGTGCCACCTTCTACAAAGCTGGCCCAACAATGGTCCAACAATGGGTCGATGCCTCGTATTTACTTGGAAGGAGACAAGTATAGGCCCTATATCTTCAACGTGTAGTCACTAGGCCTATTACTTTCACCACCATAGTGTAAGCATCTATACGATGTACCTGGTACACACAATGTAGGCCTACCCACCCAATACCGGTTTAATGTTGGGTCAGCGTCGCTGGCTCAACAATGAAACAGAAGTGGTTGATTGTCCAGTGTTTGCTCTGACGGGTGCACTGAGTGACACTTTATGTCCCGAAAGGCCACTACTCGGATAACACGATACATTGGGCCAATTGTATAGTAGTGTTGGGCCACCGTCTGCGACGCTGGGCCAACATTATTTCAATCAATACCCTTTAGGCTCTTATATAGACTTAACCACAAATATAATCGTGAATATTATTATTTCTGAACACTTGTTAAAGACAAAAGTACTTAAGCTAAGGACCTGAAACGTAATATTCGACATGTTCATAAGGACTGGTGTACAGAAATAGGAACTGTTTCCCACACACAGCACCCGTCTTCCCCCTAAATAGGACACAAACTCAGGCAAAATAAACATAATAGTAGGCCTACAAGCCGGTCCTAATAATTCATTCATAGAATAGGTTATCATCACTTTTTGGCTCAATATACAATTAATCTTACCAGCGAAACATAGTGCCCCGGTCTCCCCTATCTCCATAGTCTTGTAATTAGGTTGACTCACTCAATTCAATTCAATCAATTCAATTCAATGCAATTGTTCATTGGGATAAATCACATGACATTCTGATATTTCCACATAACAACAACACTGAATAAAAACAATGAAAAAAGTTTTAATTACGCACCTAATTGTAAACAAATATGGTCCCTTCTGATGACAAGTTTACAAGTATTGCATTTCCGATGATGTGGTCCACAATATATTTTGGTTTAATTAAACCTATAACAGTGTAGGCCATAATAATAGGCTATAATAGATTGTTTAAGTCATTTCTGTAAGCCAGTGCTTCTTCAATATATGTTGAAATATTACGGATATTAGTTGTATTATTATCATTTAAAAAAGAAATAAAAGTTTTCATAAGGTCAGAAATAGTATGAGCATCAAAAGGAAAGAATTTATCCCGTAGATGTTTATATGTTGGACAAATATTTAAAAAAATGTAACTCGTCTTCCACACTATTCAAGTCACATAATGTAATACATTAAAGATTTCTTGGAACAAAGTTAAAAGAAGAATCACATAGTAGCTAATGAAAATTGTGTTTTTTTTCAGGAACCATGGGTGATAATGGAAGATTCTACCTTAAGCTAGTTAAAGCTACACTTATAACAATCGTCATGCTGGGGCACATGTATGGACAAGATACAATGGACATGTTTTGGGGCACCATGGACGTGTCCATAGTGCCCCATTATGGGCATTAATGTCCATAGTGCCCCGTCCTCAGAGAAAATATATATTTTTAAATCTCACTACCCCCAAAATGAAGATTTCTACATTTAAATATTACTTTTTTATTTTTTATTTCACTTTTAAAAATTTGTTATTGACACAGGAAGTCCCTCCAACATGCCTGTAGACATGTCCATTGTACCCCACCCCCATGTCCATGGTGACCCGAGCTCGGGGCACCATGGACATTTGTTGGATTCTTTTAAAATTGATTTTTAAGTAACATCCAACATGAATGTATGTATTGTATTCCAGTCAGACATTAGTTTAGTCCAGTGTTACCTATTGGTCAATATATATACGTTAATGTGCTACAAAAATATTTGAAGTAAATCCAAAATGAAAAATAGGGTCTATGGTGCCCCGGTCTCTCCTAATAATAGGTCTTATCATAAAATCAAAAAGTTTTAGATTTACATGGGTTGCTTATTAAACATTTTCTGAAACATGTTTACAACGCCACCCCAACATCTCCGACGTTGGTGCAACATTGTTAAATTGTAGGCCTACTCAGCTGAATCAATGTAGACCCCTACTGTAGTGCACTGCATTGAATTACACATTACTATGCTGCTAATTATATCTGTCAAACAGTAGGCCTATTTCCAAATTATTAAAACTTTATATTTGTGCAGCACCACCCGGCTTCTCTTGTAATGAAAATCCCCTTGTATCCCCGGTCAATCGTGGACACGCCCACGTATCCAGCGTATTTTTACAGACGCAACCACTTGCAGTCTATCACTGTATGAGAATGTACTGGATTTGTTTTGACGAATTTGACTCAAAACCTAAAAGTTGAATAGACCTAACGTTAGACTAATACTGGACCTAGGCCTATTAGTAACGTTAGTAAATTAATTTCTCACAGAATATGCCATATCATCGCATCTGGTTTCATCTCCTAACAATAAAATTAGGCAGGCAATTTTTTTTAAATGTCAAAATGGTCTGCTCAGTGCAGGTGTCGGATTCTGAGACTGAGGGTTCCCCCGTGCTGAGAGTTCCCCTTCTGTCCATCTGCGCATGCGCGACCATGAGGGGAGCGGAACGGCTGGTATCTGTCACTCCCATTCTGAGAGTCCCCCCCCCCCCAAGCTCACAGTTTCCAAACTATCATGCTTTGCTTAGTCCGTGGTCAGACCCTGATGAATGGCTATTTTTCTGTGGAGGGTACCGAACACCAGCAAGTCAGATTCCCTCGGACTAGCTTTGCTGTGCTGAGTTTTAATTTTTTTTTTTTTATTTTATTTCCAAACTCATGTGATATTGAGGGGGGAACACTCAGCCCAGCTAGTGCATGATAAAGACTAGCTAGCTTAATTTTTTTTTAAATTCATTTGATTTCAAAATTCATGTCATATTGATGGGGAACACTCAGCCCAGCATTATTATTTGATAAAGACCTCGTTAGCTAATACTGTTATACCCGACCTACCTTTTTAAATAAGTAACTTTGCGAGTTTTCGTGCTATCTTAATATTATTTTTATCATTGTTTTCAGTATTTAATAAGCTTTCTGGAGATATTTATTACATGTTTATATCACAAAAATTGACAGAGATAATAATTCATATTGTGCTGGTTTTTCACACCTCGCTTACCCACTGACAAGGATTATTTAGCTGTGTAATGCACCTTGTAAAGCCAAGGATGTGCTTGGTGTTAACTGCACCATATGTAAATAAATATTTCGCATTAAAACCCCATTGAAACATGGTTTTAAATTAATTACAAAAAAAGTATTCAAAGTACAGTAAAAATAATCAAATCACTGGAAAGCATTTTCCGGCCACCATAATCTGATAGGCATCCCAACGCTGTGACCGAAATATTAAAGTTTTTATCCACTTAAAACATTTTTTATATAAGTTATTTTTCACTTATCACTTAATGACAATAATAGCAAATACTAGATGAGTAAGTGAGTCCGATGGTATATCGGGCTTGACAATATCTTGAAAATAGGCAAAGCTATAATTGTTATTAGATTTAGGCCTACTAATTTTGGCAATTCATTTAAATCCCTTTTTTATGTAAGTCTTTTTTTCAGATATCAAAATATGACAAAAAAGGCTAATACTAGGTGCCTAAGCGATTCCAATGATGTATCACACAATAAAATATCTTGAAAACTAACCAAATTATGTCATATTGAGAGGGGGGGGGGGAACACTCAGCCCAGGTATGTTATATAGACTGTGTTATGTTATACATGTAGCCCAGCTAGTGTATGATATAAACTAACTAGGTTTAATTTGTAATTATCATTATTTAAAAATGCATGTCACATCAAGCTGTATGATATAGAATAGGATTACAAAATAAAAAAATGACTTTTTTTTAATTCATTTTATCTCAAAATCCCTGTCATATTGAAGGGGGGAACACTCAGCCCAGACAGTGTATGATATAGGCTAGCTAGAATTAAAAAAATAATAAATAATTTTTTTTAAATTCTTTTATTCCAAAATTCATGTTATAGGCCTATTGAAAGGGGAGCACTTTTATCTTTTTTTCATCAACTTTTCATCATTTTGACATTTTGGGGGAAAAACTGAGTCAAAATTAGTGTAAGCCTATGTTACATAGTCTAGCTGTCAAAATAATCATGTCATAATTTTTTTCAAACTTTATGTCAATTTTGGGAACAGTCAAAATAGTGTATGCCTATCATAAAATAGTGTATGCCTATCATGATATATAGACTAGCCGGTTGAGAAATGGACAATGAAAATATATTGTCTTTTCAAAATGCATCACGGGGGGGGGGGGGGGGGTTTGGTGGACATTCTGCCGAGAAGAGAGAACACTCTGTTCTAATTCAAAATCCATGTTGACCTTTTTCAAAAAAAAATTTTCAAATTCACATTTTTCATTTCATTTTTTGGGAATCGCGAAGGAGGAACATTCAGTCAAGAGGGGAGAACGCTCTGTTTTAATAATTGTATTTGTACTGCACGGCGAGTGACTAATAGTTTAGCAAATAATATGGACCTAAAGCACCCTGCCCAGTCATGGGAGTTTGATGGAGTTTCTCAGTTAGCAGGGTAGAATCAGAGACTACCGTTAGACTAGTCCTAGATGAAAGGTAAGGCCTAGACCAAGATTAATTTTCATTAAATTCTTAAGATATAGGCCTAGTGAAACTGAAGTCAAATTAACTTGTAGTGTAGCGCATGTTTTCGCGGAGTCAATTCTCAACAGATTTTTATGAAATTTTGGGAGGACTATTAGCCAGTCATACCCCAAATACTGTGAAATTTTAGTTCAAAAATATTAAATAGTTCAAAAGTTAGGGCCTAGACCATCTGGCATGTTTCAGTAATGCAATTCAGGGCTTAAAACAGAATTTAATTCAACCCAGACAGTGTATGATATAGGCTAGCTAGGATTTAAAAAAATAATAAATGATTTTTTATAAATTCTTTTATTCCAAAATTCATCTTATAGACTATAGAGGGACGTCGCAATTAGAAAATTAATAGGCCTAGGCCTACATGAGGGGAACAACCAGCCCAGTATAAGACAGGAAGTAAACACTGCCGTAACCACGCATGCGCACCGACCCCAGGGGGAAGCACTGGACGGGGGAACTGCTGGCCGGCCACACAGGGTTTCTCCGTTTCACTTTCAACCCGCTTTTTACCCCTTGTAGTTGTATTGTTTGTTCGTTTTGCTCACTAGCTAGGCCCTGGGGCCCATCCCACAAAGATACTTAAAATTAAGATTATCTCAACTCTCTCTTATTTTTATTAGAAAAGTTAAGATCATCTTAACTTTTTTAATGCAAATAAGAGAAAATTAAGATTATCTTAACTTTCTCTTATTTTCATTAGAAAAGTTAAGATCATCTTAACTTTTTTAATGCAAATAAGAGAAAGTTAAGATAATCTTAATTTTAAGATGATCAGGCCTAGGCTATAGTCTGTCCGACGGTGGAAGATGGTCCAAAATGAAAGTTAGCTTTTTGGTATCCAGTCAGTCTATTCTCAAGCTAATAATTGTCACGAAATTTTGCAACCATTATAATCTAGTCATTTGGCAACAACCCTGAAAATTTTGCGAAATTCCATTTAGTATTTCAAAAGTTAGACCATTTGACATGTAACCCCATAATGAGAATAAACCGGAAAGAAGTTAATGGGCTTATACATGTTATAGTCTGAAAGAGCGTCATAAAATGACAAATGGACAAATACTACATGTCAAATGGTCTAACTTTTAAACTATCCAATATTTTTTTACGAAATATCCAGGATCGATGCCAAATAACTAGAAAATAGGGCTTACAAAATTTGTTGAGAATTGACTGACTGGATACCGTTTCATTTTGGACCATTCTCCACCATTGGACAGACTGTAGTCACTTAGTTAGTGGCCAGTCAGTGGGATGGGCTCCAGGCCTCGGCTAGCAGGGTTCGAAATTGGCCCCGTCCGATCGTCCGAGACGACCGACAATCTGGGGAGGACGAGTTCAGTTTCAATGAGCTTGTCCTACAGTACGAGTGCTCCTGCTTGACAATTATTAGGAAGGACAAGTGATATTTTAGGACTAGTCTATTTACTAGCCAGAACTTTGGCCAATTTGACAAGGGGAAATTTAGTCTAATTTCGAGCCCTGGCTAGGCTAGGGTAGGCAATTGTGTAAACAAGAAACTGGGGTCTAAAAAAGGCAAATTTATGACGTCGTTTTTTTGGTCGTTTTTTGTGTATGTAAAGAAAGGCTATAAATGTTATGGTCTCTCAAGGCATAAAAATGTGTTCTATTTATTAGAAAAAATAACTTTTATGATGGTTTAAACGGTCTGGAAGAGAAATAATGGCGAAACCTGTATTATCGCCCAATGTACAGATTTCTGAAAATTAGCTTGCACTTCTATAACTAAATATTTTGTTCTGGGACCTAGTACAATAAAATAACCTATTGGTACAGTTAGAGTATATATTTTCGAACATTCCTGTAAAATTTTGTGAAAATCAAAGGAGTGGCAGATACTTTTTTGGGGCAGGGTTTCCGATAGGGGGGGTCCTGGGGCTTCGGACCTCCCCACTCAGAACCAAAGGGGGGATTCCCCCCCCCCCCCCTTGTTGACAAATAAAATAAAAATAGATTCCATATTTTTCTGTCATTTCAGTTGAAATAGGCCATTTTGGGCACTAAAATTTTTTTTCCTGGGGGAGAACCCCTAGACCCCCCACCCATTTTGGACCCCCCCTCTTAACCATTCCTCCGGAAACTCTGCGGGGCCACAAAAAATAGGCATAAAGTGAAATTTAGCATTTTTTTACATTTGACCTTGACCTTTCACTGACATTATCGAAGGTCAAGGTCACCGGAAAAAATAATTAAATGTGCAATCACGCTCCATAATATTTAGCGAACCTAAAAACGTGAGGTTATTATACCGGTATATTTAAATTTGAAAAAGTATTTTTAATTTTAAGAAAAGTTGTGATTTTTTTCCATTTTTATCAAAAAAGAGCCTTTTTCCTGCAAAAATTCCATGGTTCTTAACAATACCGGAGAAAAGGCGAATTTGCATCTATAGGCGAAAATGACAATATCTTAAAAACTAGTCTCTCTAGAGTATTTGAGATATTTAAAAAAATTAAAAAGCATATTGTTTCTGTTTTTTTATAGCTATCACTGTGCCAAATTTGAACATTTTTTGAGCAGTTACAGCATTTCAGTACAGTGCTGACCATAAAAAAACAGTAAAAAAATCACAATTTTATTTCAATGTGTCTCTACGTTATCATACACACAAAAAAGCCTGTTTCAAAATACATTTTTTGCCGTAACTTTTTTATTCCTTATCCGATTTTGAAAAATGAGGCCTTTTTAAAATCGTAAGACCCTGTAGAATAAGCAGAGTTATTGAAAAAGTTAAATTATATTTTATTTTCAAGTTCCCACCTATGGCCTTTAATAACCACAAATATAGATCTAGGCCCTATTTAAATTTTTTTACTACAGTGGTACCCCTGTTATGCGACCCCAGTTACTGCCACATAAAAACTGTCATATGAGAGGGGTGGTCATTTGGCAGGGGCATGAATTATTTTGAACACCAGAAAAAAATGAGCAAAACACATTCGCTGTGTAAAAAAACGTTTTTATTTAGTAAGTGACTTTTCATTGACTTAGCTCAAATTATTTATTGCACTTGGGTTTAGAGGCAAAATGTCTTTTCGTTTACTTCTGGAGAATGAATGGTGGCCCCCTTACAAACCGCATCCCTACTTTGGGTACAACAGGCAGCCGTAATTCTTCCCGGTAACTCCCGCAGTTTAGCCAGACAGCTTAGCTCTAGAGCGGTATTTCATCATTATCGCAGTCAACGCCATGCGGCATTAGTACAGTCAGCGTGTTTCTCACGGGAGACTCAATATATGCCGGGGCATCGTTGTGGATGGTGTGCCAGCATTAAGAAAGTGTTGGCTTAATGTTGGGCCATTGGTGCAGTCGGCTGTTACAACATTGCTGTGAGCAGGCGACATATTCCCGCCAAACCTGATTACACAGCAAAAAACGATAGGATGATCCTGTGTCAGATTAATGTTAGGCCAGCGTCGTTGCAGCAGACAAACAAGCACTGGGTCGATGTGTCGTGTTTGATGGGCACTTCCTGGCAAATAGCCTACACGATACGTCTGCTTCCTGTTATTTTAATGTTGGTCCAGCGTCGCAGACCATGGACCAACATTAAACCAGTATTGGCGAAATGCTGCTGGTCTGATTGTTAAATCGCTGCAAGTCCCTTTGTTCTTCTCGTGACGGTAATTAGGCTGACACTTTTAGTTCTACAGGGGATCAAAATATCGTCATATATATTATTCCCGTGACATCGAAAATCTGTTTTAATCGTTATAATTCAACACTCAATTAGCATGATTAATAGATGTATTAGTATATTTGAGTTTGGCTTTCATGCATCTGGTTTAGATGCGCATAAACAAGGTTAGCCCAAAGCTATTAATCTAACATCAAATCAATACCGGCCGGCTGTGTCTACCGAGAGGACAACACCTGGTAGAAAACTGTAATATAACGTCTTACAAAGCCAAGAGACAGTAACTACAAGTATTTACAAGTGAACAGTTAATGCCTATTAGCTTTCCACGGCACCATTACTGCCCTTCGCTCTAAACTCCTACTGCTCTAGTTAAGACTGTTATGACGCCAATCTCAGCCCTACAGACAATAACAATAGGGTGATATACAGTGATGTTTGAAATCATCTACCGTCGTGAAATTTCATCAACATAACTAATTCTTTCTGCTTTCAGCTGACAAAGATGTTGCAATTTACATGAGCTTTAATTTAGCTCACAGTATTATTCACATTGGGACGCAGATGGTTAATTGACTTCATAATCGGGCGACAAAGCTCACACCAACACAGGTGACGATACCCGGTCTGTCAGTTGGTTGCCAGTCCCGGCAAACACTCCTATTTCAACCTGAAATCGTCAAGGCTCACTCAGAATGCCTGGTTATAAACCGCCTCTTAAAAGTATCAATTTTTTTAGATATTTTACCAAACATTTTTCAAGTTATAAACCGCGGTTACTAACCGGCAATATAGAGTGATACCATTTTTGAATTAATGCAAGTGCTGTCATTATAGCACCCGCTGGCTCACAAGGGTGTCAATTTTGCGATAATCATTCTATCAACACTCTCTTTCCCCCAGTGTCTCAGCAGTTCGAGTGCATCTCGGCGTGACTTCTCAGCGAATTCCAGACGCTGATCCAACGTTGTTTTAGTGCAGGTTGATCGTCTCGTGTTTGCTGTGTTGTAATAGCAAAATGTAGGCTTTTACAGCCAACACTGGTCCTGGATCATTGCCGAACCAACATCGCATACACAATGGCCAGATATATGGGAGCTCATTTATACACACACAGCCGAAAACGGATCGTCTCACAATAATATTGTATCAAGTGTCTAAGATCGCACGTCATTGTTTATATAACACAGCCTACTTGCCAGTTGAGTGACGTCTCACATGCTAATTTTTCAGTCTTTTTTTTTATAGTAATAACACCGGTCGTTTCTGGGGAGGTAAGTGACGGCCGTCAGCCAAATTTTTGCCGTCGTATAACGTGTTAGAGGGGTCGTCGTTCTTCAGGGGTCCTTAACAGTGTAAAAGGCATACGTGCACAGAAAAACATTCGTTTAAGGGGAGCAGTCGTTCTTGAGGGGCAACGCTGGACAGGGGTACCACTGTATTTAAAATATATATATATTTTTTTTCATATTTTTTTCTTTTGCATTTTTTTATAGACTAGAGTATTGGAGGGTATTAAGGGCGGGTTAACACCTAAAAGCTTCTAGCTCAACCAAAATAATTTTAATATATACCTAATTTTTTGGTATGGCTAGATGAAGGCAAGTCTTCAGCAATGTCCTATTGTCATTACTAAGCTAAATATACAATAACAAAGGAGCATTCATTATTTGAATATATTCCGGTTTTACTGCAATTATGTTGAAAAACCATGACCCAGGCCCAGGGTATAATTATTTTTTTCAATAAAAATAATATTCCTGTATATGTTTCTGGTTACTTTGAATAAAAAAGGATTAAGAATAGTTAATAATATAAAAAAATACACCATTTAGTTAAACTGTTATTTTCATGATGTTCTGTTGTCATGTTGAGCTTAAAAACACAAAAAACATGTGAAAGGCCATTTTGGCCTTTTGATAGGTAATAAATATATTTTTAAGTTAAATTGTCTCAAATTAAACTGTTTTATTGCTGGGAGTATATGGTTGACTAAACCTAAAAAAAAATTGTGCAATTTTTTTTTTCCTTGGTAGTATTATCTCTGAAGCAACAGCCCATAATTGCAGCAATCACAAAATTCTGCTGGTATTATGGGCGATTTGCTGAAGATGTGCTATATGGACACAAATGGACTCAAATGTGAAGATTAAAGAGTTTTTGTCAATTTATGACTTCTTTTGAACATATTTTATATGTTCAATTATGTAAAAAAAAATCATTTTTCCAAGAATAACAGAGAATTTAATTTTTTCTTGTTTTTTAACACAATATGATAAAAGGGGCATTTTCAGTTTTTACAAACTGGTGTTAAAGATCTATTTTGATGTGTGGATGAAGGTTTCCATTTGAATATAATTTTTTGGGGGTGTATATGTTGGGTAAGGCTCAGGATAGATGTATGATGGTAAAAAAAAAATAATGGGGACACACAGAATTGAAATATTGTCAAAAACGCCCATAATTGCCTCAGCCCATAATACCCTCCATTACTCTAGAGCTTATAAATAATAATATCACCATTTATAGGCGGGTCGTGATGAACTGCGAGAGATGAGAGGCACGAGAGAGACGACAGAGCATGATGATGAAAAGCGAGAGAGTCTAAAAACACGAGAGAGACTGGTGATGAAAAGCGTGGAGGAAGGAAACGAGAGACACGTGAGAGCCTCAAAAACCTGCAATGTTGATGAACAGCAAGAGAGAAGAGAGATACAAGAGAGCCTAAACCTTAATTTAAAAAAAATCATTCATTTCTGAGCTTTAGGGCATAGGGTCTAGTGTAAGAATAAAATTAATTCCCAATGCATCACTTTGAGCAGTGGTGAGCTGCTTCGGGAAATATGGGACATTGCAAAATCAGAATGCACCATAACATATTAAAGCGATAACATGGACCACGTATATGTGTGCCCAAGTCTTTTGTTCTTATGATATAAATTGGCGCTTATATTATTCTAAATTATTGTTCCTCGTTCTTGTTCATTTGTTAGCTCCCGCCGTCACCGTAGGTGAGAGGAGGGAGCTATGGATTCCACCTCCGTTTTCTTCTTTTGCCTATAATTTTGTACGAAAATAAGCTAGGATAGCAATTTTTGGTATGTGGGTTACTTCCAGGTGGATAATGGACAGGTTAAAATATTTTAAATCTGAATTCAATACGCAAGGTCGCAGAGGAGAAAATGATGATGTTACGGTGTTGGGCTGTCCATGAACATTTCATTTCTGGATTATATCTCTGAAAGTACTTGTCCGATTGTCTTCAAATTTTACACACAACACCTCTAGGGGGTCTAGTTGTGCCTTTTTGGGTATAAGAACTTTGACCTACTTTTGGTTCAGACCTAGTTAGACGTTTTGACGCACACTTCGTTTCCGGAGCAGATCTCAAAAAATACTGGGCCGATTACAGTCATATTGCACATGTTCTCTAAGGTCCCTAGCTGTGCCTTGTCAGGTTTTTGGACCTTGACCTTGAAGTTGACCCAGCACTTCAACCTAATTTATGACATCGGTAAATCAAACTGAAATATTTTGCGGAATATCATGAAAACCGCTTAAGATAGCTACACCATTACTATAAAACAAATTGTAAGGTTTCAGGAGGGAATGCTTCTTGAAAAATTTGACTAGATCAAATTCAAAATGGCCACCTATCGGCCATTATTCACTTTCGCATTGCCGTTGTTTGGTACGCCGTACTAGATTGCTAGACCATTACTATAAAACAAAATGTGAGATTTCAGGAGAGGATGCATTTTGAAATATTTCGCCTTGAGCAAATTCAAAATGGCCGCCTTTAGGCTATTATTCAATTTCACATGGCCGTTATTTGATAAGTCGTACTAGATGGCTAGACCATTACTATAAAACAAAATGTGAGATTTTAGGAGAGGATGCATCTTGAGAAATTTCGACTTGATCAAATTCAAAATGGCCGCCTTCAGGCCATTATTCAATTTCACATCGCTTTTTTCTGGTAAACCGTGCTAGATGGCTAGACCATTACTATAAAATAAAATGTGAGATTTCAGGAGAGGATGCATCTTGAAAAATTTAGACTTTATCAAATTCAAAATGGCCGCCTTTCGGCCATTATTCACTTTCACATGGCCGATTTTTGGTAAACCGTGCTAGATGGCTAGACTATTACTATAAAACAAAATGTGAGGTTTCGGGGGAGGATGCACCCTGACATTTTTTTACTAGTCTACATCGAATACAAACTGACCATAAATCAGCCATTATTTACCTCGATTTGCATGATATCGGGTAAACCGTGCAAGATAGGTAGACCATTACTGGGATACTGATTAGGATCATCAATTTCAATGGAGGTTTGCAATCTCTGACTGACTGTCTAGTTCTTATCTTACTCTTAGGCCAAACCTCTTAGACCTAGTTGTCTTGCGTCATGATTTTTGACCTAGCCTAGGACTACATTAATAAACCTACACAAAATTGCTTGAATCAAATTCTAATTCGGAGCGGTAGCTCCTGGACTTATGTAGTCTTGTTTATTTGTCATTAGTTCTACTTAAAAATATATCTGAATGTAACTAACACTGTGCAATCCAAAGTTTGCAGGTAACAATGCACAGCATACAACTGAATATGCCAGTGATCTACACATGAGGTTATTCATAGATGTTGGCTGTAAAATATCATGAAGCTGCGACTGATGTCACCTTAACTGTCACTCTCTTTGGTTGTGATCGTCACCTGTCATCCATCGAGTCGTCAACCTAGCGCTTTACACAGGTCTGTAGCGATAGCAATTAGTAGCTGGTGTGTGCTATTCTTGTCAGATCTGATCGTCACCCCTTGTCACTCGTTGAGTTGTGATCAACGTATTTAGGCCTAATTAAGATTATTTTTATAGGCTAGCCACGGAGCCATTTCGGTAGGCTTGAAGATGACATCAGAGAACACTCAAATATTTCAGAATTTCAAACAAAATCAAGACGCTAGCTAACTATTATATAGAGCTAACTATCTGCCAGTCGCTCAGTCCGCCTTTATGACACAGAAGGTGCTTTCTTTGGCCGGCCATGTCGTTTTGCTTATAAATAGGCCTATCTAGCAGCTTGTGATTTCTCTTTAGAAAATTAATTTAGGTTTCGTTGTGAAAATAAGATTAAAAACATGGGGAATATCACTATTATATAAATTAAAACTGTTAGTTTGTTCAACATTCTTTCTTCATCCAACTTTTTTATTTTGTAGGCCCACTTGTTTTTTAAACTACCCTAGGTAAGCGAGCCCATTGGCTTTGATCGTCAAGTGTCTTTCATGAAGTGATCGCAGCTTGCAGGCAGCATTTGCTAACATGATGAGCAAATCCTGCCAACACGTCTTGATCTACCATGAACAGCAACCCTGTGATCTTCACAACAGGTGTAGCATATATTGCAGACGGAAAGGTGTGATTCCTGTCACCACTTTTAAGCTGCTATTGTCAATTTAACTTTCTAATCACAGCTTGCGATTGTCGAGTACAGTTCTGACTACTGGTTGATATAATTATGTTGATGTCCATTCATAAACTAATCATTAAAAAAATAGATGGAACACTATTTTATTGAGGAGGTTAGGAAAACAGGCATTTACTTATCCAAGATGGCCGACAGCCGCAAAATACGAAAGTATTTGTGTTGTTATAGCTACTTAATTCAGGATGGTTTTTACCCACTTTTATTAGCTGCCACCAGGTTATGGTTTAATAAATTTGAATAGCATCTAGTATCTATTCTATTTTTACTTGAGTAGAGTAAATAACAGCTGAATATTCCATTTTACTGTTCATTGCCGACTGGGTGGATCTCCATGTCCAAACTATCCAACCCCACCTAAACCGACTTGAATAAGCAACCCACCAATAAACATAGTTTCATATGCAAATGCAGCAATAATATTCATATAACTCCAGCCATTCTTGTAAATACTGTATCAATTGGTCTGAAAATATTAGGCTACAAAGACATAGGCCTAACATTACTTCAAACCAGAATAATTTTCCAAAGAAAATACCCGCCACTGTTTTTATTGTCACTTTGTTATTATTTTATACATCGTTATCTCAGTCAGTGTTGGTACACTATGAAGATGTCTCCTGTCATTTTCTCTCTAAATGAGTGTCGTTGTCGTAAACACATGCCAACACTCTCACCTTAACATAAAATTGTGAATTACCAGTATTGTATTTGTTTGATATAATGATTTCTGGTTTTATCAAATATAAGAAATATATACAACACAAATGATCATTAACAAAACAACCATACTAATAACATGGACCTGATAATAATAATAGTCTACTCGGTTTACATAGTACAGTAACATTCTATGATAAATCTAGTAATATTGCATATAATAAACGTTAATGACCCAAATGCATTCTGGGCACATATAAAACGAATGGGTAGTAGATCACGTAATATTCCACCAAATTTTGATAAAGATGGTATGACGACAACTGATATATCAACAGTACTAGAAAATTGGAAAACTGAATTTGAAAGTTTATATAACCAAACAGGGCAAGGAGATTGGGACGACCAATTTTATGAGAACGCAAAAAGTCAAAAAGACGAATTAGAAACAAATATGTATAACAACATTAACTACGAGTCAAACTATTTTCTTAATGATGTGATTTCCTTTGCTGAAGTTGTTAAATGTATCAATAAATTAAAAAATAATAAAGCATCTGGCCCAGACCAAATTCCGAATGAAATACTTAAGACCCATAAACTTGATATTTTATTATACAGATATTTCAGGTTATGTTTTGAAAACACATATACGCCATCAGTTTGGTTGAAGGCTATAATAACACCAATACCTAAAAATGCCATGAATGATCCTAATCTTCCACTCAGTTATAGAGGTATTAGTCTTTTGTTGTGCATTGGAAAAGTGTACAGTTCACTTTTGAATAATAGGTTATCTAAATTTTTAGATATGACAGGAAAAATGTCTGATGAACAAAATGGCTTTCGGTGTAAACGTAGTTGTGAAGATCATATATACTCTTTGTCTAGCATTGTACGTAATAGAATGAAATTAAACCTCCCAACCTTTACAACATTTATCGATTTTTCCAAGGCATTTGACTCGATTGATAGAAATTTAATGTTATATAAACTATTGGTAAACGGAGTTGATGGCAACTTCTATAATGCGATCAAGTCGTTGTATGCTGGTACAATTTCACAACTCAGAATTAATAGTCACTTGACAGATATTTTTACAGTAACTAATGGAGTTCGTCAAGGAGATACTATATCGCCTACCCTATTTAATCTATATACAAATGACCTTGTTGATGGGTTAAATGCCTTGAAATGTGGAGTTGATATAGATGGTCGATGTGTTTTTATTTTGTCATATGCAGATGATGTTGTTATAATGTCTGATTCAGAAGATAAACTGCAAAAAATGATTAATTGTGTATATTCCTGGTGTAGGAGGTGGCGTTTATGTGTTAATCTCACCAAAACCAACGTAGTTCATTTTAGAGTTAAACGACGAAAATTGAGTCAGTATAAATTTTATCATGGAACAAATGTTATTGATTATGTATGTAAATATAAATATCTCGGAGTTGTTTTTCACGAACATATGGATTTTATTGAATGTGCAAATTATCTCGCAGATGCTGCAGGCCGAGCACTCGGAGCTGTTATAAGTAAGTTCCGTAAACTAAAGAACATACGATTTTTAACCTTTACTAAATTATTTAATGCCATGGTTATCCCAGTAATGGATTATAGCGCAGGTGTATGGGGTTTTAAATATTATCATAAATGTAACCGCGTTCAAACTCGTGCGCTATCTTACTTTTTGGGTGTACATAACAGAGCCCCAGTAGTGGGAATACAAGGTGATGTGGGATGGATATTACCAAAATATAGACGACTCCTAAAAATGTTACAACTATGGAATCATTTGCTTTCTTTAGATGAAAACAGGCTGACAAAACATATTTTTGAATGGGAATATGCAAATAATTTTGGTAATGGAAACAGTTGGATTGATGAAATTAAACAAATTTTCCAGTTGGCTGATAAAGAAGACGATTTTATTAATTTATTACAAGTTGATTTGAAATATTTTTCAACATTGTTGTATGGTGTTATGGAGCGCGAATGGCAACGCGAAATATTAGTTTAACCAAAACTGAGAACCTATATTACTTTCAAAAACTTGTTCAAAGAAGAAGAATATTTATCTAAAATCGTGTCGAGGAAAGCACGTTCACTAATTTCACAAATACGACTGGGAATTTTACCATTAGAAATTGAAGTAGGACGTTTCAGAGGGGTTAGCCCCGAAGACAGACTATGTCAAAATTGCAATATGGGTGTGGTAGAAAGTGAGGTTCACTTTATATGTGAATGCCCTTTATATAATGATTTGAGACACGCTATGAATAATAAATATATTTTTCCCGTAAATGCCACAATGACAGATATGACTCTTTTGTACCTAACGTTACTGATATATTTGGTTCAAGCGAACACAGTACAGCGGGTGCGGGACGTCCGCCCGGTGTTTGGACCGATGTGGGGCCAGCGTAGTGGACGGTGGGCCAGCATTGGTCCGGCGTTGGGCTAGTGTCCCGTGTTTGCTGGGAGGGTATCCACTCTGTGTTGGTTCAGTGTTGGTTCATGTCTTCGGCGCTGTCCCGGCACTGCCCCAACATTAGGTCGATCCTGGTGTTTGCTGGGATTTACAATATTGTGTAATAATGTTGATTTTTGGCTGTTTCGTTCAGCATATATATGTTTTTTTTTTTTACTACATACATTTTGGAGTGACTTATAAGCCCGAATGGGCTGGGTACTATATTGTAAACATATTTATATTGTCATTGGATCTGTTTGTACATGTCACTATAATAAAAATATACAATACAATATACAATACAATAAAGTAATGGTCTACAAAATAGTGGTACACTTGGCTATGGATGGATACACCTTTTTCTTAGCCCCCACCTCGTTGGAGAACAGATTTATAAATTTCACACATATAATAAGGACCGTACATAAAACAAAAAGAAAATGAAATAAGCTGTCATTCACTTCCTTAGTCACTTCCTTACAAAGGTTTGCATTTAGCACATGTACATGCACTGAAACCATGTCCTAGTGATAGTTACTAAAGTCATAGTCCATTCATATGCCTGTTTCTATATTTTCTATATATTGTGGTTTTAATCAAGGATGTAATTTATCGCCTACACTTTTCACTTTTTCATGTAAACGACTTAGTTTCAGATATAAAGAATTTGAGTATGGGAATATAACAGCTGGGAACCTACTCTTCTTTTTACCATATTATGCAGATGACATAGTCTTTGTTGCTAGTACCACTGGTGAACTCCCAATTGCAACTGAATGTTTTGCATCAGTGGTGATGTGTAGAAACCAGAGAAAGGTCTTTCAGCACTCTTGTCAACAATATCATTCTGTCCTTAGCTCAATTTTAGACAAATATGCTTCTATGAGTACACAGATTCTGGCAAGAAAACGAAACTAAATCTAGATATTTAGCTGATGTTATTTTCAGAAAAAAAGGACAATCCGCACCGCATATGCAACTCTATAAATAACATTCTGCATAGCAAAATCGAATTTTTAGCTGATGACATTTCAGACAATTTGGACAATCCGTATCGCCTATGGAACTCTATAATAAATAACATTCTGCATAGAATTCCACCGTATGCTCTGCCAGAATTCACATCAGTGAAATCACTTTATGACCATTTCTCAAAATATTTTGTCGATAAAATTGAAACTATTCATTCCAAATTTCTAGATAAAGTACTTAATATTCCATCAGTGCAAAAAACTTGAAAGTTTCGCAAAGTTTTGATAAGTATTTAAGAAGTTGGACCATTTGACATGTAGTAAATAAATAAAAAATGTTGCCCTCTATAAACCCATTAGCTTCGTCTCAGAATTTTATTACATGTCAAATGGTCTAACTTTTAAAATACTTACCAAAACTTCGCAAAATTTTCTGGGTAGTTACGACATGAATGGAAGATAGTGTGTGTAAAATTTCATGATAATTGGTTGAGATTTGTCTGAGAAATCCGCGAAATTTAATAATCCTGGTTGATGAGTTTAATGTGAATCTGACTATAGGTAGTCTACGCCCGAGGACGTCTTTTTTTTTTTTTTTCTTTTTTTTTTCGAGATTTATTTGAATTTGTGATACACTGCAATAAAAGACATATTTCTCTTTGTTTGTTTGTTCTTTTTGCTCACTATTACTGGTAGAAATAAAGCCATCATTGTAGAATTAAAAGAGTTATTTGTTTTGAATGGCACTTTTATCACCTGTTCGGGAGATTCCCATCATTAGATTTCTCGCAATTACGAAAAATACTGCCAGCTCTCGCCTTTTTAGCTCCCGCCGTCACCGTAGGTGAGACGGAGAGAGCTATGGATTCTACCTCCGTTCTGTTTTTTACCTCTTCTTTTGCCTATAACTTTGCAAGAAAATAAGCTAGGATAACAATTTTTGGTATGTGGGTTACTTCCAGGTGGATAATAGACAGGTTAAAATATTTTTAATCGAAATTCAATATGCAAGGTCGCAGAGGAGAAAATGATGATGTTACGGCGTTGGGCCGTCCGTGAACATTTCGTTTCTGGAGCATATCTCTGAAAGTAATTGTCCGATTGTCTTCAAATTTTACACACAACACCTCTAGGGGGTCAAGTTGTGCCTTTTGGGGTATATGAACTTTGACCTACTTTTGGTTCAGAACTATGACCTATTTAGACGTTTTGACACACACTTTTTTCCGGAGCAGATCTCGAAAAGTACTGGGCTGATTACAGTCATATTGCACATGTATGTTCTCTAAGGTCCCTAGTTGTGCCTTTTATGGTTTTTGGGCCTTGACCTTAAAGTTGACCCAGCACTTTGACCTAATTTATAACATCAGTAAATCCGACTGAAATATTTTGCGGAATATCATGAAAACCGCTCAAGATAGCTACACCATTACTATAAAACAAATTGTAAGGTTTCAGGAGAGGATGCATCTTAAAAAAATTCAGTCGATAAAATTCAAAATGGCCGCCTATCGGCAATTATTCACCTCGACAGGCCTCATATTGCGGAATATCATGAAAACCGCTCAAGATAGCTACACCATTACTATAAAACAAATTGTAGGGTTTCAAGAGAGGATGCATTTTGAAAAATTTCAACTTGATCAATTCCAAATTGGCCGCCTATTGGCCATTATTCACCTCGACAGGCCTGATATTTGGTAAACCTTGCTAGATAGCTAAACCATTACTATAAAACAAACTGTGAGATTTCAGGAGAGGATGCATCTTGAAAAAATTTGACTTGAACAAATTCAAAATGGCCGCCTTTCGGCCATTGTTCACTTTCACATGGCTGTTATTTGGTAAACCGTGCTAGATGGCTAGACCATTACTATAAAACGAAATATGAGATTTTAGATGAGGATGCACCTTGAAAAATGTTGACTTATTCAAATTCAAAATGGCCGCCTTTTCGGCTATTATTCATTTTCACATGGCCGATATTTGGTAAACCGTGCCAGATAGCTAGACCATTACTATAAAGCAAAATGTTAGTTTTTTGGGGGAGGATGCAACCTGAAATTTTTTAACTTACGAATTCAAAAAGGCCAAAAATCAGCATTATTTACCTCGATAGGCTTGATATCATGTAAACCGTGCTAGATAGCTAGACCATTACTATAAAACAAAATGTGAAGTTTCCGGAGAGGATGCCTTTTGAAAACTTTCGACTCAATCAAATTCAAAATGGCCGCCTATCGGCCACTATTTACTTTCACATTGCTGATATTTGGTAAACCGTGTTAGATAGCTTGACCATTACTATAAAACAAAATGTGGGATTTCAGGAGAGGATGCATCTTGAAAAATTTAGACTCGATCAAACTCAAAATAGCCGCCTGCCTATCGGCCATTTTTTACTTTCACATGCCCAATATTTTCCAAACTGTGTTAGATACTAAGGTTTCGGGGAGCGATGCACCCTGAAATTTTTTAACTAGTCTCTATCGAATTCAAAATGACCGTAAATCAGCCATTATTTACCTCGATTGGCCTGATATCGGGTAAACCGTGCCAGATAGGTAGACCATTACCAGGATACTGATTAGGATCATTAATTTAATGGAGGTTTGCAATCTCTGACAGACTGTCTAGTTCTTATCTTCCTCTTAGACTGAGTCTCTTAGACCTAGTTGTCTTGCATCTTGATTTTTGACCTAGCCTAGGACTACATTAATAACCCTACACAAAATTGCCTAAATCAAATTCTAATTCGGAGTGTTTTCATGATAGCTGCAACAAATGCTTGAAGAGGTGAGTGGAACAGGCATGTTGTGGCCCCTTCTGATAATTTTTCTATACATGTGCCATTTTTTTAATTTTTGTAAGAAAATGCAAAAAAATGAAAATAGACTATGTCCACTGCCTTATGAGGAAGTTCTGGAGGACATCATTAAGACCGTTTGGAGAGAACAATTTGTGAATCTCAAAAAAATGAGATACCTGGGGAAGGCTGCACTAGTTTACCCAGGGTAAAACCTGGGTGAAGTTTTGTTTGCCTACCCTGCACTTCCTCATGGGGGGCAACGAGGGTAAATTGGAAGTTTCATAGCTATAAGGATGAGAATCCATCAATTTTTTTCTTCTTCTATGACCTCCTTGTGGAAAAAAAAAATTCTTGCTCAGTGAAGACTGTGGAATGTGGTCAAATATTTCTTTTAGCATGTCAGCAGTTAAGAAAAAAAGGCTCAGCATAATTTTATTGGACAATTTTAAAATTTATTGAATCCACCTAACTAGGCCTATATAATATCATAGAGGCCTATTACTGGTAGAAATGAAGCCATCGATTCATTGTATTTGTAAAATTAAAAGTGTAATTTGTTTTGAATGGCACGTTTATCACCTTTTCCAGAGTTTCCCATCATTAAATTTCTTGCAAAATTTTACGAAAATTGGTGCCAGCTCTCGCCTTTAATTCGGTAATTGTTGCAACAAGTGCCTGATGAGGTAAGACTTATGTGGAACAGGCATGCTGTGGCCCCTTCTGATTTTTTTTTACGCTGGTGCAATTTTTTAAATTTCAATTTCAAGGTCAAGTGAGAGAAAATAGCATCTTTAACAAATAAAGATAGGAATGTGTGCAAACCTCTTTTTCATGGGATTTTGACTGAAAAAATCTAATTATGGCATTATCTTCATGATTCAAGGTCATCTTCAAGGTCAATTTCAATTCAAGGTCAACAAATAGTCAACTCAGCGGTAAAAAATGTGAAAATAGGATTTTTAACCAACATTAAAATAGCAGAGGAAGTGTAGTACATCTTTTTGATGTAATTTTGACATCTATGCTACTATTTTGATGAATAAACTGTTAAAGGTCATTGTCAAGTTCAGTGTTTCAACTTGAAGGTCAGGTAAGTGAAAATGTGATTTTTAGTATGTCCATAATAATAAATATGTGAACATGTCCATAGACTAGAATCACAGAAGTCTTTAAAATTTTGGGCTGCTGTGGCAACGTAGCAAGTGTAGGCCTACCGAAAGCCCTGTTTATCAGTTATTCCTGTGTTTCTTATTTTGGACACATGTCTGAAATTAAATTTCATCCTTATTTCTCACTTAACTGCATGTTAAATGCGCAACTTGGGATTCAAAAAACTTAAATGCAATTCTAGTCTATGGACATATTGACATATTATGGACATATTAAAGAGCCAAATTAAAAATAATGATTTTGGCCTGATGGTGTCTAGCTTTAACTAACCTTTTATATATGTATTTTCCTCTTAACAGCACCATGGATATCCTGCCTGTTGATCTCCATCTGCTTGTACAGTCGTTGCTGTTTTTTGCTGCCATAATATGTGGTCTCATTGCATCTGTTCCAACAGGATTGTCTAAGGTGAGATCCCAATGTAATCAGATGGACGTGATGTCTCAAATCAATATGGCCAACAAATGAGATACAGTAGAACCTGCTATGAGCGACCACTCGTTCTGCATGCGATCGTTCAAGACAGGTGGTCATTCATAGCAAATGTATCAAAATCTTCTTATTGTACCACATGTAGCCTACATGTATCTAAATATTATTTGAAGCAAGGTTCTCCCCACACTAGATGCCTCAGATTGATCTTATTGTTTAACCTTACACTGCTATGGGGGACTATAGTTGCCCAAAATTAACCAAGCACAGCCTGCTGTGGGTGACAAGTAAATTCTTAAAAAAAAAAAAAAAAAAAAAAAAAAAAAATCACTTTTGTTTTGTGGTGTCTTTCTATTTGCTGCTTTAAAGATAGCTAACTGACTGATTTTGTAATACATGGCTTTTAATATCAGTTGTTCATCCGAATTTTGTTTGAAGAAAAAACGTGCCAGATATTACTTGGGAAACCACACATGCTGCAAATTTTATGCAGCAGTTTAACGGTAATTAGACAAGGCTGATTAAAAATGTTAAACCCATCAAACATGTGAAATTGGGCCATTACTCTTTCAACTCTGGTCCACCGTTAATGACGCTGGCCCAATGTTTAAACAACTGCCGCGGTTCAGCGTCTCGTGTTTGCTAGCATATAATGAGCATCGCCTGTGCTGTCTATTACAGTCATCACTGCACAGCACTGCAGATGACACATCGATGATGACAGCATATAAATCTTATTTCATGACGGTAGGCCTGTCGTGATTTGAAATAAATTTGAAAGATTTTTTTTAGATATTCGATTGTATTATAATAGCTATCTTTCAAGCAGGGGTTGACAAATCCTTATTGTGCTTGGTAGCCCGCATGACTTTCCAGGCTACTGGAATACGGTACTTACCGTACTTGCTGGACGATATCACGCACTGGTCATTACCGCGCAAAAGGTCAAAATAGGCCTTTCTTAGTGCTTGAGCCTTACACTCCGCGCACTAGTTATTTACCGCGCAATTCAAAATATCGCGGTGACTCGGCAGTCGCCAATGCTAATAGTGTGTTAGTAAGATTGATCTGTGACGGCTTGGGTCCTGAATAGGCCTATATTAGATCGTGTTTAGTATTATCATAATATATAATAATAATAATCATTAATATTTCTTTCATGTTTAGTTAAACCTGTTGCGGTTCAATAGAGAGACGTAATTAACACGAATATAGGCCTACGCACGTCTCTGTACGTCAGAGATCGTCATTCGTCCACGCGAAAACTAGTTAGTAGCCAGTATACATACCCTGCCAGTCGGTAATCAGGTGATTGCTGCATTGAAAGTGTGACATTTTTACAGCCACCGGCCGTGGTTAACCTGCAAATAATGCATATCATCTTCGAATGTTTTCGTGTTAGTACGACGATATATACAATAAACGTTGATGGAAATGAGTCCGTGAAATATAGATAGACCTACGTTAATACCGGTATAAAAACCTAACAAATAAATTTTGTGTAGTGGGCGAAATTTCAAAACTACAAGCCCCAGAATGTCGTCTAGACTCTCGTCGATCGCGCGCCAGTAAAGCATGTGGTATCGTCCCGTGTGGTGTATGTGGTTATTGTTGGGCCGACGTCGAAGACGGTGGCCCTACATTAAAACAACATTGGGTCAATGTCTCGTGTTTGCTGGGTATGTACTTAGGCATGCATGGATGTGCAGTTATATTACACGCTAACACGTAGGCCTAGATATTTATCAATCTTCATGACATACTATCGGCCGCTAAACATGCTAAAAAATCCCCAACGTGTTTATAATGATGTATTGTACAATGTCAGCGTGTCAGTTTATTGAGCAGTTAATCCTTCTGACAGAATAACAGTGACAGGTGACATGACATAACTAATCCGTTTGTACTATACCTTGCCTAATAAGCTGTGTTCATTCACGTGTCAACGAGGCTACACTCACGGCATAGGTCATAACTGCGCCATGCGATGACAAAACTACTGACCTTTCACAGCTCAGTGCTCAGACATGTCAGACAGATTAATCAGTGATCAAGAAGCATATATCGCGCACCTGTTATATATTGCGCAGGAGCTCAAAATAAAAACAAAAGTAGCGCGATATCGTCCGGTAATTATGGTAGTATAGAGACAAAAATAGACAACTTCTGGTAGCCCAAAGTGAAAAGATGCTAGCCCTGGGCGTCCTGGCATGTGATTTGGCAAGCCCTGCCAAGTTTAGTACCATAATTAAAATCTTTATCATAACCAGTAATCGTTCGTATATCATGTATATACATACATTGTGTACATGTGTGTTTGCCTGTTTTATTGAGTACATGTACAGGGTTTGACACAAACTTTTATGAGCAGTGGTCCACAGGACCACCAGCTCAGAGGATCTGGTGGGCCTACAATTTTTTAAGTGGTCCTGACAACAACTAGCGTTACAACACCTGGAAATAGTGAACCAGATTTTTTCATGCTTGCGATGTGTTTCCACATCGATAATTTTGTAAAAACACATAAGGCATGACAGGAAACAGTTCAAGGATGATGATCGATCTCAATGTCAATAATTCATGAACCTCACGTGTTTTGTTCCATCAAAAGGAGGAGAGAGGGTACCCAGTACAGTGTTTCTTGCGAGTTGCGACGATTGTTTATAAATATCTTTGGGGCATGTTACGATTTTGATTAGGGCTAGATGTTTAGTGGTCCACAGGGCCACTGGATATGAATGTTCGGGTGGTCCGACATAATTTCTAGTGGTCTCGGACCACCGTTAGTTGTGAAAGCTGATGTACCAGTACTAATTGAATGAAATATAATCTGAAATATTATTTTATGCCCTGCCCAAAATTCGTCGAAGTATTCAACCCTTACACTGCTGCATAAAATTTGCAGCATGTGTGGTTTCCCACTAAGTAATATCTGGGAAGTTTTTTTTTCAAAAAAGTATCTGACTACATGTATAGTCGCCCATAGCAGTGTAAGGGTTAATAGTGTCGCCTCGGATTTCTGTTTGGCCCTGACTTCCAGCTGTCCGCGTTTCGTTTCAGGAGCAGATCTCAGAAACCCGTGGATGGATTTCTTTAATTTTGTACACACACTTTCCTCAGAGGGTGTAGATGTGCCTTTTTGGGGTTTATGAAAATCTGCCCACATTTTGTTTCCAGACAAGATTTCGGAAACCCATGAGTGGATTTGTTTCATTTTGCACACACACATTCCTTTTTGGGGTGTAGATGTGAATTTTGGGGTTTTTCAAAATTATTGTAGACTTAAATGGCCAACCGTCAGTCAGAATTAACTATATGCGTGATATCTGACAAACCATGCCAGATAGCTAAACCATGAAGTTCTATAAAAACAAAATGTGCAGTTTCAGTTCTGGGTTATGCTCTAAAAAATTTCAACTTGATCAAACTCAAAATGGCAGACTATCAGCAATAATTAAGATAGTCAGATCCTTAATACATTTTTATAAAACAAAATGTGTGGTTTTACGTAGGGATATGCCGTGAAAAATGTCAACTCAACCAATTTCAAAATGGCAGACTATCGGTTATAATTAACTTTAATATGCATGATATCTGACAAACCGTTCCAGATAGCTAGATCATTAACCTCTTGAGTGCCACTATGACGACTCGTCATACTTTTGTCGCTCCCCTGTGCCGCAATGACGACTTAAGTCGTCATTTGTCAAGTGTTTACCAATGCTAGCCTCTGGCACAAGTAGACTCCCTATTAATTTGTGTCTGACTCAGAGCATAGGGTGGGGAATTCCCGGGATTCCGTGTCTAGTGTCACATGATCACTGCATCACACAGCGCTATCACGTGACAGACTTTTTCCACTTTTTATGCTTATTTGCATAAATTCAAAATGGCCTCCACCGGCCAACTTGGATTTTTAACTTTTGACAGAATATCCCTAGAATCTGATGTAATACCCCATTTTTTGCTACTTCGAATACACTGATTCAATTTGTATGGTTGTTTTTAGGATTCAAGATCATCTAGAGGGCTAAACAAGATGGTTGCCGTCGAGGTCATCTTGAATTTTTAACTTTCGACAGAATAGCCATAGAATCTTGTGTAATACCTCATTTTTGACTAATTTGAATACACTGAATTTATTGAAATGGTTATTTTTTTGTTTGAATGTTATCTAGAGGTCCAAACAATATGACTTCCAATAACCAGAAAATGCATGGGAATCGTAAAAAGAGTTTTTATTCTATAATATATCTCCTTTGACCTTGAAATGTCCTTGACATGACCTTGACCTGAACTTGGGGTAGTACCCCAGTAAATGGCAACCTCAAGCCATGTCACCTTTAGTACCCAGTTGTGGGTGCCTCAGGTGTTTTGTGACTTGAAGCCAATGTTCTACAAGACTCCAATTGACCTCATTTTGCACTGATGTTAACGCTGGTAGAGGGTGTGATATAAGAGGGGACGGGTAATATAAGAGTGGGGTATTACCCCTCCAAGCCACATATAGTCACTGCCCTTCCCCCCCCCCCCCGATAGAATGGGTTTTGGATGGCTTCCCAGCCACAATATGTCAACTGCAGCCTTGTGGAACACTTCCCTGATACAAAAAAATTATGAAAACTAAAAAATGTTTTATTCAATATTTTAGCTGGTTTGACCTTGAAATGACCTTGCTACGACCTTGGCCTGAACCTGGAGTAGAACCCCAGTAAAGTGCAACCTCAACCCATAGGTCACCTTTAGTACCCAGTTGTGGGTGCCTCAGGTGCTTTGTGATTTCAAACCCATGTTCCACAAGACTCAAATTGACCATATTTTGCATTGATTTTAGTGCTGATAGAGGGTGTGATATAAGAGGAGACGGGTGATAAAAGAGTGGGGTATTACTCCTCCAAACCACATATCGTCACTGTACCCCCCCCCCCTAGAATGAGTGTTGGAAGGCTTTCCAGCCAATATATGTCAACTGCAGCCTTGTGGAACACTTCTTTGCAACCAAAAAATCATTTGAAAACTGTAAAAAAATGTTTTTTATTCAATATTTGATCTTCAAATGACCTTGACATGACCTTGACCTAACCTTGGGGTAGTACACTTTTATATGCCTGATATCTGACAAACCGTGTCACATAGCTAGACCATTACCACAAAACAAGATATGTACATGTATGCGGTTTCAGGTAGGGATATGCCCTGAAAATGTTTAACTCAATAAGCTTCTAAATGGCCGACAATCGGCCATAATTAATCTTAATGCCTGATAATGATAACTGACAAACCATGCCAGATCGCTAGACTATTACTTCAGATTAAATTGTGGCCTTCTCAGGGAGGCATATGGCCTGAAAAATGTCAATGCTATCAAATTTACAACTACAGCAGCCTGCGCGAAACCAGTCATCATGTCACCACTAAGCGAACGAAACCTCGTATTACTATTGTGTATCTGTTTAAATTGCTTAATAAGATATGTTTATACAGAAAAAAAAAAAAAAATTTACAATGGTCCATTTTCTGCCATTATTAACTTTAATACGATGCACCACGCGGTACCCTGGGGTACCAAATAGAAATCCGCCATTTTGTTTAATTATTTAATTTATTTTTCAATGCTGTACCCTGGGTACCAAAAAGTGTAAAATAATTTTCAAAGAGTGCAAAAAAGATTTTAAACGTTCATATTTTGCAAAATATTCTTGTTTTGGGGGCATTTATGTCACTAAGGACTATTGGTAAAACATCTTGCAATGTCGGAACCTATTTCAACGCAAATTGCCGCCATATTCACCAGGTGGCGCTGCCAATCACGAGGTGCCCCGGGGTACAACGGTACCCCGGTGTACCGCGTGTTGCATCATATGCCTGATATCTGGCAAAGCATGCCAGATACATGTACATGTAGCTAGACCAAATAAAGTACATACATGTATGTACCGGGTACATTTATTTCGTCCACTTTTCCCCTTGATGAATATCGTATCACTACTGGTGAGATACATTTCCCCTGTGGGGAAACCAATTTCCCAGGCCTTGGGGAAAATGAGGGAAAACTAGAGTTACCATTGCACTACTTACTGTTACACTTGGTCACATGTTAAAGCCTCAGATGACTGTTAGTCCTATTTACATGTCCTTGTATTAAAACCCAAGTGGCTATTCATATTAAGCTTTCTGAGCATAGACTTTGCCCACTGTTGCTGCACAGTGGACTACTCTTTTGATGAAATTTAAGGAAATCTGGAAAGGCGGTCAGTCTTATAGATGATTTATTGTATTTTTTACCATTTTAAGGTCAAATATCAAATGTAAAAGACCAAAAGTAATTGTGTGTTCCCAGTAAACTGACAGAGCCTATCTCATGGCGCTCACCTTAACTATTACATATTATATTTTATTATGAAGCAAAAAGAAAGGATTTTTGAATTTAAATGTTGTCATAATGCAGGCATCTCCATCTAAAGTGGTGTGTAGTCCAATTGAAACGTGGAGCGGAGATATATATACTGTATTTCGCTGGGTATAGTACGCACCTGTGTATAGTACGCAGGTACCAATATTTGTACCAACCGGTGTATAGCACGCACCAGGGTGGTGAGTATCTATACACTCTGTCTGGGGTGTGTGTGTGTGGTATGTCTTTATTACTTAAGGGATTCAGAATGTAGTTCAACTCAGCTGGTTACATAAGGAAATAATTGATTCGCTAATAAAGATTATATAAAATAATTGAAATCATTTGATTCATGAATATAAACATTATGAACAATATAAAATTAAGCAGAACTATCTGAGTATTATATTTATTTTTGTTTTAGTGTTGCTTTGACCACAAATGATCACGATATAACATATTAGCGCCACCTGGTGAAAGCAGTTATTGTCAGGTAAATGACAGAAGAGCGCCATCTGGTTAATAGGTCTACAGTCTAGTCTAAAATAGGGGCCCCACCGTTTATGATGGCTGGAACGGCGATATAATCTAGCTAATTTTTATTAGGATACAACGAATAAAAAATTCTTTTGTATAACAACGTACAAGTTTTTATTCAGAGTAACAATAATGAAATAGCACATGTATGATTGGTGATCTTTGTCATCATGATACATTTTGTCTGTATTTTAGAATAGTAAATTATAGGGCCTACCCATTGACTTAAATGTGGCAATTATTTCATGAGCATAATTATTATTATATTATTATTATATTATTATTTTTGCCGTGAAACCTATTGATATTAGCATTCTAATATTATTTAAACTTTCTACCAGGATACATTTCGTCTGTATTTTAGAATACCATTGACTTGATATATTGCAGTGAAATATGTAGGCGGGGGGGCTAAGGCCTATAATAATAAAACACGCTAATAATCAAGCCGTATACAGTGTATCCGACAGCGACATCTGATGAATGGAATAAAAGCTTCACTGGTCACGCAATCAACGTAATAGACATGATGAAGTAGGCCTAGCGATGTTTGATGAGTAGATTATTTTTTAAATTACATTAATAAATGACTTTATCGGATATTTAATAGACAAACAAATGCTAGGTTGTTATTTCACTAGACATCTTAAGTGTATTAGAAACAAATGTTCAGTTTCTTTATAGCTGCTGAAGTAATTTGCCATTTTTTTAATTTGAGCGAAAATATAAAGAGTTTGGAGATCTCAGTTTACTCGGGAGATGCAAGACTGCCTATTTCATTGTATTTATCAAAATTTTGATTGAAAAATCTCCACCAAAATCAATATATTGTACGCACCAGTGGATAATACGCACCAGGCTAAAAACGGGCCCAAAAAAGAAACAAAAGTAGCGTACTATACACTGCGATATACAGTACCCGGTATATGTATGTATTGTACAGTGTATGTACATGTAGCTTATATCAAGAAAGAAGGTATTCCTGTGTTTAGTGGAGTGTTGAGTGTTTTGAAAAAGGGTTATAAAACTTACATGAACACACTTATCATATGTTTAATCACTTAACAAATAGATAAATTTATACCATTGGCAATGTATAATAAAAAAAATAGCCACTGAATGCGTTTTTCTGAGAACAGTATATTATTTCTACAACTAAAAGGAGTGAATTTGCATGAAGCATTTTTGTGTCATAAAATCTTGCTAGCCTATACCTCCTAATTCTTTATTCCTAAAATTTGGGAGTTTATTTCTGTGTATTTACATGTTTCTACATCACTAAAGGTAAATCTAATAATTATATTATTTAACTACATATTTAACTACATGTTTATTTACAAGCTTAATTAAATAAAATTATTTGTTGAGATGTATTTATATACAGTAGATCCTGTCATCAACGGCCCTGCCATCAACGACCTTTTGTCTCCAACGACCTTTTGTCTCCAACCACTTTTTTTCTTGCACGGAACATTTTTCTATTTTAAACGACCTGTGACCAACGACTTTCTGTCTACGCGACTTGCGAACTTAAATATCTAGCAGAAGGTCATTATATTACTTGTGTCGAACGACCTCAACTTTTTTCGTCATACGACTTTTGGAAACAATCATGAGCAAACCGCTGCATGTCAGATCTGACTGTGTGGAAATCATGGGTAACAGAAAGGTATAACGCTGAAAGATCAGGCTGTTGTCGCAAGAGGCCTATCTACCTCAGACAGTGCTGTTACTGCACAGCAATATCACCTGGCGCCGGTAGGAAATCATCCAACCCTTCATGTCCAATGATCAACTAAAGATATGCCATATGAATCAATTTAATGCTCGCATTAGTCGAAAAGTATATAGAATTGTTTATTTTGCATAGCGCTAATTAAATATGTTTTAACCCTTTCAAGCCTGAACTTACCATTGGCATTGTCATCTTCATCCACTACAAGCCGCGAATTGCTGTCGCAATTCTCGACTTGTAGTGGATGAAGATGATTTGATGTGAGTGGAAAATTAAAGAAAATTGCCATGTATTAGTAAATCAGTTTTATGGAAATTGTCTTTCTAAAACCCCTAGTTGTAGGAAAATTAAGTCTGTTTTCAGGGTTGGAAAATGATGCTTTAATGCATCGTGAGGGTTTAAAGGGTTAAAATACAATCGTATTAAATTGTTCAGGGAATGTAATAAGAAGATACGCCATGATTAATTATACAAATAATATTGTCTATAGCACACTAAATGTCAAGTGCTATTCAGTTGTGTGTTGGCTGGTGGACATAGAGCGGCGCCGTCATAATTACGCTATACACAGCCTGTCAGTCAGCAGTACACCCCTCTCTCCAGACATGAGAGTCACTGACCAGCAAACACAAGACTTTGACCCAATGTTGTTTTAACGTTGGCCCACTGTCTTCGAAGTCGGCACGCATTAAAACAAGATTGGGTCAATGGCTCATGTTTACTGGGTGACTATACAGCTGGCACGAGACATTAATACAGGGTTGGCCAACATTAGAACAACAACGCGTCGGCCATAACTAATCCCCCAGTCACTTTAATACAATACACTGCCTTAATTAGCCGTCCACGCGTGTTTATTCCAACCTGCGTGCAGGGTGTACTTCCCACTACACCCTGCCAGATATGAGCCTGTGTCTACCTATCTGGGACCCCACTCCAGGAGGACACACGTGCCTTTCGTGCGACACCCCCCAAGCTTAGACATCAAAGCTAATCGCAACGCGCCGGCAATCAGACGGCACCGTCTGGCCTGGGAACATCAAGCCAAGTGACAGTATAAGCAAAGCGATGCGAGAACTTGGCCAACAATGTTCCAACGTTGTGACAGCGTCGATGATAATGGCCCAACATTGAGGCAGCAATGTGTCCTTGCCACCTGCGAAATGTTATTTGTACAGCCTCTCAAACAATTACAGAGTGTGTACAACTGGATTATACAGTCAAATATCGCCACCTCTGATTACAAATTGAATAATTAGAGCCTAAAACGGGGGATGACATCAGCTAATAAATCAAAAACAGTTTAAACAGTGGCTAAACTCTTGTTATTCTTGTGATTTTGTGTCGATATAATCCCCCAAATTATCTTCTTATGAACGAAAACGCACGCAAAATATGTGGTTTCATTTTGAAAAAAACACGTAATTTCGAGATTAAATGGGCTCATATAAAGTCAAGAAAATAATTCAGAACGTTATATGTGTCTCTATTTATGGTAAAATATGTATGCTATGACATACTCGAATTAGAAATGTATGGGTAACATATTTATTGCAATAAAAGCTATATTTGTTCTACATGTACCACTTTCACAATTTTGGGCAGAGTTTGAAATTTAGGGGAGTTGGGAGTCGCGTGGAGAGGGGTGCTCCATTAGGTGGAAAAGGCCTCATCGCATTCAGGGGTAGAGTGAGAATGAATACAACTGAAGTCTCTACAGGGTGGTTTATTCACACGTAGGGAACGTCCTATATGAGCGTGGTCCGGCCACATATACCCAGCAGGCAGACCCAAGACGTTGATTCAATGGTGGATTAACGTTGGTCCAGCGTCGTAGACTGTGGACCAACGTTAAACCGACATTGATCCAAAGTATTGTGTCTGCTGGTACGGGAACGGTAGAAACGTCCTAGTGTGGGCATAATGCTCCTGTTAGTGTAAACACACATGTGTATTATTCATCAGTAATGAATAACTGTTCCCTTTTTGTTTCACCAGTTATTTATTTGTTTCACCAGGGCTACATCATCTGTCCTGTAGTGACACATTTAATGTGAATATACAACGATCAGAGCCATGGATAACACATGAAATTTTAGAGCTGATAAAAGAGAGAGATAAAGTACTTTTAGAATTTAAACGCTCAAATCAGAAAAGTTCTTATGAACAATTTTGTAAAATTAGAAATTTGATACAAATTAAGGTGAAAAAAGCCAAAAATTCTTTTTATAATGACAAGGTTGAAGAATGTAAAGGGTCATCCTCCCAGTTATGGAAAACCTTGAAATCTATTGGTCTGTCAAAAGGTACACCTGGCTCTTCCAAAATTAGTTTGTCAGAAGGAGAAGAAATTATATTTGAAAATTTTAAAGTGGCAAATATTTTTAACAATTTTTTTTACTTCAGTGGCAGAAAAACTGGTTGACAAATTACCTAAAAGACCAATACATTTCGCCAAACAATTTTTAAAAGACTATTACCAGGAAAAAGGTGTTGTAGAAAATTCTTTTCATTTTTTGACCGTCGGCGAAGAAGAAATTGAAAATCTATTAAATGGACTAACAGCAAGCAAAGCCACTGGGCTGGACAGTTTACCTGCAAGGTTTTTGAAAGATGGCGCAGAGGTCATTGCTTGTCCATTGGCTCATATCATAAATTTATCTTTACACTCTAGTCAAATTCCGGAAGACATGAAAAATGCAAGGGTGGTACCACTCTATAAAAAACAAAGTAAAACTGAGCCTGGAAACTATAGACCCGTTTCCATTCTCAGTGTTACTTCCAAAATTCTTGAGAGAATAGTGTACAACCAGCTGGAACACTACTTGAAAGAAAAGAATTTGTTATATAAATTGCAATCAGGTTTTAGACCATCTTTTTCTACTGGTACTTGTCTTACTTTTCTTATGGATTATATACGTTCAGAAATGGATTTTGGAAATTATATCGGCATGGTGATGATTGACCTGCAGAAAGCATTTGACACCATAGACCATTCTATTCTTGAAAATAAACTAAAAGCTATAGGCCTTGATGGAAATGCAATCGCTTGGTTTGATGCATACCTGACAAATAGGATGCAGGTTACTGATGTAGGTGGAATTTTTTCTGACCCCAGGGTTGTTCCTTGTGGAGTACCACAGGGATCAATCCTGGGGCCTCTTCTTTTTTTGATATACGCTAATGATATGGAAGCATCTGTCTCCTGCAAACTAATACTCTATGCTGACGACTCTGCCCTGTTAGTATCGGGAAAACACATAAAAACTATTGAAAACGTTTTGGGGGACAATTTGTTGTCTCTCAGCAATTGGCTGATAGACAACAAATTGTCTCTCCACCTAGGTAAAACAGAATCTATTCTATTTGGAACCAAACATATGCTGTCAAAACATTCCAAATTAGCTATTTCTTGTGGAAATAATGAAATTACATCAAAGACTGTCATTAGGTATCTCGGGGTAGATCTAGAGCAAACACTTAGCGGCACAGCTATTGTTGAAAATATTTTGAAAAAGGGAAATTCGCTACTGAAATTTTTGTACAGACAGGCAAAATATTTGAACACCAGATCTAGAAAATTGTTAACATCAGCCCTAATTCTTTGCCATTTCGACTATGCATGTTCAGCCTGGTATAGCGGCCTTCAAAAACTATTAAACATAAACTCCAAATTTTACAAAACAAAACAATGCGGTTTGCTCTTGATTTATCCCCCCGGACACATCTAGACATCACACATTTCCTAAAGATGCAGTGGCTTCCAGTGGATGTCAGAGTAAAACAATTAAATCTCAAAATCATGCACAGGATTGTCCATGGCGGAGCTCCATGTTATCTTACTGAGAGTTTTGGTATGGTCAGTCAAGTGCATGATGTTGAGACAAGACATAGAACGTTGTCTGTCTCTCTGCCATCCACTGGGAGAAACGGATCTAAGGCTTTTAAATTAAATGGTATAAAATCATGGAATAAACTGCCTTTAAAAATAAAGAAACTGAACTTATTGGCACATTTTAAAGAAGCTGTGAGACTTTACCTAATAGATAGACTAGTTAGCGAATACAACTCAGACTTTCTATATTACTAGATTGTCTGAGTTGTATATAAATTTTGCAATAATTGTATATAAATTTTTTAATAATTATATATTAACGCTTAGTCTAGTCATTTATGTGATAATGTTATGACTAGAAGTGTATGTTGTGATCATGGAAAAATGTTTATTATTTATAATTTATTTTATATAAACTTTTTACAAGTATTTTC
Organism: Flabesymbios commensalis; assembly: GCA_964017125.1. NCBI lineage: Eukaryota > Metazoa > Annelida > Polychaeta > Terebellida > Flabelligeridae > Flabesymbios > Flabesymbios commensalis. The sequence goes on from OZ024906.1 coordinate 43,611,255, forward strand.
AATTAAATTTGCTGTAAACCTTTTCAGTCGCCATCTGGTCTACTTTTCAGGGACCACTATGGAAATAAGGGTCACCAGACCCTTTATAGTGTCTTTTATCCCTGGTGACCAGTATGGTGGCCCTGATTGTTTTATATCATGCTTACATGTACTGTTCACTGAAATAAATCAAATCAAATCAAAAACGCCTCATGCCTGTAAAGGGTGAGAAGCTACCTGGGCTTATATAACGTGTGCTCCTTTAGCGTGATTAGCCTAGCTAGCGGCCATTCTGAAAAACACTATCATAATCAGTGATATTAGAACAGGCATTGAAATGTTGCCGCAACCGTGTGCTTTGATCCACAATAACTACCAGTCAATGGTGGGTGAATGTCGCCGTCATTAGCACGACATTGAACCAGCCGCAGCACCCGCAAATTTTACAGCAAAAACTCATTCCTGTGACCAGCGACTTTCTGTCACCAACGACTTTTTTGTCTGGCCGAAGCAAGGTCGCTGGTGACAGGAACTACTGTTCAAATTTAAAGCAAAATACAAAAATAAACACAAAAATGCATTTACATGTCTACAGTGTATGCGTATGACATATTTCCCCAAATGATTTCAGGAAACAAACAATCATCTTTTTGCCCGAAGGATATTTTATCATTGATCAAGGCTTTTATCTTCTAATCTAACATCATATCCTTTTTTTCAAAAATATGCTGTTATTCCAATGGAGAAATTTCACCCGAAAGATTAATAACCTATGGGAATTTTCTCCAATAATACAACTCAATTTTAGATTTCTTATGGGCCATTCACTATGAGCAGTAACTAAAGTTTTAACCCAACCTTCCAAAGAAGATGGTAGCACAAAAATTGAACATATATTTATTCTTGTTTTCAGAATAATTACAATGGCCACTGTATCCTTTATGGTCAAATAGACTGGAAGAATGAAACCTACGGACAGTATACTTTCAGTAAGCAGAGCACAGGATGTGACTTCATCATTGGTTCTTTTGTTGCGATTTGCATACTTTACAGTCTTGGTATGGGATGCTATTATGCATATGCTGTGCGAAAGAGCGTGCATGACAGGGAGATTGCGTAAGTGAAATTTCATTCCATGTACAGTCAGTTCAATTCAACATCATTTCATTAACTATTTAGAATATGGTCGGATACAGTAATTTGTATCCATTATAACAGATTCTGAAATACCCTCAGAATGTCCATGGTCAATGTTGTTTTTATCTTCGTCATGTCTAAAGCAGCTGTCTATAAACGCTAGTCATTGATTACATTAGCTGGCTTCCTTCAGATATCACTTGCCTGTAGACCTCTTATCTAGTGCTCAAAGCTGATTCAGATCGGTCTCCCTTGGTAATTTCAAGAACAGCTTATCTGACTGACTGGATCGTCATTGTGTTGTAGGCACACGTTACTTGCCTGGGCTTGAATATACATTTTAGCTACTATTCTGTGATTTCAGAAAAAAATGTTTTTTAATTTAAAGATCACATTCCTAGCAACATGGGGAAACATGTGCAAGTGATTTTTTAAAGATACTACCAGAATTCAAAATGGCCACCAGAGGTCAACTCCATAATTTTTTGTGGGTGCAAGAACTCTGAAACTTAGTCAGAAATTATTCAAATTTTACTATCACATTCCCCACGATATCTAGATGTGCATGTGATTTTTTCAAGGTTTTACTAAAATTCAAAATGGCCACCACAGATCATTTCATATTTTTTTTTGTGGGCGCAAAAACAGAAAAACTTAAGTCAGAAATTATTTAAATTTTATTATCACATTCCCCACGATATATATGGAGATGCGCTTTGATTTTTTCAAGGTTTAACTGTAATTCAAAACGGCTGCCACTGATCAACTTCATAATTTTGTTGAACGCAAAAACTTGGGTAAAAAATTATGCTAATTTTTCAATCACATTCCCTACGATACGGAGATGTGCAGGGAGTTTTACTGAAATTCAAAATGGCTGTCACTGATCAACTTTGTAATTTTTGTGGTCAACTCCAGATTTTTTATGGGCGCAAAAACTTAAGTGAGAAATTATTCAGATTTTTCAATCACATTTCCTATGATGTGGAGATGTGCAGGTGATTTTTTTTAAGGTTTAACTGAGATTCAAAAAATGGCCACCACTGATCAACTTCATAAGTTTTGTGGACGCAAAAAATAAAAAACTTAAAGGCAGAAATTATTCAAATTTTACTATAATATTCCCCATGATATGGAGATGTGGAGGTGATTTTTTCAAGGTTTAACTCTAATTCAAAATGGCTGCCACTGATCAACTTCGTAATTTTTGTGGTCTCAAAAACTTAAAGTAAAAAATCATTCAAATTTTACAATCACATTGCTCAACATGTGTTATCGTGCATGTGATTTTACTGAAATTTAAAATGGCCACCACAAGTCCACGTTTTAAATATTTGTGACCGCAAAAACTCTAACCTAATATATGGCGGGGGATGATATAGGACTTCAGGACTCTTTTTTTTCTTGAATGCAAGTGTTGACCACGCAGTGGTTTAGGAGACAAACTTTGTTAAGAATGCCCTATCGCCAGGGTTTATTGTCCCCAGAACAAAAACACATGCTGTCAAGATATAACTATAAAGCAAGAAATGCTATCAGGTCCCTCTTGTTAGACAAGCAATACAGAACCATTTTAACACATCCCATGCAATATGGGTTTTTTAACTTCACTTTTGATCCACTGAATAATATTTATCCAAATACTTCTAAATATCTTTCTATCTACATATGATTGTTACATTTTCCCTGATTATCTATTTCAGATTGCAGATGTGGGTTATGCCATTTCTTCTTTTAAATGCCCTGGCAACATTTATAATTTTTTCTGCTGCATGTGTCATTAGTCTTGGTTTTCATACCTACTGCATGAAGATACTGGAAAGTACCGCTGCTAATGCCTCGTAAGTGATTTAAAATAACTTTTGTTTTTCTTGAATAATTCAACATTGGGCCACAAAAGTACATACAAACGGGAAGCCATTTTTTGGATGATTGGGCCTATGGCATTTATCCATTGAACGAGTGATTTATGACTACTAATAGTACCTAATACCATAACTCTTAGTTGGAATAGAATAAAAATAGAGCAGTAATACAAATCATTTGCACAATTACCCAATAGAAAAATCTAATAAACTTTAATTTAATTTGATGGGTTGCACAGTTAACAAGCCTCTAATGTTATTTAGGTGGAATAAATTATCTATTATTAATTATCAGAACGTATAAAAAACATGTTGTCCTGCTGTGTAATACAAAACATTGTTTTTTTCAAATATACATATTTTTCGAGAACTTTTGAAACCTTATATCTATACATATGTATAAATAGCATGATCAGATGATTAGGTGGCCCCTGCGATAGCGGTACCGTACACATATTGTACCTTAGCGGGGGTCTCTTGACATATTCCACTCACCATGGTTATTACAAGATATGTCAACCTATTATCTATGTCAAATAAATTATTGATTGATTGATTAAATATATATAGGCTCTATACAGCTATATATACTTATTGACTCATAAATGTATATTGATTATACATGTACATCTAGTTTGATCAACTTTGTTCCAGGTGTAAAAATACAGAGTCTGTACATTTCACGGACATTGATGAAGCTATCAGTGTGAGCGGAGCACAAACCTATCGCTACTTCACTGTTGCTCAAGTAGGTGGTAATCTTATCATCACCTTGAATTTATTTTACCCTTAAAGCTCTGAATTACAGTGTTTCATCTAGACATTTCTAGCATGGCGCAGCGCCATGTTGCCTTTTGTTAGCGCCATGTCGACCTTGATAAGCGTCATGTTGCCCTTCATGTGTGCCATGTTGCCCTTTATGTGTGCCATGTTGCCCTTCTAATATTCATTTATATAATATAATTTTACCCTTAATCTGTTAATTGGGGAGGGTGGGTGTTGGAAATGCCCATCCCAGTCAACTGGGTGCCCGGCGTGAATGATAAGGTGCCCTCAATAATAGATGGCGCCATGCCCCTTCTGAATCCTAGATGAACCACTGAATTAATAATGCTGGGACAGTGTCTGTAACATTAGCTCAATATCAGGTGAACATTGTACTAATAATAATATGGGGCGGATGGACCGGGTGGCGTGTAATGGAGGTAGGTGTGGACTACCACTACCATTATGTTACATTATACTGGGTGAACTCATCATATCAATTTACTTTTCTTTAGCAATTGACTACCGGGGTATATAAAATCATTTTAGAAACATATTATTTTGCTCAATGCAGGTGATACCGCTAACTCAATAAATTGAAAACGTAGACCCATTATTGTGCCAACGTCGCAAAGAATTTCACCAACATTAGGCCTAAACCAGCATTGGTAAACCTCTCATTTTGGCTGGGAACCTAGCAACATCACTGACATAATAAAAAAATAATTTGAATTCACCTCCCCATCATTGTGATGACAATTTAACCATTTGTATTTAGATGTTGCTACTATGTAGACCTAAACACCCTATGCTAGACTTTTATATCAGTAAATTAGAATGATGCAAACATTCATTATTCTATATGCTTATCGGTATGTCAAATAAATCCTTGATTGATTGATGAATTGCAAACCCTAAAGCACTAAGTTATACAACTGAAAGTTTTACCCACTTGAATTTGTGTTGCGCTACTGCGACCCACAAACTCACGTGGGTAAAAATTCCTTACATAATTATGTGCCGCTTGAGTCAAAACATATGCGATCTGGCAAAGTAAAAAATCATTTGAAAGACAAGACAAAGTGTGAAAATTCTTTTTAACCTGTTTTATTAGTCGACCAAATTGTTATTTATTCCAATAACCACTGTTATTGGAATTAAATGTGTGTCTAAACATCAAGATTTGCAAATATTTGTGCTCAAATTAAGCAAATATTGAGTAATTTTCAGCCATTTCAAGCGGGTTAAAATTTAAATAAATCAACTTAGCAGGATAAGGGTTAATGTACATTATGGAATTGGAATTTTCTATTCAAAATAGCTTCGACGCAGTAGCTTACAGAACCACAGGCTGTTTGTTTTTCAAAATATGTCAGGTGATACTTACATGTGTCACTAGCAGGTAAAGGGTTAATATATTATTCATTACTGTTGCAGATTGCTGCCTGGATAGCTGTATTGATATGGACAGCACAGCTGGTCCTGACAATCCTGAGAATGGTTCGCAACCGACGCCATCGATCAAGAGAGACTTTTCAAGGCATAACCACTGCCGATACAGACAAGATGGCATCAGCGTCAGTGGCCTAGTGATGGTATTTCAAACCAACCTCAAAGCTATGCATCCTTATTCTGATATGTGATTTTCATCATGTTTATGAAGGTTAATCGATTGTACATGATTTATTGTATGTTGTCTGCAACAATGATCCATATCCAAATCTTGATGCAGATTTTGATCATTTAATTTTGACCTGACCATTAATGAAATGCCTAGTTGAAATTGTATGTAGCTGATTGTGTCCTAGATTTTGGCCACTACTTAATTATCTACTACTTTGTGTCACATCGTACAGGACAGGAGGTAGGTTGAATTTATCTTATACATCAAATATAAAGGGATCTAAATAAGGTGGGTGTGTGTGAGCTCATCTTCCATTTTGTGCTGACTTTTGATTTTTGTAATTTCTCTGTTAAGTTTTGTTGCTATTATCAACTGTTGACTCAACTGCTGTTATTCAGTGTAATTTAGTTATCCTTAGTAGCATTTTTTTTTTTAGATAATTATACATCCCCTTTGTAGAGAACTGCATGTATAGATTCAGTATATGTATACATGTACCTGCTACTGTTTACAAAAAATGGGTTGGACTCATTCAGAAACCACCGCCGTTAGGAGATATTAATTTGCATTACTGTTGCATCGCTCATTGATATTTTTCATTAAGTTGAAGCTGACAATTGCCTGTCGCAATCACCACCTTCAAATGCATTAGACATACTGTTATTTTTACAAACAAGACAATAATTTACAACTGGTGAATTATTTCACGTAATTTCAGTCATTATTTTAAGTGTAGCCCATACTGAAAAGGGTAATCTGACTTGACATGGAGCATAGACTTGCAGAATTATGTTTACATACCGTGTGTTATTACTGTACCTCATCACTGACTTTTTGTTATCAGAAGATATCTACATAGATCTGATTTGTTTTACTTTTGAACATGATACTGCGTGAAATTTCAGATTTACCAGTACTGATTAATGACTGTCAAAAGGATAACTTTTTTCTTATTGTGGACTAGCTGACACTATGTATTCTTCACATCAGCTGTAATAGTAAAACGTAAGTGTCCACTTTGCGTCTTCCGTTTCTGTATACCCGAGCTGACAATGTCACACGTTTTTGTTTAACTGGTGATGTTACATTGGTCTGAATGTCTTCAACGAGAGCCATTTACAATTTTTGTCTTTAAATGATTTGTTTCAAAATGGTTAATTTTCGGTTCTATTGTGACTGGTATTTTAATTTTCAAGCTTTCAAAAATACATGTTTTGCAGTGTATATGATTTTTTTTTATTTCACAGGGATTCTTGATGACAGTCTTAATGTAGGCTAATATTAATTGAAAATTACACTTTTTTTCTAAACTGATACTTTAAATTAAAAATAATTAACTTTGTTATGAATAAGCATATATCCATGTATGCTGAAATATAAAATATACATGACTTTTTAATTGACACAGAACCTTGACTTTTATATACATAATATATATTCATTTGTATTACCCCAGTAGAAGTCCAATCTATTCAATACTCTAAATTTGTACCTAAAATTGATTTTATTATTTTTATTATTGAGTATATAATGCGAAATTGATTTTATATTATGATCATATGGCTAATGAATTTTACAGGGGTTTATTAATGGCAGCATTAAAAACGTTGATACTTAATATTTTTAGGCACTTAGAAATCGTGGGTTTCCTCCTTTTTCCCCTTTGAAAGTCACCCTTCCATGTCATAATAGTTATTATTGTACTTCTATATTCTCAACATTTGTGACATGAATTTTGCCTTTATACATTATGCGACATACACAATTTTCGAAGTGTAAAAATAAAACAAGAAAATTATTTTGTGAAATTCTGATGATATCGTTCATCATCACATACATCGATCGCTTTAAGAAATATGTATTTAGTACTAAAGTAAGTTGTTGAATATTATATGTTTAATACTCATTTAAGTTCTTCTTATTTTGTATGTACGAACATATATACTTTGTATACATATTTGTAGACACATTTATTATTACTCGAGCTGTCCAAATAAAAAATCTAATTTTTATACAAAATTTGAACTTGCATTGCAAGATGTGTGAAAAAAACCTACTCAAAAAACCTACTCACGAAGTTTCTATTAGATGAATGTTATTAATATTGTAAATATAAAATGCAGAACTGAGCTCGATTACATGTAGCTAGAATAAATTGCAATGTTTATTAGGTGTAAATTTACAGGCTGAATATTTCCAATAAATAAGTTATAGAATAATTGACAGCTTTGGGCCTTCGACATACATCCAGAACACTGAAATGCAACATAATATTTACAGGATTTCTGCATTTGATAGAAATCGTGGGTTTTCTCTTTTTTCCCCTATGAAAGTCACCCTTCCATGTCATAATAGTTATTATTGTACTTTTGGTCGAAGTGTAGTTTTTTATTTTTGGTGTTAAATAGTTTGTGAAAATCATTATTCTTATCATTTCCTTAATAATAAACCGATTGCTCTATTATATTCTTCTTCATAGCTCGGTCAAATTCGAAGATGATGGCTGTTCCATAATAGCTGAAGCATCACAGTCGTTTAAAAAAAAACAGAAGTTCATTGCAAGCACTATACACAATGTAGTTAAACTGATTTCTCTAAAATAATTCCATTGTTCCAACCCTCCCTGTAGCTCGGTTAAGTTCAAAAACAGGGCTGTTCTACAATAGCAGTTACTGAGGTCATCACAGCCGTTTTTTAAACGTAAATTTCTTGTAGTTGTAATGATTTCTAATAAAAAAAATCATATTGATCCAGCCCCCTAAAGCTTGGTACAGTTCGGAGATCTTTGATGTTCCATAAAGAAACAGCCATTTCTTGTAAGTACGATATTCCCCGTAATAATAAACTTATTGCTTGAAGAAATATTTCCATGTGTCCAACTCCTCCATAGCTCTGTCTGGTTTGAATATGAGCGCTGTTCCATTATAATTGTTGTTTAAAAAACTTTCAAATTATTTGTAAGCATGATACACGTACTCCTTACTAAGCACGATACTTTCCTTAATATTAAACTGATTGCTCTACATTTTTTCCATGGATCTAGGTGACCCCTATGAAAGCGACTTATCTCCCTGAAGTATGTGGGGGACTGAGGGGAGGAGGTTTTTGGAAAAATATATTTTGCACTTCAAATTATTGCAATTTATAACTGTAATGTGTGAAAACATTTGGTAAAGCGAGACGTCTCTACTATAGACGGTAATGGCGTGAAAGCCTTCCTAATTTTCTTGTTTCCAATTGCTTATTACTGACTAAACTGCAGGCGAGGGACATTGTCATCTTTAGTGATAGCTACATGTACTTATTTTTTATTGAAGTCTACAACAGAAATCTTAAGGTAAATATAATTGTGCTTTTTTGCATCACGCTACTTGCCTTGAGTCAGCGTTATACATTTAAGTGATTTTTAGATTTTTAAAATGTAGTTGTTTTTATTCTTTGCAGTGTATTTTGTGATTTTATATGGCAGAGATCTGATTCACTCATTATATGCCCATATCTAAGTCTGATGTTATGGATAAAATTATATGGATTTTATGATGCATGACTCATTTTAAGTTTATTCCAGTGTTATATATGAAATAATTATGTATGTGCTTATCCAATCAACATGACCCTGGCAGTTTTACGTCATAGTCAGGCTTTACGAAATCAATTATTATAAACCTACTTATACATGTTATATCGTATCAACGAAATGTAACACCTTAAGATGCTCACTTTCTTGTTACATGTACTGCTAGAATTTACGAATCACGCTATGTATGTAGATTTTGTGGGCAACAGCGTTTTTTTGCTGTGTACAAAATTATCAAAGCCCTGCTATTTTTACGATATTCACATTTCGTTTATTAAATAATAATATGCCTACTCCCGGGAATTATATATTTACAATTTAATGGTAGAAGATTTAGACGAGCAGCTGATGGTCACCCAACCAGAATGTGTAATTTTAAACACAGGTCCCTTATCTAAATTACGGATCGTAATAATAGTTAACAAAGAACATAAACTTCAATATAAATTAATAGCATTCGAAATACATTTTATTGTAGGCCTACACATACCAGTGAAATATTTATTATTGCAGCTTTAAAATTCATCCTTTCAAAACAAAACAAGGACTGGTATCATTAGACTAGTCTTAACAACCATTTTTCATTCACCATCGCATGTTAAGGCACGGATACTTCTTATTTATTATTATGCCTTAAACATGTCACCTAGTTTTTCTTGGGCTCCTGTTTTGTTTAGAACAAGATCCAACATATCAAATAACATTTAGGTGCTTGTTTCAATTTATTCCCAGCGGAGACGAGACATTAGTAAAATGTTGTTTCAACATTGTGTCAATATCTAAGACGTTGGCCCAAAGTTGAATGGACTTTTTTCTAGTGTCTTTTGTCATAGAGTTTGTGCTTACCCTTATTTTTTATTAGATGGCCATTGTAAAAATTGTGTAATATAATAATATAAGTTCTGTTTAAGCCAAAACTCCTGCATGCATTTGTTAATCAAGTCTTATTGTATGTACTTTACTTATACATGTGTATACCTTTATTGAATTTGTTAATGGATGCCCTGTAACACATGCATGTTTTGTTTTGCTTAATTTTATCATAAGATATTCAAACGTTTTTGTTTGTTGATGTAATCAATCAATTTGTTTTCCAACAACAAATTTATACAAAAAATTCTCATTGTAAATATCGTCGACTAGAGTCTATTCGATGATTTGACAGATTCGACTCTTTAATTAAATGTCATATACCACAGACGATCTATCTGGTGAGGGAGTAAATACATTAATTTAATCATTTACCTGCTAATGAAGCATAATTATAATATGGGTCATCAACATCTTTCGTTTGAATGAAATAATTGTAATGTAAAAATGCCGCTACCCATTAAAATCAGAACGTTTGGAATTTCAATTCCCTATGTTCCACTTGGGTAATACAAAAAGTGTAGAATCTGTATACTGTTAGTTTGAAATTGTTGTAACGATTCTTAGCTGACAGGGAATACAAATATGATATAAATAACGGTTAGCTAAACATGGTAAAGGGTTAAAGAGATATGACGTTGAATTTATTTTGTTTTAACGTTGGTCGGTGGACCAACGCTAATCCAACATTGATTCAATGTCTTGTGTCTGCTGGGTAATCTAGTTGGATAAATATATAAATAGCAATTTACACTTCTGTTTATGTTATTTTCATGTCGCATTGTATATTCTCATACCTGTTAAATGGTTGTAATGTTTGTTTGGGTCTTTGCCACATTACTTATTGGTGCATAATTGAAATACTGCTGCAATACCGGTACAGTAAAACGTACGTACATTGTATTCACAATTACTAAGAGATAGATAAGCGATCTATATTTGCATGTTACAAATCATCATACAAATCCATTTCTCGTGATTCAAACATATTTCTCCAAACTTAAACTGAATTAACATTTATTTGACCTTACAAACACAAGCAAGCATTTAAACACGATAAACATGGCCAGGAGAGTCTCAAAAATATTGTGTTGACAAATCGCAGAGATGAGAGCCACCCACATAAATTGAGCAAAGAGTGATATTAACCCTTATTCTGCTAATTAAATTTATTTAAATTTTCAACCACTTCAGGTTGTGTTAATAGTCCAAAGGTAGGTTATAGTTAGGCCAACACTTCTTATCTCTTGTCCTTTCGAACCTCAGCTACATTGTAGTATATTTTAACCTATGATCGCTAGGTGATCGCCAGCTTCAAATGGCGAAAAATATTTCTATTTATGGAGACGCTTTGCCTATTTGATTAGTTGTATTGAGCATCTAGCACAAACTTTTTTAGTGACAGTTTATTTGGTTTTAAACTCATAGTCTATAATTATGTACGGGCATAAGAGGACAAGGGTTAAGATCGCACGCAATGTGTCTCTCTGAGGAGAGATTATTTTATTTGTGAATACTGTCCATCGATGTACAAGGACTGGAGCTGTTCTGGTGTTATAACATGCACGTCCACTTACAAGCCTGGAGCTACAATGATCAAAAGTATCGGTTTTTTTACGCTATAGAGTTGCTAGATAACTATTTGTATAACAAATATTAACTTTCCCTACGGTACCACATCCAAGGAAACCTAATTCTATTCTGGTGGGTTATGCAATTAAGCTTGCTGTGACTTTTCAAACATTTTCTTGCAATACTATTTGCAATGACTGCTAGAATTTTTCGTTGCTCGTTGTTAGAGGTTCTACAAATCTAGAGCTCCAAATGTGGAGTCTCCTTAAACGAGGTCATTGACCAAAAAATACTGAACTTTATCAGTGCCGACTGAAATAGAAGTAGTTATACATTTTCCTAATAGATATATTAATCCTGTTGACTACATGAGCTGATTGGAATGGAAAGAATAGGATGGATGGATGGATGGATAAATGGATGGATGGATGGATGGATGGATGGATGGATGAATGGATGGATGGATGGATGGATGGATGGATGGATGGATGGATGGATGGATGGATGGATGGATGGATAAAATTATTGTGATTAGCTGCAGCTAAAAAATTGCATAAAACATACTACGTGACAGTGCGCTGCCAGAAAGTATTAGGATGATGTTCCAAGTCTCACCAGTTACCTTCAGTTCATCGATTGGAATCCACTGATCTAAATAAAGTCCCAGAGCTCAGATACTTTTAATTATCTTTTAGAGTGCAAACGGTCGGATGGTTGTTTCTGTAGTGGAAACATCAGGCCCGTTGGCCCCGAGGGGGTATTGTCGTCCCACTTCGTGCGCCGTATCCGCCGCCGCCGCACACAGCCTTTTGGCTACTACACCGACATGGTGCAACAGATTGAATTCACAATTCATGCAAAATTCAACGGTGAACCCCTCTGGCAATCTTTTTTTACCCAAGGTCAAAAATTAAAAAAATCTTTTGTTTACGCGATATTAACATGAGATAATTATTGAACCTCTCCAATTTTTTACCCGAAGTTATCCTTGAGCATAGAGATAACCTGATTCGATTTTCAGCTTTCCACCGATAATCAAAATGGCCGCCACCTGGGGAATATTTTTTTTTCGACTCAATTTTTTTTCAGAATTCCCTTGAAACCTGGTATACATAGGTTGTCATGGTCTGCGTGTTATATATAGGTTGTCCTGGTTTGCGAGTTTATTGGCATTGTCCGTTTTTCTGTGCCACCGAGAACGATCGAGCCCATCTTGATTTTTTAATTTGAAAATTACTTTTTACAAGGTAACTTGAAAAATAGCTATTAAATCTCTCTAATTTTTAATGTGAAGTTACCCATGAGTATGGAGATGACCTGTTTAGATTTTCAGCTTTCCACGTCCCTTGCAACCTGGTATACATAGGTTTTCGTGGTTTGCGAGTCTATTACCATTGTCCGTTTTCATGTGAGACCGAAAACGAGGCTATGACGGTCATCTTGATTTATTTTGATTTTCTCTTGATGCATAGCTTTTAGGAAGCAGTTATGTCAGATTTGTGTGGACATTTTGAGTCACTGCATCAGCCAAGGGGTGTTTAAGAGCTTGAACTGTATTTTTTGAAGTCCTGATAATTATGTTTCTACTATAGAAACGACCATCAGACCGGTTGCACTCGAAAAACATAAATAAAAGTGTATGAGCTCTGAGACTATTTTGTCTGTTCACATCTAATCCAGGCTATCAGACAAACACATTACACGTCGTCTTGGTGTGGTCAGCGAAACGTCATCGGGCTGTTTGACTTGAATGTATCATTCGAACAGTGACTTTGTCATTCAGTTAGGGGCGTATTCAAGGTGTTTTGAATGGCTGGAAAACCCCGTGGCAGCTCCCCCTCCCCCAACATCTGGTACTCCGACTAGTTATTGACCACCTAAATAATCCCCTTGCGGACATAGTCCCATTTCAAGTTATGCGTTCTCTGATTGATACTATATTTTTATTTTATAAACTTGTCTAGGGTGAAGTATTTATGGGTACTGAAAAACGTCAAGTATAATCACTAAAAAATTTTTTCAAAACATTGTGATAAATGTATTGTTTTATAGATTATTTAAGAATATATTATATCTTGTTCTGAACAGCTCAAGTCGCATGTCATGTATAACTGCCAAGTGAACAGACTGTAGGTTAGGCTATCCTTACTTGTATTGTTGGGCGGGGACCCTAGAGTAGTGGTTAGCACCGCTGCCTTTCACGCCAGAGCTCGGGGTTCGGTTCCCGGTCACGGCGTTTGAAAGAAACAAAAAATGTTTCTTCCCCATCCACGTGTGAAAGTTAGGATTGTGGGGAGCCTCCGTGACCGAGAGGTAGCGTGCTCGGCCTCAGACCACCAGGGCTCGAATCTCGAATCCTGTGTCTGGAGGACAGTGTCATCTCAATCATCTCACCATCCTCAGGAGGTTCTCCTGGCCCAGTTTAGCCTATATGTGCACAAAGGTGCCTAAAGCCCGATTCATTTAATTTTTATTTACTTGTATTGTTGGTCTCGTGTTTCCAGTGGATTGTCTCTAAATCAGCTTTAATATAATTAATGAGTGTGCCATGAATAATTCGGTTGTCTAAGAAAATCTACAGTTAGTTGAAATCGTATAGTTTTAAGATTTGAAGTTGAAAATATATTGTTTAATACTTTATCTATTGAGGATAACGAGAATATCTGGTTCTTAAAAAAATATCTGACAGCTGTCTATTTGTTTATCTTTTTACACCTTAAAGCTATACATTCGCGTAAAAAGTTGTATAAAATATTATACCTGAAGCTATTGTGGGGCCTATCATAATGTTGGGAGCTAGATGAGTTGTGAAGAACATTAAATTTAAAAGTTTCACGCCTAGTAAGTGGCCAAACATGAATAATAATCGAATATAATTTGAATACATTACTTTTGCGAATTAATTTTATCTGATAGTCTAGCTAACCTTTTTATTCCCATGATATATTTTAATTCTGACTTTAATTCCTGTCCTTGTTAATACAATATACTCCAATACAGCATCATTCACCGTGAAATTTTGAAAAATTGTTTTTTTTATAGTTTTTTTTAGTATATTCTAGATCAGCACCATTTGCAATAAATAAATCTGTCCTGTGCATATGCCTGTAAATCCATAAAAAAACATCGCTAGCTGGTGGACGATAATAGGTGAATAAAATGACAACTAGAAGTCAAATCATTCAGCTAGAAATATCGCTATCTTAAAATGGGACATGTCATTTTATTATGGAGGATGTTTAACACACCTTCTTTTATTTATATTGTATAAATTACAGGGGATGAAAGTGTTTTTATCTAGCTCCCAACATTAGGACATTATAGCTTCACGTGTAATATTGAATCCAAACATTTTACGCAAATGTATATCCTCAATGTATTTTACTTTTCATATGATCTGCACTATCACATTCAGCAAACAGCTGCACATTAAAATGTGTCACATAGCCTACTACTCAAGTATTGAATGTTATATAAAAAGGTCAAGTTGATAATTAAGCATTCCACACGGTCCTCCGCCGCCGTAATTATTTGTTTTCAAAATAGCTATCAATCTATCAACTGCTGCTTCCTCATACTTGAATTAGCCATCATATACCACTGGGGAATTGTTTTGATGACATTTTTATCCTCATATCATCAGCCCTTTAATTACTAGGGCCACTAACAAAGAAATGTTTTGTTTTTTTTAATTTGGCAATGTCAGCCAATAACCTGATTAACTTTTAGGAGCAGACAATTTCAAAATGGCCGCTGCACGGATATTTTGAAATTTGAGTAATTTGAAAGTTGTCAATCTCCAGCAGATCGTCTGTTAACTTGGCAATTATGCTTAGCGGTGATTACCTTTGTGAGCGAATATTTTCAAAATGGCCATTTAGCGGCCATTTGGAATTTGAGTAATTTTGTGATATTTACTTAACTCAAAAACAAAGCAAAATAGCTTTCATAACAAAATGTAAGATCTCACACAAGGATAACCCATGACTAATTTCGCAGAAATAAAATCTAAAATGGCGACCATTTTTAATTGTATTTTCTCATTATCTCGGTAATCTTGCATGATAACTAAAGCGATAATATAACATAAACCTTGAGAAAGTTTGCTGATCTAAATCAAATTTAAAATGGCTGACTAACGGTAACGGAGGGCTGCTTTTGTGTTCGTTTCCGAACAACTCTTTCTAGTTAATATAATAAATATAAATTATTTTAATCTTTGAATGGGTCAGTGGCTATCTATATGTGTCTTGTGTATTTATAAATATTCAATTTAATTACAATTAAAAAATATAAAAAGCAATGATTTGTATACCTCATGAATAGACGCTAAATGGATATATTTTGTACACAGATAAGTATAGTGATTAAATAAAAAAAATTGATATATTAAATATATATTGACTTTTTATTATAATTTCAAAGTCTAGGCATCTGCACCCACAAGATGGTAAGTGTGATACGTCGGGTATATCAAGAAGACAAAAAATAACAGTTTTGTCTCCGATGATAGCACAACCTGTAGGCCTATCCCGAGCTGTGTTGTGCAGTCCTGATGTCATGCTATTCCGTTTAAAATGACAATGTTTACACCGTATGTGTATACTTTATTTAAGCCTACATATATGTAAACAAAAAGTTTGAAGTCAACCTAAAACGATTTCAATCTGCTAGACCAGTAAGTAGGCTTAACGTGGCAACAACTGTAGCGGTGATAGGGCTACAATCAATACCTGCCGTCAATAATAGTCACACATTTAATTTGAATATAACGCCTCATGGCTGTAAAGGGTTAGACGCTATCTGGACTTTAGCGTGTGCTCTGCTGGCATGTTTAGCGTGTCCAGCGGTACGTTTTGATTAACACCTGGTGGTTGTCCTTTCAAGATACAAGTAATCTTAAATAGGTTTTCGGCTGGTCCTTGATAACAGACTCTGTGTGCGATACAGAATCTGTAATCATTGCCATTCGTAAAGTTGTGCCCCAAAAATTCCGGTGCGCAGACGATCGATTGCGCTATGAATTACTACGTCATTGTTTGATCAATTATTTTTATATCATTCTGTAATGACAGATTTATATCTCATTAGAATGCCATAACGTGGGGACCACTGTCTTTATAGGTAAAATCATTTCAATATTAAATTTAAATAGGGCTCCCCTCACATTTTTCATGATTTTTTTGGTATCGGCGTACACTGACCACCAGCATAGAAAACCACAGATTTTGCTATGCTGTCCAGCTCTGACGTTGAACCATGCAGTTCACGTCAAGCTTGGACTATTGGAGATGCGGCTACAATAACAAGACTACATAAGTCCAGGAGCTCCCGCTCCAAATTAGAATTTGATTTAAGCAATTTTGTGTAGGGTCATTAATGAAGTCCTAGGCTAGGTCAAAAATCAAGACGCAAGACAACTAGGTCTAAGAAGCTCAGTCTAAGAGTGAGATAAGAACTAGACAGTCTGTCAGAGATTGCAAACCTCCATTGAAATTAATGATCCTAAACAGAATTCCAGTAATGGTCTACCTATCTGGCACGGTTTACCCGATATCAGGCCAATCGAGGTAACTAATAGCTGATTTACGGTCACTTTGAATTCGATATAAACTAGTTAAAAAATGTAAGGGTGCATCCGAAACCTCAAATTTTGTTTTATAGTAATGGACTAGCATCTAGCACGGTTTACCAAATATCGGCCATGTGAAAGTGAATAATGGCCAATAGGCGGCCATTTTGCATTTGATAGAGTCTAAATTTTTCAAGATGCAGTCTCTCCTGAAATCTCACATTTTGTTTTAGAGTAATGATCTAGCCATCTAGCACGGTTTACCAAATAACGGCCATGTGAAAGTGAATAATGGCCTAAAGGTGGCCATTTTGAATTTGATCAAGTCGAAATTTTCCAAGATGCATCCTCAGCTGAAATCTCACATTTCGTCTATAGTGATGGTCTAGCCATCTAGCACGGTTTACCAAATATCGGCCATGTGAAAGTGAATAATGGCCGATAAGAGGCCATTTTAAATTTGATCAAGTCGAAATTTTTCAATGCATCCTCTCCTGAAATCTCACATTTTGTTTTATAGTAATGGTCTAGCCATCTAGCACGGCTTACCAAATATCGGCCATAGTCAGGGGGCTTAATCATATAATTGTTCAAATCGTTCCACAAGCACCAAATTTGGACCACTTGTAGCCCAGGTGACATACTTTTGATTTTTCGCGGGAGCCAAGCCGGGCTCCCGCCGTGGGCGCCATATTGGCCAAATCCAAGATGGCCGCCATTCATAACATGTTCATGTTATAACTTGCAAACTAATACCAGTAGAGACACACTCAATAGCACTTTTCTGTGATTTTCGCTCATGCAGAATCTATTTAACACGTTTTAAAATTGATTGAGAAATTATTTAACTTGGTAATATATATATAAATGGTATTTTTGCTGAAATTAGACGGTTTTAGATATACCTTAGTGATTTAAAGACTGTAATAATTCCAAAAATCATACTAGAAGCAAAATATTTTGGTCATGAGTAATAAAAAGCTTATTATTTCATTTAAAAAAACTTTCCTACCTTGAAGAGGAGAATATATTGTAAAATCCAAGATGGCCGCAGAACAAAAATCTTTTATAAGTTGCAAAAGTATTTTTGTCAAAAAAAAAAGAGATTTTAAATACATTATAGTGCTTTAAATGAGGGAGATTTTCTTTAAATCATGTTACATGTCAGGCATTGAGAATGACCTAACCATAATATTTCGAACCAGAGCCAGTCTCTGGAGTTCCAGTGTGTCAACCATATTCGAAAAATTCAAGATGGCCGCCATTCCAATTGTGGGCATGTCATAACGTTTCAGACTAATAGACGTAGAGACACAATTAATACCACTTTTCTATGGTTTTCGCCTATGTACAATTTATTTGTGATGATTTAGAGTTCATCTGGGAATAACTAAAAGCACAAATAAATATATAAATATATTTATTTAGCTATGTCTTTATACAAAATCACTGAAGTTGGCAAAACTCTTCATTCAGAATATATAGACACACATCTTACAAATGCTACTGTTCCAGTTTCCCATACAATTAAAATAAACAGTTTAGCAATCGTCCAGACACACGAAAGAAAGGAGAGAACTTTGAAATGTTAAAACAGAACACCACTCTTATCACCCAACTTTTTATAACTCCAGAAGCAGATATGATAGATTTCTTTAAATATGAAAACCAACGAGAATCCCCTTCTCTATCGGATTATGGTTTGCTTGGAGCGGGAAACAAGTCATATATACTGGCTTGTATCAAAGCTGCAACAGCCCGCGTTTATGCAGCAAGACAGCCTTTACTTCTGGTTTTTTATATGGTGCGCCCAACCAGAGCTGTAACGTTTGCAGAATATAACAATACGTAAATGTCGTTCCTTTCCTGGAGAATCAACTGACGTCTACAGGGGAGCGTGTCGATGCAATCTGGGACAAATACCCTGAAAAACTCAAATCACTGACTCAGAAGAGACGTGGTCTGAATAGGTGTTCGTACACGACTTGAACCAAACAGTGATGGCAGCACACCCATTCCCAAAAGAGGAGGGCAAACATATCTGTAAAAATGTAGATAATAAAAGGAGTTTCCTCTTGCATAAGTAAACGACTGGCCAGGGATGGTCAAATTATTAAATATTGATATGAAAACACTAGAGCCTTGCAACCACACAGAGTATATTTCTGCATCTGGCCCACACAGCATATCAGGGTCACGAAAACGTTTTTGTACGAACAGTTGACATTGACATATTGATGTTCTAGCTCTAAGTTTGTTTGAAAACGTGAGGCTTGCAGAACAATGGATTGGGTTTGTTAGTGGCAAAAGCTATAGATACATTCCTGTGCATATTCTACACCAACAGCTAGGCCATCAAAGTCATTAGCGTTACCATTTCAGTCCTTAACAAAATTTTTGTGCTAGACTCCCAGATTATGGAATGCATGGCAAAATACACCTGACAGAGACATCGATTGCCCTTACTAACGATCAGGAATGTTTGACTCTGGAAAGTGTGCATATGGAGCGCATTGAACAATTTGTTGTGTTTATGTACAACAAGACATGTGCCTGTTCATATGTTTAAAGGGACTGACCCAGGCTAAAATCATCAAAACATCAGTGATTTTATTTTGGCTTCTCAATATGATCATATGATGTAAACATGTCCATAGACTAGAACTGCAAACGTTTTTAATTTTTCCTGCTGCGCATTCACCAGTTAGGCTAGATATAGAGACGAAATTCCCGTATTTCTTATTTTTGACATGGTTGTCTGAAATTAGAAAACAGGAATTTCTAGCCTAACTGGTGAATGCGCAGCACAAAAATTAAAAAAACGTTTGCAGTTCTAGTCTATGATCACGTTTACATCATATGGTCATATTGAGAAGCCAAAATAAAATCACCGATTTTTTTATGATTTTAGCCTGGGCCAGTCCCTTTAATGATGCCAGCTATAATTCATTCTTCACTGGCATCCGCTCATTAGAGAATATCCCAGCAACCCAAGCCGCACTTCTCGAGCACGTTAAGATATCTGTATTGCAAGCCAGTTTTATCTGAAAGCAAGTAACCATCAGCAAAGAAATACTACATGCACCTGACTTTGGTATGGGATGACCATAGTAAGATATGTTTGCCGTTTTGACAATCTTTGCTGACGCAAGCAAGGCATATGCCATCCTCTTACTCTGTGGTTTTACAAAGGCATGTAAGAGGAATTGTAAATGCTGTAGAGCAGGTGTCCGATGCACATCGCTGTGCAAGTGCGAGGGTGGATGCATTAACAGTGATAAAACAGTAGAAATTAAGTTATGCTTATCATTGTGTTACTAAAACACTTAGCGGTTGATCTGGTTTATTGTTGAATTGACTGCTACACAATAATGCTATGTTCATATAATACCTTTAATTATCTAGAGCAGCATTGATATGAAAGCCATGCAACCGACCCTCTGTGAAAGAGTCGCCAGTTCTTAAATCTGTGGAGGGTTAATTTTGCTTGTGTAATAAACATGTATTGTGTATTACATAACATCTTTAGGGTAATTTGACATATTTCTATCAATATTAACTAAGTGTTAAATGTATCTGTATTAGCGAATATCATAATTTGGATGACACAATTTTCAACTATTTTCACTCACTGGAAGATTGCATCGTGGTGGTGAAACATGTAAATGGATGAATGTTTGTAGTTATAATTTGGCAGTTCCATCTTCGCTTTGTATATATACCAGCATTCTGAATGGTGGATTTGCACGAGTGCCATTTTGATAACAAATGTACAGACAGTTTAATTTTTTACTGTGTTATGTCCAGGCTAGAAGCATTAGAGGTTGAGTTTGTTATTATATATTGTGGAGATAAATGTACACATGGTACATATGTGACTGTAACATTACCTACATAGTCTTATAAATAGCTTCATCATCGCAGAACTGTTTGGCGCGGGTTGTGACAAAGTCTCTTCGTTTTTGTCACATAACTCATCATCTAAAATCTTTGCACTGATTACCTGTTCGTTACAGAATCAAATTTAAGTTGTATTTGCTGACCTACCAGGCTCTGACCAGTGGACAGCCAGTATATATTCGAAACATGCTTCAGCCATCGCGAAAGGGACACTTCGTTGCAGTGATCTAGATCAGCTGAATGTTCCACGGGTCAGAACCGCGGTAGGTATATGCCCTTGGCTACAAGTGGTCCAAATTTGGTGCTTGTGGAACGATTTGAACAATTCAGGGGTAAATATGGGTTAAGCTCCCTGACTACCATGTGAAAGCGAATATTGGCCGATAAGCAGCCATTTTGAATTTGATCAAGTCGATTTTTTTCAAGATGCAACATCTTCGGAAATCTCACATTTTGTTTTATAGTAATGGTTCAGCTATCTAGCACGGTTTACCCAATATCAGGCCTGTCGAAGTGAATAATGGCCGATAGGCATCCATTTTGAACTTGGTCGAGTTGAATTTTTTTCAAAATTCATCCTCTCCTGAAACCTTACAATTTCTTTTATAGTAATGGTGTAGATTTTCATGATATTCAGCAATATCAGACCTGTCGAGGTGAATAATGAACGATAGGCGGCCATTTTAAATTTTATCAACTTGAAATTTTTCAAGATGCATCCTCTCCTAAAACCTTACAATTTGTTTGATAGTAATGGTGTAGCTATCTTGAGCGGTTTTCATGAATTTCCGCAATATCAGGCCTGTCGAGGTGAATAATGGCCGATAGGCGGCCATTTATAATTTTATCGACTTGAAATTTTTCAAGATGCATCCTCTCCTGAAACCTCACAATTTGTTTTATAGTAATGGTGTAGCTATCTTAAGCCGTTTTCATGATATTCCGCAAAATCTTTCAGTCGGATTTACCGATGTTATAAATTAGGTCAAAGTGCTGGGTCAACTTCAAGGTCAAGGTCCAAAAACCTGAAAAGGCACAACTAGGGACCTTAGAGAACATGTATGTGCAATATGACTGTCATCGCCTCAGTACTTTTCGAGATTTGCTCCGTAAACGAAGTGTGCATCAAAGCTTCTAAATAGGTCATAGTTCTGAACCAAAAGTAGGTCAAAGTTTATATACCCCAAAAGACACAACTAGACCCCCTAGGGGTGTTGTGTGTAAAATTTGAAGACAATCGGACAAGTACTTTCAGAGATATTCTCCGGAAACGAATTGTTCACGGACGGCCCAACGCCGTAACATCATCATTTTCTCCTCTGCGACCTTGCGTATTGAATTCAAATTAAAAATATTTTAACCTGTCCATTATCCACATGGAAGTAACCCACAAACCAAAAATTGTTATCCTAGCTTATTTTCTTACAGAGTTATAGGCAAAAGAACAGGTAAAAAAACGGAGGCGGAATCCATAGCACCCTCCGTCTCACCTACGGTGACGGCGGGGTAGTGGAGGTACCAAATTGGCCGAAATGACACTTACTTACAGTTCTACGTGAGCCCTCCATAGATGCCAATATTATTCTGATCTTCGCACAAAGTTCACAGACCATTATCTGATTGATTACCCTGCTTAATTTAGATTTAAAAAAAATTGTAATTTGTAGGCCCTATATCAATGATGGCTGCCAAGACACTTTCTTTCAATTTTGTTATAAACGTGCTACAATCGCCAATATTTTTCGTGAATCTTTCTCAGATCATTGTCTGAAAAATGTATAATATTATCGATAAAGAAAATAGGATAAATTTATTTAAGCAAATAAAATCACAAAGAATAATAATATCAGATCTATGTTCAATTTACATGTAGAAATAAAAGAATATCATAAAATGTAATGTGTCATGTAGTTATAAAAAATACAATCGGAAATCACTACAGATAACACTTAATCCATAAGACAGAGTTAAACTATCAGCTCACGTAGACAATGCATTGTTGTAATTTATGATAGACAGTGAGACTCTTATTATTAGTATAACATGTTAAATGTAATGTGAAAATATATCATAATGAAATGTAACAATATTCAAATGTCAGAATTCTAAAAGTCAGATCACTCTTCCCTGAACACTTATCTTCTTTTATGTACAACATTTTAATAAATGTGTATACTTTAAATGTATTATTAGCATAAACTTGTTCAGTTCAGATCATGCAAGATTAGCAATAAAATAGGTGTCTTAAATCAACATGTAAAATAAAAGTGGTCTTTAAAAAATACAACAACCACTACCATGGAAGTATTTTATTGTTTCCAGCAAGGATATGATGTGAATATGTATCCTCACACTGGACAGTGAAGTGGTGGCAATGGGAATCCCTTAATCACAAGGTGGTGAACGGTATCTATACACCATGCAGCAGTCTAATTTAGAACTTATGCCATGGATTCTTCTTTGTAACCAGACGGCATTTTCATGGTAACAGAAGGACCCTGTCGTGACTGCATGGGATATCCTGGATTGGGGTTTCCTTGATACTGCTTAGGAGGCATGGTTCTGCGGGGTGGTTCACCATAGCCCTGGGGAGGTCCACCATAGCCTTGGGGAGGTCCACCATAGCCTTGAGGTGGTGGCATCCTGTATGGTTGGTAGCCCTGAGGTGGATGCATCTGCTGCGGTCGCTGTCCTGTTTGATAGACTGGCTGTGACGCAGGCATGGCTTGACCAATAGGCACGGGTGTGTGGCGTCCGCCTGGCGTATGACTTGGGGTCGTCATTCTTGAACGACGTTGTGCCACGATCATCGTACGATCCAGTCTGCGCTTTTCTTCGGCTATTTCACATGAAAAACGACGACAGCACAGGCTGCACTGCAAAACCAACTGTGTCACCCAGACACATGTCAATGTCCAGCTACAAATCTACAAACAATAATACTTTCTTTGAACATAATTATAACCATAAAAACTATTAGTCAAAAGAACACAGACGCCATTTTTTTGAACTACTATTCAATTACAAATAAAACAATTTAAATGATAATAATAAATATAAGTTAATTCAGAAAAGGCCTACTATTTTCACTAATTATATTGATGAAACTATGGCATTACAACATCATTAAAGAGCAAGGCGAAATATGACGAACCGATCTAAACAATAACACATTCTCCTGGGGGTAAATAGCAGATCAAATGGACTTATTTTAATATAAAGGTAGGGGTCTATAGCATAGGGCCTACCTAGTTGAAACTCATCAAGCCTAAGTGAATATAGCACAGAAAATTGACAATTCAAATATGTCTAGTCACTCCAGGAGTACGATATTATTTGATGTAACCAGCAGATCGGGTTTTGGACTTACATGTTTGAAAAAATAGCATAGGCTTGATTTGTGATATAAAAGTTTGTTTTATTTGAATGCAGATTGATTATGTTTAGGTCCTTGTAGTAAAAGATGAAAACATGATATGGAGCAAATAAACAAGCTTTACAGCCTAGGGGAAAACAAATTTTACATTTTTCTATTCTAACCTGATAACTGACTAAATCTAAGGCTGAAACTCTTATGAGAGTATGATATTTTTTAAACGAACAGTCCCTAAATGAGGCATTCATCAATATATTCAACCCAACGGCGTCATACAGGTTATGTGCCGTATCATTTCCATAGTTGGATGTTCCATGCAATTTAATCACTGATCTCTGTTAAAATTATTGAAGGAACTGTATAAACTATAATTTTAATCATATTCTGATAAATGAAACATACTATAGCTGTCAGCAACAAGGCATAAAAGTTAGATCCGTTGACACCATGAGGTCTGCCACTGATAATCCTCAATTTGTCCCATTCAACTACATTCTGTGCCTCTAAACACCTGCAAATAAAGAATTGTGAAATTTAAGACATAGGGCCTATCAATCTTTTTGATAAAATACATGTTATATGTTTAAAATCCATTGTAGTAAAAACAAGCTGGCACTTTAGCAAGCTCAGGGTTTACGGTTATCAAATTACTTGCTTCTGTTCTAAAACCTACATACATTAGCCAGGTTTACCATATACCTATTATAACCATGAAAGCTTTAGAGACAAAGTTTAATTAGATTTAGCCTACTTTGAGAAAGGGAGGGAAAAATGTGATTTGCGTGATTTGTGGTATATGTGGGCCCCATGAAACTTCTATTATAAATGTGACGTCACAAGTCTGAGTAGAACACACATAGCTCTAAATATAAATTGTGACGTCATTAAAACAGGAAATAATGTGTTTGGTGTAGCTGAGCAGTTTGCAACATAATTGGAGGCAAATGCTACACAATAATAATAACATACAGTATAACCTTATTATCACTGCTTATTGTCAATGAAATGTGCATGGCTAAATGGATCAGACACAGAACCGGTAGGTCTAGGTCTAGATGCATAGGCTACATGTTCGTATATATCTGTATGATCCATTTAGCCATTAAAAGATCATTAGTTTCGTAAGGTGATCGTACTCGCAACAGCGTACTCGCAACAGTGCTTTCACCGAGCAACATACGACGCAAAACTACTGGTTTTGAGGATAGTTTCTGTAAAATTTAGGGGATTTTTCGAAAAAATGACATCATTTTTTCCAAAGGTATGTGAAAATTGTCAAATATGCCAGTAAAGATTAGCTAGAAAGGTTATCCGGGGAGAGGCGCGCGCGTTTCCGCTGGAAAACAGCGAAAATTTCAATAATTTTGGACGATAACCACGTGCAATCCATTTTTCAAGATGGCCGACACAAAGGTTCTTGCTCGAAATCAAATTAGAATCTCTTCGATTCATTCCTAATAAGTCAGAATTTTGAAATATTTCCCGCCTATTCATGCCACTATAGGCGATTGGAAGGTGAATATTTTAAAATTCATTTTAAATCGTTGTACACCATAATTGGGTGATTCGATTTTTACGGCTAATTCAAGAAATATTACTAGGTTTCTTATCTGAAAAACTGAAAAAATAAAAAATTTGAACGAAATATCGCCTCAACTAAAACTAAAACTAAAACTAAAATTGTTCGCCTGAAATACATGTGAATAAACAGTCCTATTTGGTCTGTAAATACATTATTGTTAGGAACGGTCTTATTTTGCTGCAGGTGTCCCTAACATTAGCTCAATTGGCTGCCGTATAGCCGCACGCGAGCCTGCCAACCCGGCATCCATTACGAGGATCACCCCACGCTTTCAACTCACATAATTAGTATAAATTAAGCCGCCATCTTGGATCGATGGCATGACTGACAAACCCCACTCAAATGTCAAGGCCAAACTGGAAAAATTATCTAGGCACTGCAAAAAAATTTCAAATGTTTTTTTCTCAATCTTTAAAGAGAGGCTGAATTCATTTTAGCATAAACTTCTTGAAGTCCAAAATTAAATTACACATAGTGATAGTTTTGATTAGATATTCGATTATCTACTTTTCCGTACTTTCGCGCTGACCTGCTCCCTGGCGGTCAGCATCTACTAGACTAAGCCATCCGCCTATGCCGGCGCGGCGCTTAGTTTATGAATATGCTAATGAGTTGAAGCATGCGGCCCCACTGCACACGGTACTCGATTACCGTCGCGCCAACTCCTCTCACAGAGAATCAGCGATGCGCTATCACACATTGGCCTACATGATATATATCACGTACGCCACACACCGCCAGCTGCTGTAATCGGTGCAGCCACCGCTTGCCTCACATGGTGAGGCAGCAGCATGTCATCGTACATACATAACATACAACACCCTCACCACCGCCGCTCAACCTAAACCGACGGGCACCGGGGTATGCGCGATAATACAAATCGAAGCGAGCGATCGATTTTGACGTCACTGTGAATAATTTTCATGATGGACATTTTATAAAAAAAAAAAGATGTTTATTATTGGAAATATTCGTCAGCGAAATTATACTATATATCGTCTTTATAGACTACTGTCAGTCAAGAGTTGAACAAAATAATTCCAAAATTAAGTCGAACTGTAGACTTGATAAATAATACAGTCGCACTCAGCCTATTGATAAGAGAACGAAATTTTGTCATGATGGGCTAGTTTTAATCGTTATTTAATTAACGGGATATACGACTTGACAGTTGCGCTACGGCGATTATTTTGATACACCATGTGTTTTTCGACTTATGTGGAAAACTTTTCCACACAGGTGGAATTACCTAATACTATTACCCTATAGCTTAGAATAGCAATTTAGCATTTATTATGGCATTCTATATACAGTTGCGACCTACAATTATCACAATTGCAATGAGTTATTTATAAAATAATTTATTGCATCAGAACAATTCATACAGCTGCAGACAGCTTCTGAACCGCACCTACATTAGGCTACAATCATCACAATTTCAAGTCTACACTGTAGCACGTTTTCCGCATAGCAGCAAAACTACTCAACTGAACTAATAATCTGCTCAGCATCGCAGCAGTCTACAACCAGACCCTAGTTTCACGAACCTACCTCAATTTCATCAACTTCATCATATTTCAAGAACTTTTCCCCTGTGCACTGATTTTATGGATGTAATTTAATGGATGGAACGCTGTGGCAGGCCATAGGCCTTAGCAGCCACATTGTGGCTGGTGGCTGAGATGGTCAGAGATGCGTCAATACAACGTTCAATATTCGCATCAGTACTGTCATTTAATCACTGTCAGACAACACAAGCCAAGATTGTGTGAACTTTATTTACCAGGCATAATATAAATGTATGCCGTATTAAACCCGCTCAAATATGCACATGTAGCCGCATAGGCCGCAATTTGAGTGTTTTACTAAATAATAATGTCAAATATAAACTGTTTTTACGTCAAACGATTTTGACAGACTGTCAGATTCATAATGCTGACAGGCTGGTATGGAGTACGATATTTATCGTACAAAAAACATACACATAAAATGGGGAAAATTTGTTTATTAAAAATAAACATCAAATTAAACGACTACAAATAAAAAGGGCTTCACTTCAAATGTTGTTAATGTAAACGTGGTTGTAACAGAGTGAAGCCCTAAGACCAAAATAGGTATAAATTTACTTGACAGTCAGTTAACAGGATTAACCAGTGAATATTTATACATGTCTCTAATTGATCTAATCTACTATGAATATTTATACATGTCTCAAATTGATCAAATCTACTAGGACTATTTATACATGTCTCTGATTGATCTAATCTACTATGAATATTTATACATGTCTCTGATTGATCTAATCTACTATTTAAATGTGAACTTTGACTCTTGTATCATTACAAACAAATTAGATAATATCAACCAAACTATCAATAACAATCTAGTAATTGTTCACACAAAACCAAACCTATCAATAACAATCTACTAATTGTTCACATTAATATATTAATGAACATTGACTCTTGTATCATTACATACAAATTACATAATATTGACAAAATCTATCAATAACATTATTAAACAAGATTATCTGTTGTTGAGGAGGGTATGAAAACGGCACACAGACACAAAGTGTCTGACCCCCACAACACAAACTTACGAATGCATCGTAAGAGCACAAATGAATTCCAACCTCTCATCTGTCTAATCCACCATTACTTGCGGCATCAGAAACAACACTAATTCTAAATAGTGAAGTGCTATATAGTCTGAAATTTAGTTTTTAAATTGACATTAGGATGTCTACAAAAGTGAAACTTGAAATTTACATGTAATGCATAGATAATCAAATGATTAAAAATTCCAAATGTAGATAATAAGGGACACATTATCATAACATCTATTGCAATTATAATTCCTGAAGCAAGTCTGAGTAGTGTTTTGACTGGCTGGATTTATATGTCAGTGGAATTTTATTTTCTGTAAGTGTAAAATCTGACCACAGAAGTATACAGACCTCATTTTGAGCTGACCTAAGTATTGCAGACACACTTTGAAAACATAAGAAGACCACAAAACATAGATTTAGAAGGATTTGAAGCAAATTAGGAACATGAGGAAATGGTCCACATCTTGGTTATTGCTGTATTCACTAAAAATGGTGTTTACATATACATTCAAAAGCAAGATCTGAAAAATTCTAAAAAAAAAAAAAATAATAATAATAATAATTTCTTACTCACGCAGTTATTGACGAAAAAGCAAAATTTTAGCTTTTTCTTCTCTTCTACGGGAGAAAAAGGACATAAATCATTCACATTTAAAGTAATTTCACCTGTAAGAATGAGCTTGTGGATATTGTATCAAAAACCGACTGGCCGAAATCGGGTTGGCAAATCACTCCCCATCATGTTTTCCATTGTTAGAACAGCTGGCGCAAGTCCTGCCGAACTAACAAATGGAAAATCATATGTTTGGTTCTTCACAAAGTTTATTGCATCTGGCGCAAGTCCGGATGCATCCTGCCCATACTTGCTAGCACTGATTTCAGCAGCTGGCGCAAATCCTGATGCTAGAATAAACTAATTCCACCTGTAAGAATGAGCTTGTGGATATTGTATCAAAAACCGACTGGCCGAAATCGGGTTGGCAAATCACTCCCCATCATGTTTTTCATTGTTAGAACAGCTGGCGCAAGTCCTGCCGAACTAACAAATGAAAAATCATATGTTTGGTTCTTCACAACGTTTATTGCATCCGGCGCAAGTCCGGATGCATCCTGGTTATTGTATCAAAAACCAACTGGCCCAAATCCAGCTGGCAAATCACCCCCCATCATGTTTGCTATAGTTAGAACAGCTGGCGCAAGTCCTGCCGAACTAACAAATGAATAATCATATGTTTGGTTCTTCATGAAGTTCATTGCATCTGGCGCAAGTCCGGATGCATCCTGTCTATCATTACTAGCACTGATTTCAGCAGCTGGCGCAAGTCCTGATGCTAGATTAATCAAGCTAGACAGAGAGCATCATGTAGTTGGCGTATAAGGCATGCAATAATTACTGCGGCCTGTAACAACTGGCCAAGTCTTGTTGTAACTGACCTTGTATTTATTGACTAATAATATGTTCTTGCAGTAGTTTAATTGAATAATTATATTGCTTTTACCTTACACTCCTACACTTGGATACTCTTCCGAATTATTTTAATTTACAAATTATTTATTATATATATATATATATATCTAAGTAAGAATGATGAAAGACTTAATTCTTGTGGCCATTTTTTTTTTTTTTTTTTTTTTTTTTGTTATTATTATTCAATTTCAAAGCAGCTGGATCACTAAGTATACAAAACAAACAACATAGAAGAAAACTTAGACAGAAAAAGGTGACCCAAAACATAATTTCGTAGGATCCACTTGAAACCTAAGGTCACTTTGGCAAAGCCAGAGAATGGCCTACAGGAAAACCAGCCCCTGGGATTATTCCAGAGTCATCACAAATTGGCATAATTGCATTAATTATATAAAATGAAATCAAGAGATTATCAACTATATCTCTTCTCATTAATTTAAATTATTACTAATGAGAACGTTAAATCTTAACTTCCTAACATGAATTATTTTTAAATATCCTTATGAGCACTAATATTGTATATTTTAATTTGAGATTAAGAGTGGCTG
Organism: Flabesymbios commensalis; assembly: GCA_964017125.1. Classification (NCBI taxonomy): domain Eukaryota; kingdom Metazoa; phylum Annelida; class Polychaeta; order Terebellida; family Flabelligeridae; genus Flabesymbios; species Flabesymbios commensalis. The sequence goes on from OZ024906.1 coordinate 43,641,701, forward strand.
GTATGTATGCTTCATTGACCAAAAGTAACAAAAAAAGAAAACTCCAATCAAAGAGGAAAGGTGCCAAAAACATAGTTTTGACAAAGACCTATCTGAAACCGAAAGCTGTACTGGCGAGACCAGAAAATAGCCCACAGGAAACAAATCCTGACAGGAATCAGTGGGTCCACCACAAATTGGCATCAGCCAATGTGATTATCGCCTCCAGAGTTTATCAATTCTTGCTAAATCAAATCCTAGAAACAACAATTGCTCCTCTTATTTATTTATATTATTTGTAAGCTTTTGCCCTACAAATCACACAATAAAATGTACCCAAAAAATTTAAGTAACAAAGATGAACTCCTAAAAATGAGGAAAAAGGCCAAAAACATATGTTCCTGACAACAAGACCTATCTGAAACCCCAATTGCACTGACCCAATGTTGGGTAAATGTTGTGCCATCATCTAAGACACTCTTCTAACATTGAACCAACATTGTGTCAGGGTATCGAGTTGCCGGTGTTCCCTGCAAAAATGAGACCTTTAGCCAATGCTGTTTTACAGCTGAGCCATGGTCGTAGACGATGGGCCAGAAGTAAGCTAGCATTGCGTGAACGTTTATCTTGTTAAGGCCTATATACTGGTATGCCAATGCTGGGCTAATGTCGGCCCAGTGTTGTAAACAGTGGGCCACCATCAGGCTAACATTGTGTCAATGACTCGGGCTGATCAGCTGTAACCGCAACCCAGAAAACACGAGGCATTGACACAATGTTGTTCTAATGCTGGCCCGCCGTCTTTGACGTCGGCACAACATTAAAACAACATCGGGTCAATGACAATGTTTGTGAGCGACAGGACGTGTAAGGGCTCGCCACCTTCTCCCACCCCTCTCTGCCTCACCTGTGTTATGTTACGCAATATAACAATTAGGTCTTGGCTAAGATATTTCTATCCAAAAATAGCAAATTTTGTATTATTAAAAATAGATTTTTGGACTCGGCAGTAGAAGGCATTGCACATTGATATAATTTATACACTTCTGGTGTGAAATATGACCGAATAATGTAATTTATTGCAATGCCCGATCATGTGGTAAGTTACCCTTCCATTACGACCATCTGACATGAAAAAGGTAGGCCTACAAAGTATGGTGAAATATACATTGTTATTTATTAAGTTTATTTTGCCTGAGTTTGTGTCCTAAAATGAAATGAATCGGACTTTAGGCCACCTTTGTGCACATATAGGCTTAACTGGGCCAGGAGAACCTCCTGAGGATGGTGAGATGATTGAGATGACACTGTCCTCCAGACACAGGATGCGAAATTCGAGCCCTGGCGGTCTGAGGCGGAGCACGCTACCTCTCGGTCACGGGACTCCCCGTAATACTGACTTTCACACGTGGATGGAGAAGAAACATTTTTTGTTTCTTTCAAACCGCCGAGACCGGGAACCGAACCCCGAACTATGGCGTGAAAGGCAGCGGTGCTAACCACCACCCTAGGGCCCCCGCCCAGTTTGTGTCCTATTTAGAAGAAATATGGGTGCTGTGTGTGAGAAACAGTTGACATTTCTGTGCACCAGTCCTTATATGTCCAATATAACGTTTGGGGTCCCTAGGTTAGGTAGGCCTACTTTCGTCTTTAAGAAGTAGTAGTAGTAAATCATTGCTTTACGTCACTTTTCGGCACAAAAGGTCTTTTAAGTGACATTATATTACAATAAAAATGTTGTAGTCAATTGATGAGATGAATGATGTACAGATGATGATGTGAGGGTGGGGGTGATAGGGCATGGTGGGTTATTGAGAGCGTTTTCCTTCGCTCGCCCGATAAGGGGTTCTGGGCATGTCTAGGGGATATACCCCCAGACATGCCCAGACGGCCGGAGACTTGAGTTTCGCTGTACAATTTAATGATGAAACTCTTTGGCATTTCGCGCAGCTCCGCTATCCTCGGGTCGGATAGTCCCCAGAGTAACAATAGGAAGGATCACTCCCTCTGGGTAACTCCATTCATCCCACGTGAGAGACCTAATGTCAAACACGCTATTGCCGGTTATTCAAGGCTACCACAGCCTACATCACTGATGCAAGCACTGATGCGGGTGCTGTATTGGCTCCGCTGTTGAGCGGAGGAACCAGGGTACGCCACTGGCAATCCGCCCAAAGATTATAGCCAGATACGAGGAGGCTGCAGCTGCCCTTGGATGATTGCTGTAGACTAGTGCTTCCGTACAATGCCGTAACAGCATCCAACAGACGAAACAGATCCCTAATGACCCTCCCCGGATGGGGGCGAAAAGTACTACTACTAGCAATCATCCCAGTACCCCTGTAATTTAAGACTAAGCAATTTACAAATCTTGATGTTTAAATGGCTAATAAAACGGATTAAAGCGACTACAGTCGCGCTTAGCGGTTTAAGGTGATTTAGGTGTAGGCCTAGCGGCAACAACAGAGGAAGTTGATGGCACTGCCCCAAGAAGAGATCCGACAGGACCCGAGGAAGACAAAGAGTAGCACTCAAGCTATGTGATCGACTCCAATAACACTCGATATTGTTGACGCAATTGATTGACACAAGTGACATTAACTCATGTGAGTGCGTGGTGACGTGATGACACTTGTAACCTACTTGCAAACGCTTCTCCGGGTTTTAATAATAGCATAACCGACAATATGGTTATTGAATGATTTTACTTCTTGTGTGCCAATAAATTGAATCTTTGCTATTTCTATCAGCATGAACACCTGATAAATGTTTAATATGGAATATGAGGTGCTATGAATGAACCTTAAGTGTTTTATTTGTTATTGGGAAAATGCCCCCCCTTTGAAATAATAATGGGCCACATGCCCCAGCCCCATCATCTAAGGCCAATGTCCTCCACCACCCCCCCCCCCTCCGAAAAATATCATGGGCCTCTTGGCCCCCTTTTCCCAAGTTATAAATCGGGGGCACTGAATATGTAATAGTACCAACCTCATACATATAGTTTTAACTATTTATATTGCCGTATATTACCCTTCTGCGTCCCTATGTTTGGGCTATAGGCCCTATTAAAGGGACTGGCCCAGGCTAAAATCATAAAAAAATCGGTGATTTTATTTTGGCTTCTCAATATGACCATATGATGTAAACGTGATCATAGACTAGAACTGCAAACGTTTTTTAATTTTTGTGCTGCGCATTCACCAGTTAGGCTAGAAATTCCTGTTTTCTAATTTCAGACAACCATGTCAAAAATAAGAAATACGGGAATTTCGTCTCTATATCTAGCCTAACTGGTGAATGCGCAGCGGGAAAAATTAAAAACGTTTGCAGTTCTAGTCTATGGACATGTTTACATCATATGATCATATTAAGAAGCCAAAATAAAATCACTGATGTTTTAATGATTTTAGCCTGGGCCAGTCCCTTTAAAAAGAGCTATATTCAAGTTAAACTGAACGTAGATTTCAACCTAAGTCTATGCTAGAAACACAAATAGTAGGCCTAGGCCTAATTTATGTTCTTGTATTATAGACCCTATCCATGGAAGCTGAGATTCAACATCACATTGTAATATAGGCCTAAACATCACGCTAATAGGGGTCTAATTAGAAGTTACTAAAATGTGGGGTACCGAAGCCATAACTTTATTTTGAATTGAATTTTCAAATAGTAATAATAATAAATGTGTTCCTTTAATGCTGGATAAACGATGTAGAGGCTGGCACAACAATATACTAAATATCCAGTTATCCCTGGTTTAATGCTACTCCACCGTCTGCACTGCTGGCCCAACATTAAAATAACATTAAGTCGATGTAGCTTCTGTAGAAAGCATAGCGTATATAGCCGGTGTAATATATTATCAGATTATGCTTTGTAGGCCCACGCATCGCGTTGACTACTACAATGAGGCAATACCGCTGAAGTACAATCCCACGTAAATTGCCATCTTGAGTTAACTCTATGGTCTAGCTAAACTTCTGAAATTCGAAACCTTTGAGTGTTGATCCACTGTTCGCCGTATCGTGTTTGCTGGGATGCACCTAAAAGTATGCATACTTTACAAGTGGATATATGTAGGCCTATATTAAAAACGTCTCAAAGTAATAATATGTAGGCCTACTAGGCCCCTATTAGGCCTATCATTTTACTTTCTAAAGTAAAATACAAGATGTATGCCAGCATGTATATTATTGTGTAAGTTTAAACCCAATAATAAACTTCTTGTTTTGTCTTGTTATATGAGCGGACACACTCATTAATAGAATGCACTCCATACCGTGTGAGTCAGGTGCTGGAGTAATGTCGATTCAGTGTCTATAAAGCAGCTGGGCCAATAATGGGTTTTTTAATGACGCAGCATCATAGTTGAATTCACGCTTTCCCATTCATTGATTGTTTTCTACCAATTTAGTGTAGGCTCATATGTCACATATAACACTTCCGTGCGATTTGTCAGTTAAAATTGATTTTAACTTGATTCTGACTCAAAATATCATGAAGATCAAGAAAAAACTGGGATTGCATTTTTTATAGGCCGAGAAAGAGTCTAAAATGGCGAAATCCAAGATGGCCGCCAAAGTATATAAAAATAAACATATTTACGAATAATTTTGCAACTACATACGCTAGAGACATAAATAATATGTCTATTCTTATGTTTTCAGGTATGAGAAAGCCAATTCTTTCATTTGTTTTTAGAAAAAAATATTGTAAAGTCTATATTTATGCAAATATGAGCAAAAACAACCGGATATCGCAGTGAAACTGCGGCTAACATTGTTTTTGCTGATAGTTTTTTTTCTGTTTTCATTATGCTTGGTTGGTTCCCCTATGGTGATATCTGGTCGGATGTGGAGCTCTCATCCTTGTGGATGTTTTGTAAAACATGAAAATCAAAATGGCTGCCATGAAATCACTGAAGTTATATTTTCCATAATATTCGACATCATTATATTGCCTAAAATGCTACGATAAGCTTTATTATATATATTCCCAAGTAAATTACATACCGGCACATATATCCATTATATGCGTGTAGTAAGCTTACACATTACCGTAAGGGGCTAAATCCTCTAGACATGCCCAGAACCCATTATTGTGCGAGCGAAGGAAAACACCAATAACCCACCATGCCCTATCACCCCCACCCTCTCATCATCTGTACATCATTCATCTCATCAATTGACTACAGCGTTTTTATCGTATTACAATGTCACTTAAAAGAACATTTGTGCCGAAAAGTGACAGGTTAGAATATGATAGGTTAGAATATGAACCAAGCGTAATTGTTCAGATACACTGAGGGTCCCTTTCCCGATGGATGCTTTATAATGTAATTTCAATGTCAAATCATAGAAAATCTTAAGAAATTAATTCCAATCTGGTATATTCTGCGCATAATTCTGAATTACAAGACGTCAAATGCGCAACTAACACTTCTGGAAGGCATAAATGCTAAATGATGCCATGTTACATACTAAATTAGAAAAGTGAACACATAACTGAACTATTTGTCATATTTAGATATTTACACGAGTCAACATATGCCTATAGGTATTAATAACTCTGTGCTATATATAGATTATTTGTAAAAGGTCTGACAGAACAAGATCATACCATACTGTTTTTTCACACCCGTCCTCAAGCAGTTCACTTGCACAATTTGTCGCAAAAAAGTAATGTTTTACTCATTATTGGAAAAGGTTATGCTAAAGAAAATAAAGATTGCAGGGTTGGCCTTTACAGTAACAAACAAATATCATACCAAGGACAACCTAAGGTCATTGCAAAGTTCGATAAAAGCTCTTCGTACATAAAACAATTATTACGCATTTCTGGCATTTAGTCATACAATCTAAACCATCCTCCGCAAAATATATTTTATTCATTTGTTGCATCCAATTTATTCTTGCAGCTAGGTCTATATTTTTCTTCCATTTGTCATAATATTATGGTGATGGCAAAAGGCGGTAGCACCATCTGGATCTTGCATTGCTGTTGTAAAATTCCTGGAACGTAAGTTAAGAGCAGGCCTAATGTATCCTTGTGGCACGTATGTCTGAAAAATTTATTCAACATTTAGTGTGATAACCTTAACCGTGTATGGGTCTGGCCTTGAGTTACTTAGCGTTAGAGTTACTGCCCTACTACGATAAATCATATTAATTTATTGCGGAATATTATTCATAATAAATAAATGTAGGGTACATTATACAATTTGAATGAGAATTAAATGAGTTAATCTGAAATGAAAGAAAAGTAATCTGAGAAGAAAGAAAATTATTATCTAAAGAGCTATTATAGCTATGATCATGATTGTGTAAAGTCAGTATCCTTAAATTTATATTTTATCTTACAATTATGTGATGTACGTAATTATGTCAATAACCTTATGAAAACTGTCATAGGTACATTTAATTCAATGATAACTCAATATTACACTAACAAATATTACACGATAGATATAGTGATGCAGTTATAATATGTAATGGCGAAACGTAGTGTGAAACGTGAATCCAAAGTACGTACAAAGTAGAAGCCTTTTTTTTAGTTGAGCCAGAGAACCACTCTCAGAAACACTCTAAACATACTTTGTTTTTAATTATCTTCTTTTTCGATATACATTTAGAGAAAGGATAGTTCCGAAAATATAAGCAGCAATATATTAAAAATTATGACTGGTATTGTAATATCAGATAAATGAAGTATGTGAATCAGCCAGATGTGATTATAATCATAAATCACTGATTATTCAATCATTGCATGAATCTATGCACATATAATGATGCTAGTAGCATAAAGTAAATCACGTTACTTGTTTTCGGAGTGGTAAGCATAACAGTTTATTAAGTTTTGTCATAATTATTACATTCCTTGACTGCTAGAATTAAAAAAACTTCATTTTCGACATGTTTGAGGTCCCGACTCGAGTGTAGGTGCAAAAATGTGATATTGACGTTTGAATCACAGATTTTTTGAACTTCCTCACTATCGTTATATATTGTCATTAAAAACATCAAACTGAACCAAGATAACGTTATGTGTACATGGTGTATTAGAGCTGTACCGAGTTCTGTATTTTCAAGAGGTGACAATTGTGGTATATCTAAGGGTATGAAAATCACACGTACTGCATATTCAAGGGTCAATAAAAATAACCCAGCTGCACCATGTGTCTATTCAAAGGCTGCTTTGTGTCTCGAACATTAGGCCTAGATGAGTGCGCTGCGCAAAAAAGAGGGTTTTCATGTTTTTAGACAGTGACAAATAGTTTGTTAAAACTTTTAGGCTATCCCGAGCATTGTGTCTATTCAGAAAGGGTGTGTTATTGTCCAAATCTGTATAGGCCTAATAAATGGTATGCTTACGCTAAAAACTGTATAGGGCCTTGTTATTTTAGGCAAAATTTGTATATTCAAAGGTATATTTTGGGCGAAAAATGTATATTCAAGACTAAGGGTTTGACTATCCTTTCTGCACACCGAACCCAAATTTTCACCGAGTGCACCACCCCCTATAGGGGGATAACCTCCTGAGCATGGTAAGATGTATCTTAATTGGCACTGCCCTCCACACAGTATCCTAAATTCAGTTCAAGGCCTAGCACACAACCTCTCGGACACAGAGCAGATAACAGCTATGTTTTTACATTTTGTTGGTTAAAATTGAAAAAAATCAAGTTTAAACTGTTTATTTTTAAAATATAATGGTGTTATCTGTTTTCTCGTCTTAAAAACTATACAAATCGATATATTATACATGTTTTTGTGTTCATTATTTCAAAAGTTATGTTGAAATAGATAATATCTTGGAAACATGGCGGCCATTTTGGATTTGGTCAATTTTCATAGATTTAAAGAGTTAGAAAAAAATGCAATCCCTTTTTTTTCTCATCACTACTATGTTCTAAATGGGAATAAACAAGAAAATCACTTTTAACAAACATTTTGCACGAAAATACATAAGGGCATATACTAATTAGGGGCCTACTGGCCAAACGTCAATGATGAAGACGAGGACCAGCCGTGCATGTGGATTATAAAACTTTAAAATATATATTTTTCATTTTTGTAATAAATGAAAAGCAAAGTGTAACAGGGAACACTATTATGGTAGAACCAGAGTAGAAACATAGCTATCCATTATCACAGGTAAGGGATAGCAATGACATGACCGATATATATTATGCACATTTAATATGTTGTGCAGAATAAAATATGAAAAATGTTGGGCAGCGCCCCTGACGGTGAGCCAATATGAAATCCACAGGTAGGCCTAATGTGTTTGTATATATTATTGTTTATTCAGCTATAGGTCTATGACCTGTGAGCATACAATATATTCATACAATCATTCAGTGCAGTGCATCGGAGGTGAGTGGAACATAATACAGGAGAGACATCATGAAATATTTCTTATACACATGGCTTTAAAAATGAAAATAGATAAATCGACGAGAGGTTTTTTTTGTACAACTGAACAATTTAACTAACTTGTCCATTGAAGGTTTTTTCCAATAAAATTTTGGAATATATCTCTGACGGAGATCGTGGTACAGTTTACAGTCGAAAATAAAGTGGTAGGCCTATTCATCTTCAAGCTGTTGAGTGTCACATGCAATACAAAATCTTTCATTAAATGGTATTGGTCTGGGCTTGTGCCATCTGCCAGCAACAACGGCCAAATTGTGGTTTCGCGTATGAATTTTAGAAAACAGTATTTATATTTATTAATGTCTATTTTCTCAAGTATAACGCTATAATTTGGCGTCATCCGGAAATGTTTGTAAAACATGGCCGTCTCGCTATTAATAACATAAGAGACCCATGATTGTAAAAAATGGTCTCGTAATCTCTGTTTGCATATCTTTAAAAATAAGTTAGTAACGCCGCAGCTCTGCTGCTGCCACACTTGTGACAAACCAAGATCATTCAATAATTTTTTGACCAATGAGGCCCAATTGACAAATTCTCTCTGCATTTCACATTTTTGATACATAAACCTGTACATAGAACATACTAGTGGATTAGGTTTCCCGGATATAATTTTTGTCCAATATTTTAAAATTCTCAAATGACGTTCAATTATAAGAGGGGCTCTGTCGAGCTCACCATACACAAAGTAGCCTAATTAGCTGTGTTGGTTTTAAGGCGTAATACAGTTTTACAAAACCGTAAATGTACTCGTTCTACTGCTTCGGCTTTATGGAAACCCCACACTTCGCACCCGTAATGTAAAATAGGTGCAGCAAATTGTTACAAATTTATCAAAAAGAGAGCACATGAAATTAGCATCGGGATTATAGAGACTGAACGTTGCTTTTTGTAGACTGAATACAGCCTTTGTGGCTTGTGATGCCAATGTCTGTTGGGTGACGGCGAAACTGCCAGTATATGATAGCGTTACGCCTAGATAATTAAATGAATTCAAAACATCAATATACACGTCTCCATAAAACAAATGGTCATCTCTACCAAGCTGACCGCCTTTTCTGAAAACCACTATTCTAGATTTATCTACATTCAGACATAATTTCTATTGCTCACAGTAATCGTACATTACATCCAGACTTTCTTGTAACCCGGCGGAGGTTTCCGATAAAATAACGGTATCGTCGGCATATAACATTAACCATAATTTTAAATCGCTAATTGTTAAACCTGAACAACCTTTCACACGCATAGGCCCTATTCTCTTCTAAATCGTTAATAAACATTGAAAAAAGAAAAGGCGACGTACGCCAATATGGCTGCTAAATACAGCTGAAACTTTATAATGATTTTTAACGCGAGATTTTACAGATTCATACATATTATGTATAATATTATACATGTTTCCACTCAATCCAATACTTACAAGTTTCGACCATGGACAATTGCGATCCACACAGTCAAAAGCCTTTCGCAAATCTAAAAATGCACAATACAATTTTTTGTTCTGGCTTATTAAGCTATTTAATATCGAGTGTAAAATGAAAATACTGTCTGTTGTAGAGCGTCCTGTTCTGAAACCACCCTGAGCCTCCACATACACAGAATATATGTAATAACAATAGCGAAGGGCGGGGGGGGGGGGCCTGGTGCCTGCTAGGAATTCGTCTCCTGCTCTGACATTCAAGTTTCACAGAAACAAAATGTTTTTTTCTCCCTGTTTAATCGTAAATATTGAATATTGTGGGCAGCCTCCGTGACCGAGAGTTAGTGTGCTCGGCCGTAGACCAAAAGGGCTCAATTTCGAATCCTGTGTCTGGAGGGCAGTGACACCTCATTCATCTCACCATCCTCAGGAGGTTCTCCTCACCTAGTTTAGCCTATAGATATGTGTACAAATGTGGTGTAGAACTCCATTTATTTCATTTCATTGCATTTGATACAGCCAACTAACACCTGACTCAACGTTGGCCTGACAACATTACAGCAACATTTCAGCGAAGATTTTGTGAGTTGAGAAAGCGCTCATGAGTCTTCATCCTTAGGTCTACTGTGTGTATTGTGATTCCCATAATTGGCATTACGTAAGAGGGTGCAGTGAAAGTGCATTACGTCTACATGTGGTAATGATGGATTAGGACTACTGTATATTTCACGGCTGAGTAAGAAACATTAAAAGCTGATATTTTACAACTTTGTTGGGCATATTTTATGCAGAAGAATTAAAATTGAAAATTAAAGATTTCGTGAAAATTTATGGTTAACTCGGGCATAATTGAAGTACCAGAAGGAGTGATAATTGCACTTTTGTAATATTAAAAAGACTGGCCCAGGCTAAAATCATAAAAAAAATCGGTGATTTTATTTTGGCTTGTTAATATGACCATATGATGTAAACATGTCCATAGACTAGAACTAGACTAGAAGTTTTTTAATTTTTCTGCTGCGTATTCACCAGTTAGGCTAGATATAGAGACGAAATTCCCGTATTTCTTATTTTTGACATGCTTGTCCATAATTAGAAATCAGGAATTTCATTTTATTTAGCTTTTGACCAATAGGCCTACATATATATATTTAAAAACAGATACAAAAAAATATACACATTATATCATTAAAATATTATATACAACATTGGTCGTGCTGCGCTAGAACAAGCTTATAGAAGCCTCTGCAAGCTAGGCAGCAACTATATTTATATTCATCTATGTACAAAAAGTATAAGCATAAAAGTATAAAAAAATAATATACATAATAATATGAGTTTCCGGCGCCAAAACCAGAGATAAAATAACTACATATTAATATAAAAAGTAGCAAAAAACACATTCTGGAAAGCGTAGAAACCTAGAAAATAAATACAAGTGGAATATTTTTATAATCAAAATATGCAAGTTGCACATCATTTCGTCTCTATATCTAGCCTAACTGGTGAATGCGCAGCAGAAAAATTTAAAAACTTTTGCAGTTTTAGTCTATGGACATGTTTACATCATATGGTCATATTAAGAAGCCAAAATAAAACCACCGATTTTTTTATGATTTGAGCCTGGGCCAGTCCATTTAACATTGTAGTCCTGTGAAATGATTCTTTGTCAAGCATATGTCACTAGGTGCAGTGCTTCAGAACGTGTGTAAAATCAGCAAAATGTATTAGGGGAACCGACCATAATAATATAAATGCCAATGATCGATATAAATACAGAGTTTTCGTAAAATGAAAGCTCTTTTTATCGGACACAAAATAGATTATTAATCTTAGGCGAATCCCAAGCTATGTAATTCGTGGTTTGTTCGGATCTCGATTTGTTTGTAACAGTCTATTTTAGCATTGAAATCTTGAGGGTGGTTCAAGCCAAAAATTAATCCTAAAGAAATATAAATTTATATAGAACCCAAACAAGCAGATTTTATCTCTATCAAGAAAATCTTGTATTTCAAATACGTTTCAATAGTTCTTTTATATGTTAGATATAGTTTCGCATTGTTTTTGAATATGTTCAACCATGTGTCAGTGTTTTTTTAGATTGACTTCTATTGATCATCCCCACATAGATCCAGTCACATGGTCAACTTCAAAAATTCTTATATTATCGCTCACGTTGAATTCGTGTTTTTGTTAACTATTAATAATAGTATTATCCGTACGCGCTGTTAATTAAATGTCAAAGTTACTCGAGTCTATTTCTAGACTCGGCTCTAACTGTTACTCTTAACTGTTACTGTTAGTATACTCTATACTATAGACTATACTCTATAGACTATACTCTATTATTGCCATAGGCTCCTGGCCTAGCCGCAGTAGGCCAGGGCTAGGACTAGACTTTGGTCTAATTAATTTTAAGTCCAATTCTAGACATTGCACATTAAAAAATTGTAGCTGTCCACAAAAACGTATATAGGCCTAGTCTAATCGCTTTTTGTTTCATTTCATGAAATCAAAAATTGAAATATTAAAATATACGATGTAGACTAGTCTACCATCAGACTGGTTGCAGCGTCATTATTAGTGTAATAGTCGGCAGCACTTCCAGTCACTGACAGTGACATATTTTTAGAGTGACAAATTTCTAATACAAAATTCATCTGGAATGAATTTGGTTTGGACTGTTCTTTCATGATTTCAATAAAATGTAGACTAAAAAATATACAATCTTAGGAATTTAAGCGCTAGTGTTAACGTCAAATTAAGTTAAAAGCACAATGACCATATGATTTTGATTTAATTTAAATCAATGAGAGTGGTGATAGTTGTTTCTGAAATTTGATTTAAAATAACAAGAATCGATAAACTTATTGGGGCGATAACCAATTGCACATTTAAAATTTTTAGCTGTCTATACTTTATTTTATATGACTATATGATTCTATAAAGGAAATTTATGTTACAAATAATTTTAATAGTTTGGGTATATATTTGATAATAGCTTTGCGTGGTTATTATTGAATCTGCCTGACCAATTATTTGGATTATGACCCTTATCTTTGTCACATTGACATTGTTGGCTTTTCATGTGGTCTAGTCAGTCTCAAAACCTTACATTATCGTTCACTCATTCTTCGTTTCAATCTTTAATTTCCGTTGTTATTAAATTATCAAATTTAACAAATTGAGCATAAAACAAGAACTCTTATAACTGCAGAGTAACACTGGTCGGTTCCTCATTTATCAAACATTTGCGGAATGACATAACGAAAAAATCATTTGCATTTTGCATCCAAATTTGGATAACTTTTAATATGTCAAGGGGGATGGAAAATGTTTCATCTTTGTCACATAAAAATTTTGATTTCATTCAGTTGAAAAAGTACTATGTTAACTTGTTGTGATTCGCTGAGTAAACATTTGAGATGGCGTTCACTTTAATGCTATAGGCAATATTTATTTTATAAATCAACGATAATTGTGTCAGAAAATTTGTTTAACAAAGATTGATTAACTCTTGAGGCGATAACCACTTTGGCTGCTTTTATGCATTTATGCTAGTTTGTGGTTGACTCACTGATTCCTTTCAGGAACTGTTTTTCCTGTGGGCCATTCTTTGGCATTGCCACTGCGGCCTTATGGGGTTTCAGATAGGTCTTGTTGTCAGGAACATATGTTTTTGGCCTTTTTCCTCATTTTTTGGAGTTTCATCTTTGTTACTTAAATTTTTTGGGTACATTTTATCGTGTGATTTGTAGGGCAAAAATTTACAAATAATATAAATAAATAAGAGGAGCAATTGTTGTTTCTAGGATTTGATTTAGCAAGAATTGATAAACTCTGGAGGCGATAATCACATTGGCTGATGCCAATTTGTGGTGGACCCACTGATTCCTGACAGCTTTCGGTTTCAGATAGGTCTTTGTCACCTTTCCTCTTTGGCACCTTTCCTCTTTGATTGGAGTTTTCTTTTTTTGTTACTTTTGGTCAATGAAGCATACATACCAGCTGCTCTTAATCTCAAATTAAAATATACAATATTAGTGCTCATAAGGATATTTAAAAATAATTCATGTTAGGAAGTTAAGATTTAACGTTCTCATCAGTAATAATTTAAATTAATGAGAAGAGATATAGTTGATAATCTCTTGATTTCATTTCATATAATTAATGCAATTATGCCAATTTGTGATGACTCTGGAATAATCCCAGGGGCTGGTTCTCCTGTAGGCCATTCTCTGGCTTTGCCAAAGTGACCTTAGGTTTCAAGTGGATCCTACGAAATTATGTTTTGGGTCACCTTTATCTTTCTAAAGTTTTCTTCTTTGTTGTTTGTTTTGTAAAGCTTAGTGATCCAGCTGCTTTGAAATTAAATAATAATAATAATAATAAAAAAAAAAAAAAAAATGGCCACGCCAACTACATGATGCTCTATGTCTAGCTTGATTAATCTAGCATCAGAACTTGCGCCAGCTGCTGAAATCAGTGCTAGTAATGATAGACAGGATGCATCCGGACTTGCACCAGATGCAATGAACTTCATGAAGAACCAAACATATGATTATTCATTTGTTAGTTCGGCAGGACTTGCGCCAGCTGTTCTAACTATAGCAAACATGATGGGGAGTGATTTGCCAACTGGATTTGGGCCAGTTGGTTTTTGATACAATATCCACAAGCTCATTCTTACAGGTGGAATTAGTTTAAATCTAGCATCAGGATTTGCGCCAGCTGCTGAAATCAGTGCTAGCAAGGATGGGCAGGATGCATCCGGACTTGCGCCAGATGCAATAAACTTTGTGAAGAACCAAACATATGATTTTTCATTTGTTAGTTCGGCAGGACTTGCGCCAGCTGTTCTAACAATGGAAAACATGATGGGGAGTGATTTGCCAACCCGATTTCGGCCAGTCGGTTTTTGATACAATATCCACAAGCTCATTCTTACAGGTGGAATTAGTTTATTCTAGCATCAGGATTTGCGCCAGCTGCTGAAATCAGTGCTAGCAAGGATGAGCAGGATGCATCCGGACTTGCGCCAGATGCAATAAACTTTGTGAAGAACCAAATATATGATTTTCCATTTGTTAGTTCGGCAGGACTTGCGCCAGCTGTTCTAACAATGGAAAACATGATGGGGAGTGATTCGCCAACCCGATTTCGGCCAGTCGGTTTTTGATACAATATCCACAAGCTCATTCTTACAGGTGGAATTACTTTGAATGTGAATGATTTATGTCCTTTTTCTTCTCCCGTAGAAGAGAAGAAAAAGCTAAAATTTTGCTTTTTCGTCAATAACTGCGTGAGTAAGAAATTATTATTATTATATATATTTTTTTTTTTTTTAGAATTCTTCAGATCTTGCTTTTGAATGTATATGTAAACAACATTTTTAGTGAATACAGCAATACTCAAGATGTGGACCATTTCCTCATGTTCCTTATTTGCTTCAAATCCTTCTAAATCTATGTTTTGTGGTCTTCTTATGTTTTCAAAGTGTGTCTGCAATACCTAGGTCAGCTCAAAATGAGGTCTGTATACTTCTGTGGTCAGATTTTACACTTACAGAAAATAAAATTCCACTGACATATAAATCCAGCCAGTCAAAACACTACTCAGACTTGCTTCAGGAATTATAAATACAGTAGATGTTATGATAATGTGTCCCTTATTATCTACATTTGGGAATTTTAATTATTTGGTTATATATTCATTACATGTAAATTTCAAGTTTCACTTCTGTAGACATCCTAATTTCAATTTAAAAACTAAATTTCAGACTATATAGCACTTTACTATTTAGAATTAGTGTTGTTTTTGATGCCGCAAGTAATAATGGTGGATTAGACAGATGAGAGGTTGGAATTCATATGTGCTCTTACGATGTACTCGTAAGTTTGTGTTGTGGGGTTCAGACACTTTGTGTCTGTGTGCCGTTTTCATACCCTCCTCAACAACAAATAATCTTGTTTAATAATGTTATTGATAGATTTTGTCAATATTATGTAATTTGTATGTAATGATACAAGAGTCAATGTTCATTATTATATTAATGTGAACAATTAGTAGATTGTTATTGATAGGTTTGGTTTTGTGTGAACAATTACTAGATTGTTATTGATAGTTTGGCTGATATTATCTAATTTGTTTGTAATGATACAAGAGTCAAAGTTCACATTTAAATAGTAGATTAGATCAATCAGAGATATGTATAAATATTCATAGTAGATTAGATCAATCAGATACATGTATAAATAGTCCTAGTAGATTTGATCAATTTGAGACATGTATAAATATTCATAGTAAATTAGATCAATTAGAGACATGTATAAATATTCACTGGTTAATCCTGTTAACTGACTGTCAAGTAAATTTATACCTATTTTGGTCTTAGGGCTTCACTCTGTTACAACCACGTTTACATTAACAACATTTGAAGTGAAGCCCTTTTTATTTGTAGTCGTTTAATTTGATGTTTATTTTTAATAAACAAATTTTCCCCATTTTATGTGTCTGTTTTGTGTACGATAAAGGATATAATAGTCTAATACTGTACATCTTATCATGATAATGCATCTTAGAGTATAGATGTACATTCGCTGACACATTTATAGCTGACTTTTTGCAATGAGAGTCTGCAGCTTTCATTGTCATCAACTTCAATCCGATATTGGTTAATTTTTTAGAACTGAATTTCTGTTTAATGTTTTTCATTAAATGTTTAATGTTTTTCATGATTCAAATTTCTGCCGACTTTTACGATATGCGCATGTGTCTGCCTTTTCCCCGCATGCTCGGAGACGAAGCAGACATATGCATGCGTGTATAGCCTACTTTTAATAATATAACTGTTTAGCCACCGCAAAAGGGTGTCTCTTGCGTGCATCGCGCTGGTCACGTAGCCGGTCATGTCATTCACGTGACACTTCGTGGGACGACTCGTTTCACTTCACCCTGAAACATGTTTAAACATGTCTATTGCGACACATCGCAATTACATTATCGCTTTTTAAACCTTTAGTAAGGCACGGTTACGGTAGATGCACTGCAGACACCGTCAACCAGCGCGCCCGAACCAGGTAGGGATGCACTGCGAACACTTTCAACAAGTGCGCTCGAACCAGGTGGGCCTACTCACACATAGGGTATAATGCACCCCTGCTACGGCTGATTACTCTGTATGACGCCAGTTGTGATCGTTCACATTAAAGGCTCACAGGGCCCGAGCACGATCACTAGCACTTTTATTCCTCACGCTAACGAGAATTTTGGGATACTTTGCATTATAACGCTAGCGATAAACAAAACGACCCGCGAACGACGTTCGCTACAGTATTACGTATACTGCCTTTTTAACGACAACGCATAACGCACTGCAGCTTTACATCGTTACTATATGTTTAGCATGTGTTGGACGAACTCTCCATACACCTGCTCGATTCGTGTTGCTGATTCTCGCTACTACAGCGCCAAACCAGCGGGACCAGCCACTCGCATCGCACTATTTTAATTATACCACATTGTTTTATTATGTAATTTACGTAGTAATTTTGCAAAGTAATTTACGTAAACGATTTTGGTAATAATTAAACTGGATATTAATTGTATTAATTAAATATAAATAGGATTGGAAGACACACGTAGCAGCAGCATAACTTAAGAACACTGGTGTTAAGAGGATGGGAAAGGACATTAAAATATTTTTTATGCTGCGCATGTGATGTTTTCATCCCCCACCCACCCTGTATTTTTCGCATTCCGTTATTGTTGTAATAATGTTGTTTTTGGTGCACTGCTCAGATGGGGCCGACGAAACCTCCGCTTTATCCACAAGTTAGCTAGGTTTAACGTTGTCACTTAGCCCCGGGGTAATGTGGGGACTGCTTCGGTTTTCTTCGCTAGGGGTCAGCATCGGACGAGAAGCTGCGCCCCCGGGCGCTACCGACGACGCTAAGCCACGAGGCGCACTCCACTCACTCACTTGCGATCTACTCAGGGAGCAGAGCGGACCTGTTGTCCCTCTGCTCCCCGAAGCTCTAGCCACGAGGCCAAGCCGCCGCGTTCAACATTCCATCATCATCCTGGGATCCATCTGAGACAGTGCACAGCGAAGTTAAACTGTTAAATCAATAAAGCATCAAGAACCTCATTTATGGAGTCAATGTCGAGTTATTTGTGTACCGTCGTCCAGAGATGAGATGATGGGACTGGTATCACTAATCTCCTACTGGTGACTATTCCCACCATCCACAGCATATCAAAAGTGCTCATACTTTAAAAAACGTTTGTAGGCCTCTACCAGTACACAGCAGACCCTATTGGTAGACCATCCACCACCATCATCCACCCCCACCCCCCCCCCCAAAAAAAAACGTAGCGTACGTTGCAGATGAGAAAACACGTGATTTTCATAAAAGAGATAGGGCATCTTTTAACCCTTTATAGCCCAGGTTTTAAAAACAACGTCATGACTCAACGGCCACTGCCCCCCCCCCCCCCGTTCAAGGTCCCAAAAAACAGATTTTGGGCAATATATGCTTCAGAATGCGTCATTTGAGGCCTTAGATTTCAACATTTTCCGGACCACTCCAGAGGATATATATAAGAGGGCTTTGTCAGCTGTAGGCCCTAGTGAGTATAAATTTCCGAAAAAAATAAGCGCGCCCCCCCCCCCCTCCCCCGTCTTTCAATTCTCGGATCCGCCACTGACGTGGGCCTATGGCTGTGGAAGGGTTGCGTGACAAAGACGTCTGGTCCGAAAACACATACAACGTACTAGATGAATCATTTAGAATGTTCTGTTTTAAAAAATAACAGCCTACTGATCCCACTTTAGTAAAAACACAAAATATGCTACGAAAATAATAGGCAGATTTGTTTTTAATTTGCGAAACGTAGTAAGGTGCAAACCACCACTTATCTATGGGAAAAGCTATATAGTAGCCTATAGGTCTAACGTTACTTCTGAAATTTGCGAACTAAATGCGACGGCCCTGAAACTGAAATTCTCATATCGCCCCACCCCCCATTACGAGATCAGTAAAATAGACAGCGATACAGTAACAAGACAACACCCAATAATTATCAGCTGATTTATAAGCCATCTCAGATAAAACGTGACGTTGACACGGCGTTATATAGACTAATGCTGGGCAACCGTCTTTGATATTGGGCTAACAATAGACCCCGCAATAATATGAACGAACACTGATTAAAAGTCTCGCGTTTGGTGGGATAACCTGATATATCATGCCTGACCCTGGATTAGTGTAATCAGCGTCTGTGGAATTAAATACAGCGGCAGGACTTTTCACTGATTTATAAATACATGGATTAGTGAGCAGTAAAATCTGTTCTTATCCAAGTCGGTCTACATACATCCTGCCACAGACATTAGTCAGGTAGCTAATAGCATCAAATTTTAGGATTATCGTTATCGGGCGAATAAAACGAGTCAGTAGCCTGTTCAATTTAGTCTAGTAGCCGAAAATTATTTTCTACTTAAGACGCCGAAAAGTGACTAAATCCAAGATGCCGCAATTTGTATAAGATGAAACAATAAAATGAAATTATTTTCCACAAAATAGACGCAGATTCTTGATTTTGGTGTCTAGCATACGGATTTCAGTTATGACTGACATGGTGATGTAGTCAGTAGGGCCTAAGTACTTTAGACATGTTAGACTGTGAATTGTGAATACAATCCAAGATAGCCGCCATTCGTGCAAAGTAACACAATAAATTGATAATATTTTTGACAGAACAGGAGCAAAATCATATATTTTTTTCCAAGCATGTCTGACATAGGGGTGTGGCCAGAACGTACTTTAGTCATTGTATTGTGAGTAAAATCCAAGATGACTGCCATTTGTGTAAGGTCAAAACAATACATTAATTTAATTTTCGACAAAATAGAAGGAGTTTCACGATTTAGGTGTATGCCATTGGTTTTCCAGGTATGCCCTATTTAGTTCTGTGAGTTTAAACATTTTATTGTGGGTAATATTAATATTAATGGCCACCATTTGACAAGGTCAAACAAAATTCGTGTCAATCAAAAATTTGGTTTTATTTTAGACATTATATCAGAAGGATATTGATGACTTTGGTGTCAACCATAAGATTTTCTTATAGGCCCTCCACATCACCTGGTGGCATTATCCAGAAACCACTTTAGACACTTCAGATTCAAGAAACCAAAATGGCGGCCATCAAACAAACAAAATGGGCAACAGGAGGGGGTGATAACAGAGTAGAAAATGTCTAACTTTAATTTGCTGGAAGTAACATAGCTATATTGGTGTCTACCATAGTGGTCTCAGATAGGTAGCCCCCATGTGACAATGTTGGTGTCATTTAAAACAACTCTAGAGAAGGTCCGTCGATGTAGTAAAAACCGGGAGTAAATTCGAGATGGCGGCCATAAGACAAGCAAAATGACCATGAAAGAGACATGGCCGTGCAAGAAATGTGTATAACCTTTGCCGGGATTATGATAAATCTGTAGACCGTATTCGTTCGTGGCTCTGTGACGGCTCTATGGCTCTGAATCCCAATGAAAAGTTTGTGTCACAGGAAATAGGCCTCTATGTAAAAATCATACATTGTTGTTACCAAAATCGCGAATCTGCTTCCATTCTGAAAATTGTAAATTATATTATTTTTTGGTTTTCACAAATGGCGGCCATCTTGAATTTTACCCAAAATGCATTGTCTGAAGAAATTTCCAACCACACCACTATGTCGGGCATACCTGAAAACCATATGGTAGACACCAAAATTATGCTATTCCGTCCAATCTGTCGAAAATGATGCCAATTTATAGCCTAACATTGAAGAAATGGAGGCCATCTTGGATTTTACCCACAATGCAATGTCCAAAGTAATTTCTGGCCACACGAAAACCCTATGGTATAGCCACCGAAATCATAAGTCTGCTTATATTCTATCGAAAATTATATCAATTTAATCTTCGACCTTTGTCGAAACGGCGGCCATTTTGGATTTTTACGTCTTACGTCATCACTTCACGAGTTGGTAATTAGTGGGTCCTAATAGAGCGTCATAAAAACTTTGGTGCTTTTATCCGCCAAGTAACGATACTTTAGCCAAGCTACCTGACTACATGGCTGTTGTACGTCGCACTGTGCAAGCAGAAAACACGAAACTTTGAGCCGATATTATCATGGTTATCAGGTTATTAAAACATGTAAAATATTGGGCAAGCGTGACAAAGTGTATCTAGGCTACATTACAACAGCATTGGGTCAACGTCTCGTGTTTGCTGGGAGTCGGGGTGGATTAGCACAGCACGTACACTATTTATGCTGGTTAACTGTTGGCCCAGCGTCTGCAGCGTCAGGCTAACACTGACCAACTGATCATGTATTTTTACTACCTACGCAGGACCGATCGGCATTATCTTAAATGATAAATCACGACACGGCTCAACTTCTTAGTTGTGTATATTCGAAGGCTTTAAATTGTTAGCTGAACCATAGGACCAAATGTCCATTCTGATATACTTGCTATAGTCTCCTCGCCAAGACACATACACAGTTTTGTTTGCCCATTCATTGTAATTGCACACATGCTCCAAGAAACATAATGTTGTTTTGATAAACTATTCACGGAAATTATACGGAAATTATACGGAAATTATACGTATAGGCCTAATTTAGAGGCTGTTCAACAATTACGTAACGCTGTTTTGAGAGATTTTTGACCCCCTCCCCTTCCCCCTTCGTAACGCTTTTTAATGTTGTGTTGACCACGGTCCGTAACGCATCGCTTAAGCCCCCCCCCCCTTCCCCTCTAGGCGTTGCGTAATTGTTGAACGACCCCTTATGCACACAAAAAGAATAATGTCGGTGAATACTGAGCCTTGTATATATATATTTAAATCTACTTACGTAGCTGATAGTCCCATCTCTCCCATACTCTCACCAAGCCATTCACAAAACCGACTAGTTCCAGTAGTTAGGACACAGGCAGAGCAAAGCATCAGTAGGCAAATCAATGTATCACATACCAATAAAATAGGGTTCATTCCCTTATAGACATACTGGATTGTCCACTTGTCGAAATGACTGCAAAACAGATGATATTTGTGTGGATGACATGCATAAGAGTAAACAAATATGCAGGCGCAGATCCACAGGGGGGGGCCCAAATTCTTTCAAAAATCCCCTAAATTGGCCAAAAACGTCTTGGAAGCGAGCCCCCGAAGCCACTGCGCCCCTCCTTTTTCAAATCCCGGATCCGCCCCTGATATGATACTTTAAGCATGATAAGGAGAAGCTACACTCAGCTAATAGGCCCACCACACTACGGTTAACCCTTTCAGCGCGGAGACCGTCTTCAGATGTCAGAATCTGACGTATCGTTACATTTTGACGTCTACAGACGGTTCCCACACTTAAGAATTAAAAAATACGATGGCCATAGACCTATAACATAGGTATTGAAATGAAGCGCAAAGATCTAACAAATACATTTATGATGATTTTAAATTGAAAAATAACATTGGTCTCCATGATTTATAGAAAAATAATGCAACGTTGTAAGGATTAAATAAAATTCACTGCTCAGCAGAGCAGTTATTGATTTTTGCCAAAGTTGCATATGGCAGTATAGTTACAGTGAAGTATGGTAATAACATTTCTAATAACTATTCCAAAATAGTTACTGTCCTTCTTTTCAGATAATAATGTAACGTTATATTACATACCCTGAATTTTGTCTCTTGTCATCCTGTCTTCCATCCAGACGATGATACAGAGGCTCGGTCGGTGTATATCCTTCATGTGGCGCTTTAGGAAACAGGGCCACAACACTAAAAAGGATCATAAGGATTGGGAATATGACGGCAAGTGCCAGGTTCATGTATAAAACGAAATCACATGCCGATTCACTCCATGGCCATATTGTGGTGTTGTCCCATACAATTTGAGCAAACAATATACAGTTTCCTTCAAAATTTCTCTGAAAAAAAATAAGAAAAATAAATATACGACTAACAGTTTGCAATTAATTGAAGTAGGTGCTTATGTGTTATAATGAATTGTTCTCATAATTCTCATCATAATTTAGTCAAGTAATTATTTTATTGCAAAAATAAGACAAATGTACTACACTCTTTCTGGCATGGGTGAGGTTTCAATTAAAGACACACACATTGAAACTCCGCCCATTATTAACATGTCTAATTTTAGCCAAATATAGAAGTTCCCATACAGAGGTATGTAGCGCTGACCCAACATTTAACATGTTGAAGCTGTACTGATTCAACGAATGGAGCAGTGGTCATTGCGTGTCCATACACTGTCTCATATTATAAATTTTACACCCTAGTAAAATTCCACAAGAATGAAAAGTGCAATATGTGCAAGGATGGTACCACTCAATAATAAAAAAAAAGTAAAACTGAGCCTGAAAACTACAGAATTGTTTCCATTCTCAGAGAGTAACCTCCAAAATTCTTGAGAGAATATAGCACCGTAGGCCTACAACAAGCTGGAACACTACTTAAAAGGATTTAAAATAAATTAAAAGTCATAGGCCTTTTATGGTAATGCAATCGCTTGGTTTGATGAATACATGACAAATAGGATGCAGGTTACTAAAGTAGGTGGATTTTTTCTGACCCCAGGGCTGTTCCTTGTGGAATACCACAGGGATCAATCCTGGAGACACTTCTTTTTTTAAACGGGGGGGGGGGGGGGGCAGCATTAAAGATGGAACCATAGCTCTACGATAGCCGATTAAAACTGAGGCCGCGTTCAAGAGTCAGCTCTAAGTCTAAGGCAGGTCGAGTAAGTCTGCCAGCCTCTTTTCCTCCAGTCTGTAACTCCACAGTGGAGGACTGCTTGAGTACACAATTCAAAGATCATGCAGCGCTACCTCCACAACTGACATTCATCAGGTGTTGCCCCATTGTTGGCCAAAATCGCAGCGTTGTGACCAGGTGATAGTGGCTAAATCAAAGTAACGTTATATCGGTGTAATCAGGTGATACTCCTCATGGAGGTTTACCGATTAATCAACAGATACATATACGATGCACGGGATTAAACCGCAATTAGTTCAACCAAGAACTTCATAGAAAATTATCAGGTTATATGAGTAAACGCAGTGTTTGTTGCACCACTACTAAAGAATACTCACCAGTAACACACCGACACAGATGCATAATATGATTCCAATCACAAACGAAACCAAATACAACAGTACTTTTATCCATGATAGCACATTATTTCTCACTGATAAAGATAGTCCTTTGATAAAACCACCACATTCGTCAATTAAACAAAAACGTAAAGGTGTATAATAATCAGGGCCACTGTGAAAAGTTCGTGAAGAATAAATTGGCGGCATCTTGCCTGTCTCAGTCTGTTGATTGTTGATATCCACCTAGTTTAGCACACCTGGCTGTTCCATTCAGAAATGTGCCGCCCTCAATTCATGTGGTATAAAGAAAACCATCAAATAAATTGGCCTGATCAACCGCTAAAAATACCTGAACGATTTTATGAAAAATGCCTAATAAACTGTATAAATGTATAAAATATAAATGTGTACATACAATATAATACAAATATTGTAACTAAGTAGGTTAGCGGGTATGCATATTAAAGTAAATAGCATATTGTGCATACAGGTGGGCTTAATAAGAATGTACTGTCAACTGGTGAATACACGTGACACTCCACTTCACACCTGTACCCCCATTCACACTGTCGTGTGAAGTCAGAAAAGCAGTATTGTTAACTTTTCAAGGGAGCAGTTACTGCCTTTTGTTATTACAGAGCAGCTCAGCTCACTTATTTCAAAATAAATTGATGTACATAATCACAGCAATCGTTCCAACACGGTATCGGTATGATAATGAACTAATTATTGTTTTACTATTTTATGTGTTAAAATTTCCGGAAATCGGACCACCCATGGACTGACTGCAAGTGGTCCCATTTTGGAATCGGTCAGTTACTTTTGAATGACAGCTCTTTTCGCTGTTTTCTCGCCATAATGGGAAACAATATGTATAGGATCTGCTCGCTCAGATGAGTTTGACTCGTATTGTTTCGATTATATAGGCGACTCGCTTTGTATGACCGTGTTTGTTTAGAGTGATCATACGCATTGGTAAATTGGAAATCGATCCGCCACGAAATGAAATGAAATAAATCGGGCTTTATCAGTGTTTATAGGCCACCTTTGTGCACATAGGTCTATAGGCTAAACTGGGCCAGGAGGTTCTCCTGAGGATGGTGAGATGATTTAGATGACACTGTCCTCCAGACACAGGATTCGAAAATCGGGCCCTGGCGGTCTGAGGTCGAGCACGCTACCTCTCGGTCACGGAGGCTCCCCACGATACTGACTTTCACACGTGGACGGGGAAAAAACATGTTTTGTTTCTTTCAAACCGCCGAGACCGGGAACCAAACCCCGAATTCGTGAAAGGCAGCGGTGCTAACCACTACCCTAGGGCCCCCGCTCGATCCGCCACGAATAAACCCTTGATACTCAAAGTCCCTTATTATTTATGATTGTCAATATTGTTTGATTTTTCTTCAATAGGTCTATATAAAAGACTGCGAAATTCGCTGGTGTCAAATTGTTTTTAATTTGTTTTGAAGTGGCATTTATCATGAGAGCTGTATTGACAAATATGATATTAGCAGTGTTCAAATAAGATGTCACGCTTCTAATTTTATAAAAACTCGGGAGTCGGAGTCATTATGATCAATTCGGAGTAAAAAAAAAGTTCTTTCATCACGTACCTAGTGTGATAGTATCGTTTGTGTAGGGTGATTAGGCCATGCAGCTGTGAACGGGAAATCGATCAGCCGTGGTTTACCCTATGTAACTTACAGTCCATTAACTGGATATAATTTATACTTCCCCGCGTAAAAATACATCAGATAATTATTCCGGTAAATAGGCTGAACAAATACAAAAAATCATGACGAAATTGTTATGTTTTGCTACACTATATGAATTTATATAGCAATTTGTAAAAATTTGGGATCGCAAAGGTGTAATCGCTCTATACACTGATACAGGTGATAATCCTTCTGTACGCTATAGGCCTGTCATATATGACAAGTCAACTTGATAAAAAGCAGCCTAGCGAATTATAAATTCGAATTATAATCATGTTCTAAATATATGATAATCTGTTTGTTTGCATCGCTTCTATTAATGTTCAGTATCTATTTATCATGTTTATACGCTACGCCTATCTGTATTAAACACACGTAGACCTTACATATCCTGCCGAATGTTATTTTTGTCAGCTGGTCGAAAATCAAAAGCGTCTTTGTTTAACCTTGTGGTTCCTATAGACCAGTAGCTTAATTATTGCTGGAACACTTACAGTGCTAATATAACTTCTCATAATTTATTAAATTATTAAATATAAGAAGTTGACTTAAATTGTTTTATCTTGGCAATATAAACTTTCACACTAAGCTGTCATCATAAGTTAGCTCTCTGTAAATTATTTTGAGCTGTAGACGGTCGTAGGGGCTAATTTAAAGCACTACGCCGTTGAGAATGCAACCAACCGAAGAGGCGCGACTCAAGGAAGGGCCATGACATGATAAGGCTAGTGATTGCAATTTGCACTGAGGACAATGTTTAAATGTTGAATTAAAATTGTATGATTTATCTCACCAGCGCTAGATTAGATTAGATTTATTCAGTAACCATTGACATAGGACAAAAACATGATCAATAGTGCAAATACATAAAAATCATGGGTCGCCAATCATGGTCATCAGGGAATAAAACACCGAAAAGTTTCCTGGTGAGAATACTTATTTCCACGGCGGTCCCTTGATAGTGATCCATGATGGCGATGGCAAGAAATAATTTAGTCAATATAAATATATATAAATAATTGGTCTAACTGACCACACCAGAAATTGAAATATCACAGTAATTTGATAACAAGTCTACTCTCGCGGAGAGAAAACCACACCGGTGAACAGAGAAAGGCTTACAACATGCAAACACAATTGGAAGCCCATCCCACGTCCCCCTGCGGTAGGCCTACACCTCCGCTAGAGTAGAATAAATACCTATATAAATATAGAAAATGTGTTATAATATAATAACGGTTACTATGCTAATTTTAGACTTATACTAGTCTAAAATCATTTAAAATACTGAATATAAATAAAGTGAAAAGCTAGTAGTAAATATATACTCCATCTTCATGTCTTTGTAACTCTGTCCACATGTGTTTTCTGACAGCATGTTTAAAAGTTAAAAAGTTTTCTTGCATTCTGAGATGTACCGGTAGACGATTCCACATTTTACTGGCTGAGTAACGAAAAGACTTGGCACCCGCAGACTTTATATGTGGTAGGACAAGGGATTGCACACTTGTTCTAGTTCTTGACTGACCATGAAAAATGAATCTCGTAAATATTTTGGGGCTGTTCCATGAATTATTCTAAACATGTTGTTAAGTTTAATTTGTTTAACGCGTTCCGGAACAGGTATCCAATTGATAATTTTGAATTCATTGAAACCAATATGCGTCCTTGGGGAGCAGTTCAGGACAAATCTGATAGTTTTATTTTGAAGAATTTGAAGTTTTTGTTGGTAAATTTTCTGAAGACCACTAAACCATGCGGAGCATGCATAATCAAAATGACATTGAATTAGAGCTGATGCCAAAAGTTTCTATGAATTTGTGTTTAAAAATTTTGCATGTCTCCATAAGAATTTGAGTCGTGAGTTGCCTTTCTTAAGAATATTTTCCGCAATTTAATTACCATCTAAAGACTGGTCCAGATCTACTCCCAAATATCTCACACTCTTTGTAGAGGCTACCATGGTCTCACCACATGTAACATTCATTTCTGAAGAAATACCAAGTCTTTTCTTTGTACCGAAAAGTATTGATTCTGTCCTCCCTAAATGGATGGATAGTCTATTATCGACCAACCATCCATTCAGAGAAGAAAGTTCATTGCCAAGTTGTTGCTCAATTTTGTTGACATCCTTGCCAAAAACTAAAAGGGCTGAGTCGTCAGCATAAAGAATAAGTTGACATGAGACAGCAGCCTCCATGTCATTAATATATAATAAAAATAGCAATGGCCCCAGAATGGATCCCTGCGGTACTCCACAAGGAACCACTCTGGGGTCAGAAAAAATACCATTAATTTCAGTTTTTTTATTCCTGCCTTTCAAGTATGATTCAAACCATTTAATGGCCAGAGGATCAAAACCAAGAGCCTTCAATTTTTGAAGCAAGATATCATGATCGACTGTATCAAATGCTTTTTGCAAGTCGATCATGACCATGCCAGTATAAAAACCTCTGGCCATTTGAAAGCGAATCTGATCTGTCAGGTGTGTCAGACAAGTGTCAGTTGAAAAAGAGCTCCTGAAACCAGATTGAAAAGAATAAAATAAATTTTCTGATTTCATATATGATTCAATTTGATTGTATGTAACCCTTTCTAAAATTTTAGAGACAATGGTAAGAATGGACACTGGACGATAGTTCCCAGGGTCAGTTTTAGATTTCTTTTTGTAATGGGGTATAACCCTCGCCGTTTTCATTTCATCCGGAACAAAGCCTAAACGTAAAGATAAATTTATAATGTGTGAAAGAGGTGAAGAAATTACACTCTCACCATCTTTTAGAAACCTTGCTGACAAACCATCAAGACCGGTCGCTTTGCGAATGGACAGATTCTCTATAAGTTTTGAAATTACATCTTCACTTACCGGTTGAAAAATGAAAGCATTAGACTTTACACCTTTATTCTGGTAATAATTGTCAATAAAAGAGCCTCCAAAACCACCTGAAATATCAGGCAGTTTAGAAACCAGGTTTTCTGCAATAGTGGTAAAAAAATTTGTCAAAAGTATTCGCCACTGTTTTTTTATCAAAAGAAATTTCGTTTTCTATTTCTAATCCTTCTTGTGATCCAGACGGAGCTTAGTGGATCTAGCCAGCGCTGGCCACTTTTGTGGATCCAGCCAGCTCCGATCCTCTTAGTGGATCCAGTCAAAGCTAGTCCTTGTTAGATTCAACCAGATCTGTTCCCTACATTAGGTCCAACCAGGGTTGGGCCACTTAGTGAATTATGCCAGTGCTGATCCCTTAGTTGATCCTGCAGTGCTGGTCCCATTAGTGGATCCAGCGACAACTGATCCTATTAGTAGATCCAGTCACAACTGTGAGTATATGGCATCTCATTCTCTATCCAGTGAGAGGTTAAAACAATGTTGGGTTAATGCTGGGCCAGCGCCGAAGATTGTATTCCATCATGCATTTAACCCAAAATTGTTGGAACGTCTCGTGTTTGATGTCAGTGCGAGTAGCTACTTGAGATGCTACTTCTATGAATTATAAATTTGAAGGTAAGTTATTGAGTAATTCACTAATCATGCCAATAAGAACTATAAGTGGAAGTTCAAAGAAGTGTTT
Source organism: Flabesymbios commensalis (assembly GCA_964017125.1). Classification (NCBI taxonomy): domain Eukaryota; kingdom Metazoa; phylum Annelida; class Polychaeta; order Terebellida; family Flabelligeridae; genus Flabesymbios; species Flabesymbios commensalis. The sequence continues at coordinate 43,671,000 of OZ024906.1, forward strand.
GAACAAGCATTACTATTGTCTAACTTTCCGCGTTGTTTGCAATGTTTGTCTAAACAAGGAGATTAAAAAGAGAGGAAAGACTGCTCTGCCATCTGGACAATAAACCGATGCTTTCATTGATGAACGAGGTCTTGGCGATAAGACATAATTGCCTTATCACGCTGCGTCACCAGTGTCACGTGGGGTAACACTCCTTGGCTTACCATGCTTACGTGTTTTGTCGGATTGTTAAATATGGCAGCATGATGCGACCGTACTTATGACATTCCGCGATAAGCAGTGTAGACATAGATTTAATTTGCAATAAAATCATTTTCATAACAAACTACGTATCTACCCAAAAAAAACTACTATCTTTTTATTTTGCTTTGTTATTATATCCATGTTGTCATCTGCCAAAAATGATGAGTAGCGAACAATAATTAAATCAACCAACTTTTTGTCATTTCTACCCCCCCCCCCCCCTGAGACGATAGCCCTCCCATATGGACCGGTCAGTGCTATGTATTTATCTGTCTATGTTTACAACTGTAGAATTTTCTTTTATATTAAAGGTGTTCTATATTCATAACAATACTGTGGAGTATATCATGTTTCCTGACGCGTAAGCAGCAAATACGAGACATTGATATAATGTTGGGACAGCGTCGAAGACGTTGGGCCAACGTTAAACCAACATTAGGTCTATGTCTCAACAACAACGATTCTGGTCGATTTAAAAGTTTTTGTCAAGACAGTACTACCATGGGCACATGTACGGCCACACAAAAATGCTGGAGAAGGTTATTTTATGCAATGTTATCATATAATGTTGCTGAAATGTAGATATATAGCCCCGTGTGGTACCGTAGTGACATCATTTCACAATTGATTAAAACAGACTTCATTATCCCTTAAATTAAATAAATGGAAAAGATATAATGAAAATAAGCCTACTCTGTTTAAAATGTATGGGCAAAGAGAATTATTGTAAGTGCTCAAATCTGCGTTTGATCGCAACAGCATTTTCACCAAGCAGCAAGATGAAAACCTCTGTTTTTTTAATTTTAAGGGATTTTTCGAAAAAAATCATGAGCATTTTTTTTTCAAAGGTACGTGAAAATTGTAGGTCACGCTAAATATGCCAGCTAGAACTAGCTAGAAAAATTATCAGAAGAGAAGTACGCGTTTTTATGCCAGAAACGGCGTAATTTTAACATTTTTTGAACGAATTCCATATGTTTGGTGCCTTTTCAAGATGGCCGACATGTCGGTTTTTCAAGAAAAACCGTACAAATTTTTTTTCCTCATTCATCTTTCCAAGTACGAGTTCCTAGAATGCTTTCAGTGTTTCATCCTATTAATGCCACTGTAGGCGACTAGGAAGTGGGTATTTTTGAAAACTCCATTTTTATCTTTGTCCGCTATAATTGGGTGACTCTATTTTAAAGTCCAATAGACGAAGTCTCATCAGATTTCGATTTTTCAGAAAAAATTGGCAAAGAAAAAATTATCGAAAAATATCGCTTCGACTCAGATAACCTTTAATAGGATTAGGACCAAATAAAATTGTTCGCCTGAAAATATATGTGAATAAACGGTCCTAGCTGGTCTGTAAAACAAATTTCCAGGACCGTAGGTCAATATTTTATTATTATAACAATATTTTATTTCAGGGAATGCTGTTAATAATGAGTGTATTTGGTAAGTGAGTGCCATAATGGACGCTGGTTTCCCTAACTTAGCTACTCGCCCGTCGTGGGCACCACGCGTCCCGCCATACCCGGCATGCACCTTGACAGTGGACCCATGTCACCTCATCACATCAGCATAAATTAGGCCGCCATTTTGAGTTCGTGGCGCAGCCTATTCACGTGTCAAGACTATACACGGACTAGCCTCAAATATTTTTTTTACATATGTACAAAGTTTCTTTTTCAAAACCATTAAAGTGAGAGAAAATATATAATACGCAGTTTCGGAAAAGAAATTATAGTACAAATTGTGCGAGATTTTGATAAATTTCATAGTCTAATTTTTCCCGTCGAAACGCCCCCCCTGGTGTTCGGCGTCGTTCTAGCCTACTCCTTTTCTGGCACAGGGTAGTTTATGAATATGCTAATGTGAGGCGAGACGCGCCTACTGCTCAGTTTTGCACGTACATCCATATCACAGGCCTGCTGGCCCAAGCATACAGCAACGAGCTACTGGCTGGGTCTACTCGGCTGTGGTCAAGTACGCCATATTTGATAAACCGATACAGGCTGACAAGTGTGCGACCGGCCACACGTTAACAGCAAACAATTATACACTACACCACACCCGCCGTAAACCAAATAAACGCAACCGCCACGACGACAACCGAATTACACGACAATAAACGAAACGAAGCGAGCGATCGATTCGGACGTCATCAAGAATGAATCGGCGATGAACATACTATATAAAAAAAAGTGGAGTGTTCACTGCAGAAATCATTCGTCAGTGAAATGATATATTATATCATCAGTTCACGTAGAATACTGTCAGTCATGTTTTAAAATACTATTTCCAAAACAAATGTAGCTGTTTTCACTGCAGTCACATTTACCCTATCAGCCAGAGAACGAGATTTTCTCATCATCGTTGATTTCAGTAGATCAAACTTATATGATTAACGAAATATTCGATTTGACAGTTGCGCTATAGCGAAACACTTTCAACATTTGCATGTGTTTTTCGACTTGCGTGAATTTTTTTTTCCACCCAAGTCGATTTACTATATACTATTATCATAGCTTAGCATAGCATGTAGTTATTATTTCTGGCATTCTATATACAATCTTGACCTACAGTTTTCACAAAATATATATATGTGTGATTAAGTGAAAAGAAATTATGTGCAATCCTAGTGAAGAATATTCAAATATCTCAGCAACCCCTGTATTTCGCAACATGCGACATAGCATGGACAATCTCAAAAACCTACACTGCAAGAGATTCAACATATACTGACATTTTTAATAAAGTCTAGACGGCAATGTACAGTCTAACCCACGCACGACACGTCACCGAAATAGCTCAAACGTTTTATTAATTAAATAATTTTACTCAACCAAACATTTCAAAATGTCTACAACACTCGAAAGTGAAGGTTTCGTGTCTACGCCTCTGGAAGGTCAGGGAGCTCGCCGAAAAGACAATTATTACTTGGAAAGCGAGGAGAACGAAGTTCGTTTCCGCGAGGCTGACAATGAGTACAAAAGGCTTAAAGAGGATTTTGCTCGAATCGCTCGAAATCGACAAACAAGAAATCACTCTAGGAATGACTCGTCAAAAAGCCCTTCACCACGCAGAAGACAGCCCCCGAGACGTTCAACGAACTTACCTAAATTCAAGATAGCAACCTTTTACGCTACAGATGTTGATCTATGGTTCAAGCAGATCGAAACACAGTTCGATCTTCATCAAATTAACGACGATGATGAGCGGTACAGTCTGACATGTGCAGCATTTTCAGGCGAGGTCGCCTCTGATGTGAGAGATGTCCTACTCCAACTTTTCAGGTCGCACAAGTACGAAAGCTTGAAAAGTATATTAATTGTGCGACGAGGTTTAACCACACCCGAACGGGTGAATAAGGTGATTTCTGGAGAAAAGATGGGCTCGGACATCCCCTCAAGATTTTTAAGACACCTCCAAAAGACGGCAGGTTTTGGAACCCAAGCAGTGGTCGGAAAGGCGGTTATACGACAAGCATTTATTAGGCAAATGCCGACTTCAATTGGTGCCCATTTGGCCACACAGCCAGATAGTGCTACTTTGGAGAGTTTGGCCATGTTGGCCGACAGGGCCCTAGCTTCAGAGATGGATGTGGAAGAGAGTAAGCCGGGGGTTGCAGAGATTAAGATTGACAAAACTGCTAAATTAGTGGGACTGCTCGAGGACTTATCAAAAAGATTAGAGAAATTGGAGACCGCGACAGCAGCGGAAAAGAAGAGGAACTCAGGACGTGGACGTGCTAATGATAATTATGTACCTAGGCCCCCATTCATTCCAAACGCTCAAGCCACAGAGTTTGTTCCTAACAAACAAGGTAATTTTAAAATTGACAAGCAAAATATTCGTCCATACGCACCGCCGCAGAATGCACAGCAAAATAATGCTGCGAACCGGATCGATACGGCTAATGCACCTGCTTGCTACTTTCACCAAACTTTCGGTGACAAGGCACGCACGTGCAGAAACCCTTGCGCATTTTCTTTAAACTGCTAAGCCAGAGCAAGGTAGCGACTCTTGCATCTGGTGGGATAACCGAGACGCGACATGACTCCGTGGAAGCTACCCTTCCCAAGTTGTTTCACTCTAAGTTATTGTACGTCGCAGACAAAAATAATAGATGCAAATATCTGATTGACACGGGCGCAGCGGTCAGCGTTTTGCCGATATCTTGCGCTAACAGGATTTCGGACGCAGACTGCCTTCCCCTGGTGGCCGCTAACAACACTACTATCAATACCTACGGCAACAGTAAACGCGTCGTCGACGTCAGCTTAAAACGTGACTATCCGTGGACATTTATAGTGGCGGATGTGCAACAACCCATCATAGGGGCCGATTTTTTAATTCATTACAATTTGCTAGTAGACCTAAGAAGTCGATGTCTTAGAGACATGAGAACCGGTTTAGCTATTCCCGCTTCACTGTCGTCAATCAGACCACTGTCATTGAACAGGGTGGACACTGTTCATAATGAATACACTAAAATCTTTTAGGTCAGTTCCCGGAACTGACTCGCCCTACGACAAAGGGTGAGTCCGTTAAACACAGTATTACACATAAAATCGTAATGAAAGGACACCCGGTGTTCGCGCGCCAACGACGATTGGCACCCGATAAACTTGTCACTGCGAAACGCGAGGGCGACGACATGATCAAGTTAGGAGTTATCGAACCCAGCGACAGTGAATGGTCCTCAGCGCTTCTTATAGTACCAAAGAAAAATGGCGACTGGAGACCATGTGGAGATTACAGAAGCTTGAACGCTCAGACCGAACCCGACCGTTACCCATTCCCACATATTCAGAATTTCACGCAGCTATTAGCTGGCTCAAAATTTTTCTCAAAAATTGATTTGGTCAGGGCATATTACCAAATTCTTGTGGAACCGTCAGACATACACAAGACAGCCGTCACTACACCTTTTGGTCTTTTTAATTTTACCAGGACACCGTTTGGTCTGCGAAATACCGGCCAAACATTTCAGCGTTTCATAGACCACGTTACACGCGGACTTGATTTCGTTTTTGTGTATTTCGACGACCTACTGTTAACCAGTCCAGATCATAAACCTCACAAAAAACATTTAAAAATTCATCGGTCCTGAGAAGTATCAGTTTGGTGCAACTGAGTTAAGTTTCTTAGGTCACCACGTTTGTGCTGAAGGAATTTTCCCGTTACCCAGCGCCGTCGACGCCATAGTCAGTTTCGTAAAGCTCAAAAAGCAACGAGCGTTGCGAAGATATTTGGGAATGGTAAATTATTATCACCGTTTCATACCGTAATGCGCAGCGAAGTTGACGCCATGAAACAATGACGGTCATACAAGACTGTGACCGAAGTCGAATTTTGAATTGAAGTGGGACGAGAATGCAGAGTCAGCATTTTCCGAGTCCAAACAAATATTGGCAAACGCTACCCTTCTGGTACATGCAGATCATATGGCTCAAGTAAACATCACGTGTGACGCTAGTGATGTCGCCGTAGGTGGCGTTCTGCAGCAATATTTAAATGGTATGTGGCAGCCACTCTTGTTTTTCAGCAAGAAGCTGAGTCCAGTGGTGACACGCTGTAGCGCGTTTGACCGTGACCTTTTGGCAGTATATGCCACCATAAAACATATCAGACATAATCTAGAAGGTTGCAATTTTTTTGTAAACACTGATCATAAACCTTTGACATTTGTAATGTCATCTGTTACCGAACGCCCGTCCCTACGCCAAACACGACACTTAGCTTTCATAGCCGAATTCACTACCGACATTAGGTACGTTAAAGGAGAGACAAATTTCGTCACCGATGCGCTGTAACGACCGTCAATGTCCGTGATAGACAATGGACCAGCGATTAATTATAAAGATTTAAGTATTGATCAAGCTCAGGACGCGGAATTCACGAGACTGCGACACTCGACTTCATACACTATGAATTTCAAATTACTCAAATCATTTGACAATCAGCTGATCTGGTGCAATGTGTCCACGGGACATAACCGGCCGTACATTACCGCGAAATTTCGCAGAAAAGTTTTTTCAAAGCTACACGGTTTAGGCCACCCATCTGATAGAGCTACAAAACCTTTGATAAACACACAATTTGTTTGGCATGGCATGAATATTGACATTGCTAAATGGTGTCGTTCCTGTAAAGGTTGTCAGACCGCCAAAGATTCACGTCACAACACACCAGTTTTTGGCAAGTTCACTGAACCTACCGAGAGATTTGATCATGTCCACATCGACATAGTCGGACCCTTACCCTACGCTAATGGCTTTAGATATCTACTGACTTGCGTCGATCGTTTTACACGTTGGCCGGAAGCCATACCCATTGTAGATATTCGGGCCGAAACGGTCGCAGATGCCTTTTTCAGCGGGTGGATAGCACGCTACGGTACTCCCGCCACTATCACCACAGATAGGGGCGCGCAGTTCGAGTCAAAATTGTGGGATAATTTGTGTAACCGATTTGGGATAATACGGAATCGCACCACGAGCTATCACCCCCAGTCGAATGGCATGGTAGAACGTTTCCACCGCCAGTTGAAAGCCGCCATTATAGCGCACGAATCACCGAATCCATGGACTATTACTTTACCCTCAGTACTTTTAGGCGTTCGTTCCGCAGTCAAAGAAAGGCTAGGCAGATTGGCTGCCGAGATGATATACGGTACGACACTCAGACTCCCAGGAGAGTTTACGCAACAGTACACCGTCGACGCCAACACAGATTTGGAGAATTACTCAGACAAGCTACGCGTAGCCATGTCGCGTCTCCGTTTATGTCCGCCACGTGACACACACCAGAAAAACATTTTCCAGTATAAGGAAATAGAAACATGCACACATGTATTCTTGCGACGAATCGCAATTGCGCTGCCTCTGACCGCCCCTTACGACGGCCCATATAAGGTCGTCGCGAGGAGTGGCAGAGTCATGAAAATCCTGATTAAAGGCAAGGTGGAAACGATCTCATTAGACCGAGTTAAACCCGCACATTTAGAGTGCGAGCCTACGACAGGTCCGACAACACAGTGTACAACGCCAACAAAAAAACAGAGCTCGAAGACTACCAGGATCGCTAGTGGGAATCCACAAGACCCATCAAGACCTAGTAGTGCGAACACTCAGACGTCCAACAGGACGAGTGGTAAACAGACACAGTCGACAGCAGTCAGAAACAGTACCAAATTGGCCACTGTCCCACAGCAACCAGCTGATAAAGGTAACTCATAGCAGTCTAGGTCCGAGCCCAGCTCGGACCTGGCATTTATGACGCTGCAGTCTAGGTCCGAGCCCAGCTCGGACCTGGCAATAATGCTTAGCCATTCACCAAATGACATCACTTGCGCAATTATGAACCAAGTATGGGGAGCCTGGAACATAAAGAGTTGACTTATCTGCATCACAACTGTTTCCGAAATAAAAATCGAGCTCCAGGCTCAGATGAATACGAGGCTTTTGGTATTTCCCAGATGAGTTGGGAATGTCAAACTTGGTGCATCTCAAAATTTGAAATCCAGTATGCATCTCAGGGAATTTAGAAAGATTGCTAAATCGCATGGTAATAACTTATTCACTCTAATAATTTGTTTATAAAGACTATTGAATGCTTCTTCGAACCATTTGTGATGTATTTTAATATATTTCATTTAAATTGATGCAATGTTGTACTCCTGAATCTCCGTGAATCCCAAAAATACCATTTTTAAACAAAATTTCCGAAAATTTGACTACCTAATTAGCATATTCAAAATGAATGTCGGTTGCCATGGCAACATTACATTGGCCGTTTAAATGAAGTGTATTCTGGATATATATTGTTTGTGTGTTCATATGGTGTATGGGAAATACATATGCCATAATTTAAAATTTATATTAAAAGTAAGACATTATGTCTCAAAATCACAAAAATGGCCAGACCACACAGACGTCCAATGTCAAAACGGCCAGACTGCTATGAGTTAAATTGCCTAACAAAGGCAAATCTTATGTAGCGCCATATTCGCGAGCCCCCGCCGTGTCCCGCACTAACGGGGACGGCGGCGGTTTGCGAACGTACTCACGCATAGCTTACATTTATGGGGTAAAACCCCTGGTTCAGCCGATGCCGTAAAAGACTCGAATACAGGAAATAATTCGAATATCGCTAATCGCGACAACATTTTGATGGACGCAACCGTGAGGAAAACCAGAGTTGGACGAACATTCCGGACTCCTGCCCGGTTCGTGCAGATGGTCCACGCCATAGTGGCGCCCAAAGATATCTATGGCGGGACCAGCCGCACGTACCGTAATTATGATAATTTTAATTTGTAAATATGAATCCGCCAGGCCTGGCAACATTAATTAGAATAGGTCAACTGCAATTAAATTATTGAGCAAAATATTTGCCACCTAGTAATGGATGTATTAATTAAATGAATCAGTTGGTCGCAGCTAAGCAGCATAAGTAATTCAATGGACAATTGGTGTTATGAGAATGGGACAATTAGTGTTACGAGGATCGGACAATTAGTGTTATGAGGATGGGACAATCATTTTAACTACGGATGCTGCGACCACAACCACCGCTGTATTTTTTTCACCACAACCACCCACTCTGTATTTTTTCACACCTTACTGTATCAAATAGTTATAAGAGTTTACGCTCTGTACAGTTCCTGATGCTTTCACGACGCAGTCTCCTACACGTTAGTTGGGTTCCTACGTTATCACTAACCCGGGGGTAATGTAGGATCTCTGCCTCGCTAGATCATTGTGACAGTCGACCCCAGTCTCCTCGGACGCGGGGGGACGGCTGGACGGCTGCCTCGCTTCAGTATATTAGTGACGTGCGCATAAACCCAATCACCACACGGTCGTGGCCTTTTTCGCGACTTGTAGTCTAGCCCCTGACGACTGCAGACGTGTTGCAGGTTGGCAGATTAGACTTAGCCTAGGGGCGTGTCGTGCGCGGGACTGTACATTGCCGATGTTTTATGTCTAGACAAATAAATATAATGAACTGAAGAAGAGTTTTGTGAAGTGAATCGGAACCGTTGACCCGACGGGGAAGGAAGGAAGATAGAAATAAAATGGTGAATGATAAGCAGGTCTTGCCGTTCACCCTACTGGTAGCCCCTCCTGCTATTCCCATAAATACATTGATAGAGTCTTATGTATTTTATTTAATATACATTTGCTTAGAGGGGTATTATTAAAAATGATTACCACTTTGTGTCGGAGACATCTTCTCACAAATTGATGATATGTCTGATATAAGTAAGTTTATTTTGCCGTCTTGTGTTATAACAATGGATATTGCTTATCGGAGAATACCAGTCATCATGAATGTAATATGCACATGACTGAAATATGCACGAGGCACTCTAAGTTTCTCATTGCTTATTGTGCCTTTTTTTTGGGGGACAGAAATGATCACGATAGCAGTATTTTTTTCTAGTGTGAAAAATCATATTTTCCACTAATGATGGAATCATCACACAAAATATTTTCAATGCGGCTGTTGCAACCTTGTTTGTTTGTTTGTTTGTTTGTTTGTATACTGAGCACAACTTCCTAGTTTGGAAGGCTAACGGATCAGGGTGCTATCGCACCACTTTCTTGTGTTTCTGGCGTCTCGCCGGATGAAAACTGCGCCTACATCCATTGAGGTTATTTTACGCCCAACTCTATGTCAGTCACATGAGCCATCTGATTTACGTGGTTCTCTGAGCCCCACGACACGACATCGCTGCATGCATGTCCTAGTGTATACAGCACCTGGTGTGTGCCAGGCGGTCACCCATTCAATTATGGACCGGGCCCGTGTTGCTTAACTTCAGTGATGGAGCCGACACCAATGAGCTAACGCCGTATTCCGTATTTTAACCTTTAGTAAAAGAAAAAAAATACAGAGAAGTTGTACTTTTGTGAATATTTAATAAGTACACGTTATCTCCTTCGTCAAGGATATCAGATATAACTGTTTCATGATAATCTCGCAGGGATGGAGTGGGTTAAACTGATGTGTGTCTGGTCTATGAAAGAGGGTAGGCCTACAGATTTCAGCCCAGTTTGAGCTGTTTTGATCTTTTTTCATGGTAGGGGGCGTAGCTAGAAATCTGTTGGGTCATCATCAGAGTTGGGGTCAATTCCTTTTTATCAATTCCAAATTCCATTCCAATTCCTTTTTATCAATTCCTGAGTCAATTCCAATTCCTTTGATTTTGAGAAAAGTCAATTCCAATTCAATTCAATTCCTAAAAAGTCAATTCCTTATCAATTCCACCCAAGAATGAGACTTTTGATACACATAGAACAGCTGTATAATAACTTGATATAAAATAAAATAATAACACCTGATATAAAATAAAATACATTTTATTTATTATATTTTAAACATATTTAAACATGTTACACTTACTAAACTTCAATATTAGTAGGGTGGAGTACATCTTTAATACCTGATGACGGAGTTGTACTCGTGTGGACGCGGATGTGAGCGTGTTATTTCTATAGACTAACTGTTACGCCACAATTGCCATCAACACGGCGATGTAATTAGCACAATGTATCGCGACAAGCCGTGCTACCTGAAACTCTGATAAGTCTGACCCTGTGGTGGCTACGGCGTGTCGACCCACACCTCACTCCAATAAACTCGTATTAGCATGGGGCTAAATATTAATTGTGTGAAGTTAGATATGAAACAGATGTAAATGCTGTAATATATATTGTTCTTTAACATATTCCATTTAGTACAAGTTTGCATTCGTGACATAAGTACAAGCCTGAATCAAATTTAAAATATATATCTGTTTAAACTAGACTTCTCCGAATTTTTTTTTGTGATGTTAAAGAATTTCGATCAATATTCCTGTGGGGAATACTGATCACTTCAAAATGTGCTTATAAGTGCTCTTACTGAATTGAAAGGAGATGTATTTTTATTATAGGCCTAGGTCTACATAAAATCTATACATATTTTTTGTCTAATGTGTAAAAGGTATATTTTCATAACCATATACTTCTATGCATTTTTTATTATGAATATTATTTGATACCATAGACTACTTTTTATTTTTATAACACTGACATTTGTATCATACTGATTCTCTTTGTCAATAAAAGTATTATTATTATTATATTAAAAATAAACCAACGCAGGATCTATTGTTGTATTTCAATTGATGCAATTATTCACATTATTTATTTTCCGATTATACTATTTTTTAATATCTAATTCCAGCCTGTGGCGAATAAATATACCCTAATAAAATATATCAGGATAACCTCTAGGGCTCAAAAGGCATATTAGCGAAGTAATCAAAGGGCCAATTAGAGCGCTTGGCTACGTTGCATAACTTCCTTCCTACTAACACTGGATGTTAACCCAATGTTGATTTAATGTTGCTCCACCGTCTTCAGCGCTTTCCCAATATTAAATCAGCATTGGCTCAACATCTACTGGAAACGCATTCGTTTCAAGGTCCCGATATTTCTTTTGTTCTACCAACTCAAAGGACAAGCGATAGTTATGTTCTAAACCATTCATTCACCTAAGTCTAATCATGACTCGTGATTATTTTATAAACTGTAGACGTCCAAATGACAAAAATATAACAAATACGAGAACTAAAATTATGCCCATGAGACAAGCATTACTTTTTAAATACAAATGTTAAAAAATGCTGTTGAGTGACACAAAAGTGATAGTTAAACAGTGTGATCGTGTTTGTCCGAATATATAAGGAAAGCATTAATAAAATAATAGTACAATTATTTCTAGAACTTCAAGCCGGCAAACACAAAACATTGACCCAATGTTGATATAATGTTGGCCCGTCGTTTCCGATGACGGCCCAAGATTAAACCAACGCCGGCTCGGCGTCTCATTTTGATGATAATTCAGCCACTTGATGTTAATTCTCTAACGATATACAGTAGGTGTTGACACTAGTTGAGTTGTCATGAGTCACAGTCTTATTTAATCTTGGTGGCCATAAGTTATTTAAATAAGTGTTTTTACATAACTTAAATAAACCTTTTAATATAAGTTTCTCATTATTAATATAATACACATATCAATCAACATAGATCAGGTAAAATTCTACTGCAATGACAAAAGTGATGATCACTCATGCGTTTAATAGCGCTTAAAAAATAAACATTGATAAAAAAAGTCAATTCCTTTATCAATTCCGGGCATTTTTTGTCAATTCCAATTCAATTCCAATTCCTTTTTTTTCAATTCCAATTCCTAGTCCAATTCCTGGAATTGAGTCAGGAATTGAGCTCAATTCCCATTCAATTCCGGAATTGACCCCAACTCTGGTCATCATATACCTAGCGGTTCTGTTTTTGAACAAGAACATTTCAAGCCCTGATATGCTACACTATATGGTTCATGGAGCAGAAAATAGTGAGATCGGCCTGTTGCATTGAGGCAGTTTACAGTGTTTTAATGAGACTGGCATTTGGGGTGGTGAGACCTTATAGGCCTACTTTTTAAGTCGCCCATCCCACAAAGAATTTTATAATTAAGATTATCTTAACTTTCTCTCATTTGCATTAGAAAAGTTAAAATGATCTTAATTTTTCTAATGTAAATAAGAGAAAGTTTAGATGATCCAGTGGCGTCAGATTTTTTTGAAAATGGGGGGGGGGCAAACGTACATTTGTGTGACTTCCGTGCGAGCGCAGCGAGCTTTAATTCCAGTTGGGGGTCCGCGGGGGGGGGGGGGGGGTTATGTGGTGCTGTCAGCCCCCTCAATTTTTTCTGATTTAGTAGTGTCTGAGGGCTTGTCAGATAAGTTTTAAAGCACATTACATAGTTTTTGTAGCTCTTGAATACTTGTGCTTTTGTATGAGTTATTCAGGAAATTCACAATTGGAAAAGGGAAAGTAAATGATAAAATACATATTACTAGAAAACATTTTGCCCATATATCCCACCATCATCAAAACAGCATGAATTTCCGTAATTATAGTAGGGAGATCAGACAATTTTCTCTAAAAGTACGCAGGCCTCTTACTGATGAAAGAAAAAAAGAATTTTTTTCGAAATTTATCAAAAAAAGCAATATTGGAATATTAGCCTTTGCTGACATTTGAATTTTGAAAAAATAATTTTGAGATATATATAGCCTACTGATCTCAACTAAAAAGAAAGAAAAAAAATACATATTAAAGCACTGAAAAAGACTAAACTAATTTCATTTCCAGGTCGTATATTGCCATGTAAACAAAACAGTCCGCAGTACTTATACTACACTTTATACCACAAATTCCCACATCCTAGACGGTGGGATCAAAGCTTACCCCAGGGCACATGAAAGCAGTCACCGTTAATTGGTGTCTTATAGTCATATAGGGTATAGACATATAGGGTATTCGCCTGTAGCACTGCTTGTCTGCCCAACGCTGGGCCGACGGCATCAACATGTGGCCCAATGTTGTGGGAACATTCAACCGTCCTTCAGGTATACATACCGGTACAGTGTGTTTAGGTTTTCACTGGATTCATAGAAATGTTAATAAAAAATATTTTTTTTAATAAAAAAATTCTGAAAAAAAATAAAATCATGATCTGTACGATAAACTAACGTTAGGCCCTACTTCATTAGAAAAATTAAAACCAAAATGGATGTCATCCCACAGGGTCCTTTTAAGTTACGAAGAAAAATTTCATTGTAAAACGTTGATTTTTTCGGACAGGGGGTAGCTGTGTCTAGACTATTTGCTCTCCCTTGCGTTACACTTTGATAAATAGTAGTCAGGAATTTGTTATCAAAAACCTGAATTGGCAAAAAAAAATACCTAAATTAGGAACAGTCGGAAAAAAAGTCAATAATTTTGTCATATAAGTCCCCTAACGTGAGAACTTTAACCAATAAAATCTTGGGCAAATACCCCCGGTACTCCTTTCTTCTGATCCTGGATTTGCCTCTGATTTTTACCCACTTCACGCCCGATTTAGGTCATAAAAACTTCCCATTTTAGTCATGACTGTTAGGCTATGTTGCATTTGCAAAACGTTGTTGACTTGCTTTTTGAAACACTATTGAAAGAGGTCAGCTGACATGTTACTGTTTGTTTAATCTATATGCCTAGGCTACGGCAGAGCGAGGATAAGTGAAATATTTCAATTTTTATGTTAATAATAATATAGTCTAATTACTTTTAATCGACTTTTTCCAACATATGTCAAAGTAGGTTATCAAGCGGTATTTAGTAAAACAGAAGATGTGATGACAAACTGACTTTTTCCATCAGTCAAAAAAAGTGGGGGGGGGGGGGCAACTGCCCCCCCCCCCATCCCGAGGTGCAGGGGGCAACTGCTTAGCCATTCCCAAGATGGTATCACTTGCGCAACTATGAACACAGCATGGTGAGCCTGGAACATAAAGGGTTGATTTATCTGCGTCACAACTGTTTCTGAACTAAAAATAAAACTCCTGGCTCAGATGAATACGAGGCTTTCGGTATTTCACAGATGAGTTGGGAATGTCATTTTAAAATATGAAATCTGGTATGCCCCTCAGGGAAATAAGAAATATTACTATATTCCAGGGTAATAACTTATTTATCCTAATAATTTGTGTGCATAGACCTATTGAATGCTTCTACAAACCATCTGTGATATATTTGAATATATTTTATGTGAATTGATATAATGTTGTACTCCTGAATCTCCGTGGATCTCAAAAATACCATTTTTTAACAAATTTTTTGAAATTTTGCCTACCTAAGTAGCATATTCAAAATGGCGGTCGGTTACCATGGCAACATATCATATTGGCCAATTAAATGAAGTGTATTCTGGTTACATATTGTATGTGTGTTCATGTGGTGTATGGGAAATTCATATGTCATTATTCTAAATTTCTATTTGGAGTATCAGAATATGTCTCAAAATCACAAAAATGGCCAGACCACACAGACGTCCAATGTCAAAACGGCCAGACTGCTATGAGTTAAGATGTTTGATGTGAGGGGGTAGATCTGTACATTGGCTGTATAATCAATTTTCGCGTTACCGCGGTACAAGTCTTGTCCTGCATACTTTGCTATGAGTCTAATATTATATTGAATAAAAAAAAGTGGCAGACGATGTCAACCGAAAGCAGAAAAGAAGAACTAATTAAAATATTACGAAATAAATTAGACGTGCAGCAACAAGGTTATACCAACTAGAGTCTATATAATTTTTTCTACTAACGTTAGTCTAGAAATTTAGCTGAGCGATAATTGAATATTTTAACAGTTGGATCCAAGCATTTTAGGCTTAGCACATCACTCGCCAGGCCGTGGGATTCCTGTACCCAGATTTATCTGGTGCTATGCGGACTCTCAGGTTAACTGGGGGTACAACTCATGATCAGGGAAGAAACAAAGAAGAGGGAGAAGGACTGATCCAAGGGTGTGGACCCCTGCCCTGGGTCTGGGATTAGGCTGATGTAGGCACATTCAAACAGTCATTAAGATGGGGTTTTTTGTGTGTTTTTTTCAGAATTTATGTGAATTTATGATACACTGCAATGAAAGACATATTTTTCTCTGTTTGTTTGTTCTTTTTACTCACTATTCCTTGTAGAAACAAAGCCATCATTGTAGAATTTAAAAAGTAATTTGCTTTGAATGGCACTTTTATCACCTTTTCCGGGGGTTCCCATCAATAATATTTAATCGCAAAGGGCTTATAATAAACAAATATTAACCGATTATTGTACATTATTGTATTGTATTTTGTGTATCCAAAGTAATATACTAAGTATTGAGCAAACAAGCAGAATCACGGGACGGAATGATTGTATATCCAGATATGAGCAAGGACATATAAGCTGACAACTGATTTATTTAAAAAAATATATATTCATTTATGTTATTGTTGTACGTTATAATAGTTGTACATATTTAAAATAAATAGAAAAAATTGTTTATATATAGGCCTATATAGGCCTAATATGAAAGCCTACCGATAATCACGAAACGGAACGAAAAATCGGAATCACAAAACGGCAATGTAATGTTAGTCGATTGTAGGTAAATTAATTTTGCAAAACAATTACAATTACATTTAAACCAATGTTCCGTAACGTTATTGTCAACAATGAAGTGCTATGTATTGCTATTTCAATGCACTGTAACGTTATTGATGTTATTTTTATGTAGGCCATTTATTCAATCGCAACGTATTATATTGTATTTTGTGTTCTGGTCAATAAAACTATTATTGTTGCTATTATGAATTTATAATATCGTACATTATTGTAAATTGGTGGTTTCAAAGTAATTGCTGTAGGCCTATCATTCGTTCCGTGATTCTGATATTTCGTTCCGTGATTCTTTGCAACTATTAAATTAGACTACTTGGGTGCTAATAAAGTGATTTTAGCACTAGAAATATATATTTAATTAATGCATTATATCGCTCATTATTGTGTATTTTATATAATACTTTGTTTCTTGGCGGTTTCGAAGTAATTGCTGTAGGCCTATCATTCCATTCCATGATTCTGATATTTCGTCCCGTTCCGTGATTCTCTGCGTTCCGTTCCGTGATTCAGTATACGCCTTTAACGCCAAATGTTAGATTTCTCGCAATTATGAAAAATGGTGCCAGCTCTCTCCTTTAATTCCATAATTGTTGCAACAAAAGCTTGAAGAGGTAAGTGGAACAGGCATGCTTTGGCCCCTTCTGATAATTTTTTTTACGTAGGTGCTATTTTTTAATTTTTGAAAAAAAAGAAAAGAAATGAAAATAGACTATGTCCACTGCCCTATGAGGAAGTTCTGGAGGACATCATTAAGACCAGTTGGACAGAACAATGTGAGCATCTCGAAGAATTGAGATGCCTGGGGAAGGCTGCACTAGTTTGCCCATGGTAAAACCTGGGTGAAGTTTTGTTTGCCTACCCTGCAATGGGGCGCACCGATGGTATAAATGGAAGTTTCATGGCTATAAGGATGAGAATCCATCAAAATTTTTCTTCTTACATGACCCCATTGTGGAAAAAAAAAAAAGTGGGGCCGGAGGCTATGCCCAAATTTCTGATTGTTATGTGATGTATTTGCTCTGTTACAGTATTGCGGGGCACTCATTGGGTGCCCTGATGTATCTTAAAACCTGATATATACGGATAGCACATCTCAGTAATTTTATTCAGCTGCTTCAAAAAGTTCAAGTGTCTGGGTGATGTTTTGGCTTCTGTATCCCTGCCGGAATTTGCAAAATTTGCAAAATGCACAGCTTTTAGATTTTTTATCATAATCTCAGATTTTGATCTGGCACAGCATTTTTCTTGCTCAGTGAAAACTGTGGAATGTGGTCAAATATATTTATTCTAGCATGTCGGCAGTTAAGAAAAAAGGTTCAGCATAATTTTATGGGACAATTTAGAAATTTATTGAATTTACTTAATTAATGCAATGACGATTCTGTAAGACGGCGTGACGTCACAGGTGGGCGAAAGAAGGGAAAAACATGCGGCATGTAAAAAAACTTGTGGGACAAAATATCATTTTAGCTTTTAAATGAGCGTTCGGTAGACTCTAATTTTAATATTATACAATATGAAAAACAAAGTGCTTCGTTTAATCACCAGTTAAATGCTCAAATATGTTGTTTGTGTGTTGTTATATGTGTGGTAGGGGGGCCAAATCACCCCAATCCAAGATGACGACGTGACAATCTGACTTCCAGAATGTAAGTTTTGTAACTTAAGCTGGCGGAGTAAAGTAGATATAAAAGTTAGAAAGTGGGAGGGGTACGGGAGTGGGGAAATAGGTGGATGCTCGCTTCTCCAGGCCCATGGAGGTTTGGGGTCGCTGCAGCCCTGCGGAGCAGGTCACCACAGACAGCTGCTGAATTAGCTCGCAGCGAGTCGATATTATTCTATTCCATAGGCATAGGTAACTGGATGACTATACCCTGGGCCACATTCAATTTGGTAATTCTGTAGCGCATGCTTTTACTTGATTTCTCTGTCAATTATGAACCAATTTCCTTGAAATTTAGCACAAACAACTGAACAATTTTCAAGTCGACATATCCTAACGACGGTAAAAATTTCGCAAAATTATTTTTAATATTGCAAAAGCTAGAACATTTGACATGTAATAAAATTCTAGAATTAGTTTAATGGGTTTAAAGAGGGACATCATAATTTTAATTTACTACATGTCAAATGGTCTAACTTTTGGAATAATTAATATAATTTTACAAAATTTTCAGGGATATTAGGATCTTGTTGAAATATGATTTTTACAAAATTTCATGAAAATTGGTTGATAATTTACGGAGATATCAACGAAAAACATGTGCTACTGGTTAGTTGTGGCCTAAGGTATATACCAACTCGGACCCTAGACCAACTCGGACACTACCAACTCAGACACTATGATAGACCAACTCAGACTTTGTAATAGTACTACTAGGCACTTGACTGTCTCTGATTCAGTGTTCAGCACAGACAAGAAATAGGTGGGGACATTTGTCTCACTACCCTGGAAAAAAAGAAGACATTTGACCTCTAAGTGCGTAATTGACGCCCAGTTTTCAGCACAGACAAGAAATAGGTGGGGACATTTGTCGCACTACCCTGGAAAAAAAAAGAGACATTTGACCTCTAAGTGCGTAATTGACGCGATAATGCGGCCTGTGCTGAACACTGCTGATTGACAATAAAATATAATTAAACTTTTTCATTATAATTTGTATAAATAATTAACTCATAATTTGTATAAATCACTTTTCCATTATAATTTATTTAGTCTAAATGATTAGTCTAGCTCATTATAATTTAGATAAATGATAAACTCCAGTCAGACTCTGAGTCTGACTCTGCCAACCCCCCTGTCCCTGGTCTCTGGCTACCTCTAGTCTAAAAAGTAAAAGTCACTTTAAATTTGTCAGTTTTGTGTTGCATGCTTTTCGCTAATTACGCTACAATTTTCATCCAATTGTCATGAAATTTGGCAAGCATTATTTACTAGTCTTACGGTAGGTACATCAGAAAAAGTCATTTTTCAATTTGGTGTTTTTTTGTGTTTTTTTCAGGAATTATGTCAATTTGTGAGACACTACAATAAAAGATATAGTTTATTTTTTTGTAAAAAAATGTAAAAAATGAAGAGAGATTATGTCCACTGCCCTATGTAGTATGAGGAAATTCTGGAGGCCATCATTGAGGCCGTTTGGACAGAACAATGTGGGAATCTAAGAATTAAGATACCCGGGGAAGGCTCCACTAGTTTGCCCGGGGTAAAACCTGGGTGAGGTTTTGTTTGCCTGCCCTACGCTTTCTCATGGGGCACACAGAGGGTAAAAATGGGAGTTTATAGCCATAAGGATGAAAATCCATCAAAATTTTTCTTCTTCCATGACCCCAGCTATGCCCAAATTTCTGATTGTTATGTGGTATATTTGCTACTTTGCTACTGTTACATTATTGTGGGGCGCTCATTATTTTGCATTCTGTATCCCTTCCGCAATTTGCAACATTTAAGTCACAACTTTCAGACGTTTTTATGACTTGGCTCAGATTTTCATCTAGCACAGCATTTATGTGATGTACCTACTTACAGCAGCTTCCCTGAAAGTTTCAAAAAAAAATATCATGTACACCTATACCTTAGGTCACAACTAACCAGTAGAACATGTTTTTTGTTGATTTATCCATCAATTATCAACCGATTTCCCTGAAATTTTGTAAAAATCATATTTCAGCAGAGTCCTAATATCCCTGACAATTTCGTAAAATTATATGCAGTATTTTTAGTACTACTAGTAGTAGTAGTATCAGCTCACACAATGTGACACAGTTGTTTATTATATAGACTAATAAGGTAATAAGTTTATTAATGGTATTAATCTACTAGCCTCATTTATCAAAATCAGATCAGGAATATACAAATTTACAGAAAAAATAATATTTTGAAACAGGCTTTCTTATGTATGGGTTGGTATATGAATAGCGAGGGAGACCTATAAAGCAAGAGAGGATCAATAAGAAGCCTAATGTGTGGATATGAGGCGGCAATTTGTCACTAAGAGTACAAATATCTTTTATAAAGATCATAATATACATATCGAATCGAAACTGAATTAAATTGTTGAAACAGATGAGAAAATGAACAATAACAGCAAAGAGGGAGACAAGAGATTGCCGGGAGCCTATGAGTGTCAAAATATCACGTTGTTTAACGGCTGACTAAAGTTGTCGTGATCTGAGTGATGACAAGTGGACTGCAATTGAAGATCAAACTCAATGAAATCATCGTTGTATAGGGTTGGCGATTATATAATTTAAAAGAAAATAAAGTTAAATGGTAAATGATTACAGTAATCATGATGTATCACTTATGTTCAGTTTTAGTAGACTACTGCAGATATATAAGCCATATATTACTTACAGATATAGCGAGATTATTGAAAGATTTTTCAGTAAATAATAGTTTTTTAAATGTTAATGATTTCAGAATCTAAATAATAATATATATTCGTTATTGATACAGAAGCCTGAATAAACATAAAAGTTAAAAAAGTCTACTGTTATATTTATAAATGTTTCATTTACTTGTGTAAATTCCCTTTGAAATTCACCTCATAAAGGTCATTTTTAAAAATGAAACTATAAATGTGTGGTGAATTATATGGTTATATGTCACAGTTTGTATCATATCAACGTATTTCAAACTCGGGTGGGCCTACACATAGACGTCTAACAAATGTGTTACTACATTTATGACATTACATTTTACTACATATATTTACTACAGTATATCTTTCTTTCAGATAGTAAATAACAAAAAATATTTGCAGTTGTTGAATTTTATTTGCGTGACATTTATCAAATAGAGATGTAAGATGGTAATTGTGGTCTTTAGCATGAGGACGGCTTATTGTATTTTTTGATATCACACCTCCCAGTTCCTTGTCTGCATGATATGTCATCACTCCATCGAGTTGTTACCCTTCATCAATACTGATCACGAGGTGAGGTGTGAAATGTAGTTTGGGTTATATCCCTTGTTGTAGTTAATTGCATTTTGGGCGGTGTTTTATCTAAGTATAAAGTTAATTTCGATTTAGGCGGTGTTTCATTAAGATCTACTCTTTTCACACATGATATCTTTCACATAATGTAGGCTTATATATAAGCCTATATGCATGACATATGCCTAAATATATATCCTGATGCAACCAGTTTATTATGTAACCTTGTTCGCGACAAGGTAGGCTATTGTCTATAGTCAAAAATAGCTTAAGTAGGGCCTTAAGTATTTTTTTAGTGTGTCATTTTTTCACATTTACAGCCTACCATATATATATATTTGTTTAATCTGTCAATTGTAATTAAAAGTTATAATCCTTGTAGAGTCTACATTTACATTTTAAAATATATTTGTTTTAATATTGTAATTGGAAGGTAGCCTATAATTCATAATTATTTTTTTTTGTAACGGCAGCTGCCAAGTATTACACACCAGGTGCCGCTCACAGCCACCTGTCAAAGCAAAAGAGACTTACAAATGGAGCTGAGTCTCTTTCAATTATAAAAATAGACCTGTTCTATGTCACGAATAAAAAAATAAAATAATTGTATGAAAACAATAAAAGCATATATTTCATTATGTCACCGATAAATATATCATATACATGCATTACACTGCCATATGAAGCCTTTCATTAATCCTCTCTAGCTTTATAGGTCGCCCTCGCTATTCATACATACCGTTTTGTGTATAATGACATAGAGTCACATTGCAATAAAATTATGATTTTTAGCCCCCTTTTTCATTTTAATTAAAAAAGGTGGGTATTGCAATTGAAGTTTGGCGTCGTCGGCGTCCTTGTTAACATTTACTTGTTAATCCGCCAAGTTTGTTATGCATGCTACTAATGACCAGTTCTCGGACAAGTTCAATAATGGCTGAAAAAAATTCAAAATGGCCGATTTATTGTGAGTTTTCGCATTTTACTTTAATAATTTGCCCTTGTGGGCGCAATAACTTGAAAAGTTTTCCATGTGTCCTCCTCAAATTTGATATGCATGCTACTAATAAGCAGTTCTCGGACAAGTTCAATAATGGTTGAAAACAAATTCAAAACGGCCGATTTATTGCGATTTTTCACATTTTACGTCAATAATTTGACCTTCTGGGCGCGATAACTTGAAATGTTTTTCATGTATTCTTCCCAAATTTGTTATATATGCTGCATGTTACTAGTGCAGTGACCAATTCTCAGATAATTTCAATAATGGCTGAAAAAAAATCAAAATGGCTGATTTATTGCGCTTTTTCACATGTCAATAATTTGTCGTTGTGGGCCCAATAACTTTAAGTTCAATAATGGCGGCAGGCTATTGTCGAGTGTGCTATTGTTAACTGTTTTATTTTATTGTAAGGTATGTACTGAAATGCTTTAACGCTCCAAAAATGTTCAAATTTGGAACAGTGATATCTATGAAAAACAGAAACAATATGCTTTTTGGATTTTTTTAATAGGCCTATCTCAATTAGTTTTTGAGATATTTGCAGTTTTGCTGATGCAAATTTGCCAGTTCCCGGGTATTGTTAAGAACCCAAAAATTTTTGCTGGAAAAAGGCTTTTTTTAAGAAAAAATAAAAACATGACTTTTCTTAAAATTAACAATTTTTTTTTTTAATTTAAATACTGGTACATAAATATATAATATATAATCACCCCACTTTTTTAGGATCGCTAAATATTATGGACCTAGCTGGCAGCAGGGGTTACCAAAAAAATTGAAAAGTGAAGTAGCCAGTAGCAAAATATATGAATGGTACAATTGCGTGATCAATGCACCATTAAGTAATTAAATTTTCAAAATTTGTCATTAATGCTGCAAAAAAATGTGAATTGCCTGAAAAAACACTATGGGCACCAGTTCGATGTTTGCCCGCCAACATTTGACTGTTTAGTGGTGTACAATCAATTTGTGATGATGAAAAGGCATCTGTCCGCCACTTTTAATATTTTTTTATGGTCAGGTTAAGGAAATATAAACAATTTAAAATTCAAATCGAGCTGACCTAGTGTATGAACTGTGTAAATGGCCGCCATTTTGTTCGAATTTCTGGAGTCTATTAACACCATCCAGCTCCCAGTCCGGAATTGAAGTGTCAGACGGGCATCCCGTCTATTATATAACATGATTGCACATTGAATAATTTTTTTCATTGACCTTGACCTTTAATAATGTAAAAAATGTAAAAAAAATGCAAAATTTTACTATATACGTCAATTTTTTGTGGCATTGGAAAAAGTATCTGCTACCCGATTGATTTTCATAAAATTCACAGGAATGTTTAAAAATATATACTTTAACTGCACCAGGTTATTTTATTGTACTAGGTCCCAGAACAAACTATTGAGTTATAATGAAAGTACAAACAAATTTGCTGAAATCTGTACAGTGGGCGATATTACAGGTTTTGCGTTATTTCTGTTCCAGACCCTAGTTCTACGTTCAAACCATCATAAAAGTTATTTTTCCAGTTAAATAAGCACATTTTTATGCCTTTACAGTGACCATAGTCTTTATAGCCTTTTTTTACATACAAGAAACGACCCAAAACAACGTCACAAATTTGGCAAAGGCCAAATTGCAAATATGAATCCTCTTCCTTGGCTATCCAAATCACTTCTCACATCTATCCGGAAAAAACATGTCTTTATAGTAAAGCCAAGAGTACGAATAAAGCTAAATAATTATGCAGACCGAACTTGCCATCAGTTCCACCAGGTGGTCTTATTTGAAAAACAAATTTTCTGAATCTCTAGAACACAAAAATTCAAATCCACTCTGGCGTTATATTAAATCAAACCGTTACTAGGATGGAAATGATGTCTCCCCAAGAAATGGCCAGCTGCATTCAGATAGTAGACGTAAGGCCGAAATATTAAACACCTAGGAATTAAGACACCACAAATATACCTAAGTTTCCAGGACCACCAATTACTGAAATGCCAAAATTTGAAATTACTGTTCAAGGTGTAACTAAATTATGTTTCACAAAGAGGTTTCACTGATACTGATTACTTAAACTTGAGTATTTTTCTCATATTGCAATAAAAACTAGAGATGAATTGTGACTTTTTAAGTAACAATAATGTTTGGACTTGGTTTTATTAGTTTTGTAGTCTCCATTTTAAATTATGTTGGGTTATTTTTATTATGACAGATTAATTGGAATTTTGTTCAAGGGTTTTTTGGTAGGTATTTTGAATTGGAATTTTAAATTTCAGACTTCAGAACTCGGACTTCAGACTTCAAATTTCAAAAATCAGAAGTCCCCACTGAGCTTTTGTACTTTTATGTAGATATATACTTGTTTGTGAAATGGAAACACATTCAGAGGGCCCAGTAAGCACATTGACTTTACTATTTGTCCCAGTAAGCACATTGACTTGACTCTTTGTTGGTTTAATGTTGTATCACTGTCTGCGACGCACGCCCAATACTAAAACAACATTGGGGTCGACGTTTCGTGTTTTATAGAATTAACTACTGTTATTTTAATTGTCAAATCTAGGTGTTATTACTGCTCATAGTAAACATTCGAGGTTGGTTCAATGGTGGGCATCCGTCTGCAAGACTGGCCCTGCATTAAAATAGCATCAGAATAATGTAATTTAATTAACAAATCTAGAGAATATTATGTAAATGCATCATCCTATCACCGTGTGATACTTAAAAAAAAATCAGTTTTCATAACTGTGCTGGACTTGAGCAACTACACTGGAATGTTCATAATTTGGAAAGCGGGATTAACCAGTCGTCAATATTCATCCGGTCTTCGCAATTTTTTTTCTGAACAGCCTCTGATTGATTATCCTGC
Organism: Flabesymbios commensalis; assembly: GCA_964017125.1. Lineage (NCBI taxonomy): Eukaryota > Metazoa > Annelida > Polychaeta > Terebellida > Flabelligeridae > Flabesymbios > Flabesymbios commensalis. Next base: position 43,696,091 of record OZ024906.1, read on the forward strand.
TTATTTTTGAAATCAGCTAATTTGCATATCCAAGATGGCCACCATTGGCCAATTTGCATATTCTATATCGACGTGAACGCTCTCCAGTTGTCAATATTCATCCGATCTGCACAAAATGTTTTTTGTAAACCCTTTGATGGATTATACTGCTCAAGTTCGAAAATCAGGAATCTGCATATATCCAAGATGGCTGTCATGAGTTAATTTGCATATTCAAGAGACTTTCAAATTTGCTATGCAAAGATAAGATCTACTTAGAACATGTTATACAACTACATGTGTACTAGTAGGGCCTACATCCTAAAGACTACCCACCAACGCTGATTAACATAGTCATTATGATAATGACACTTGACTTGCTAATAAACTGCTGATCTTTTTTGGTGTCTTTAAATGGTATGTCTTAAGTATTGTTAATGTATGATCATGCTATGTTATAACTTACATTAAATAATAATTCTCAAATGATTCATCATCATCAATAATTGTACTACCTCCACCAATTTAAGTATTAGAAACCAACAACTCAGACTTCTCAGAAGGTAACATATATTAAAAGTTTTTTGTATGTATGCATCTGCCACCATTACTGTTATAGAAGAAAAAAAAGCTCAATATAATCAATTTAAGGACAATATTTGAAGAAACAAATAAAATTGTAATTGAGCTGTAATTGAAATATAATTGACCAATTACGGGTTTTTTATTTCAATTACAATCAATAATACAATTATCCATATTTATAAAAATCAATTATAATTACAATTATAATTGACTTATTTTCTTCAATTACGATTTCGCCTTCAATTACACTAAAAATGGCTCAATTATAATTATTTACAATTATAATTGACCACAACCCTTGCATTTATAGGGTTAATAGGGCGACCCAGCCTGGACACACCGCCCCTATTTCAGCCCCAGTCTTTTCATGCAATGAATGGATTTCAGCAGACATAAAATGCTTTCACGCGCCATTCAAATGACATGAAAATTAAAACCCCTCTGGCCTTCAAATGTGATCTGTAACCAGAATCTATTTATAGATTCTGCACTAATTACTTCCGTTATATTATTATTGTTATCTATTATAGTAGATAAACATATCATACAACCATGTGGTTGACGTGCTGGTGTGTGTGGTTCTGGTACAAAAAAACAGATATGAAATATTAAAATGTTGAGGAATGATCAGCCTCTGAAAATGGAGGAAAAAATAGAAAGCTAATATGGGAATCCCTCATTAAACAGAGATACCATTCTTTGGAGTTACCTCTTTTTGGCGGCACTAAAATCCGGATTTAATCCGGTTGAACTATCCCGATCTCTTCAAAAAGTCATAGCAATCATTCTCAATAAGATTCATTGTGCCAAGTTTTAAAGTCGATTGGATAAAAACTGAGGGAGAAATAGGGCATTACATAGAATAATAAAAACTAGCCAGATCCATTGATAAATCAACATGTTTGCCCAAACATAAAAACAAAAAAGTGTTTTTATTTTTTTCCTCATAAAACAATCTGAATCATTTTGAACATGTTAATTTTTCTTCAGGCATGTTAATTTGTTGTTAGCAGCTGGCTATCAGAAAAAAGTTATTTTCCACCCTGCCCTTTGCTCTAACACTATTAGAGCTAGGTGTGACATCTATGCCTTCTAATAAAGTGCCTGAACATGTGGTCAAGATACAATTATTTTCCCTTACACTGCTATGGGCGACTATAGTCGCCCAAAATAAACCAAGCGCAGCCTGCTGGGGGTCGCCGAGTAAATTAAAAAAATATAAAAATAAATATTTTTTTTATTTGAAAAAAAAAAATTACTTTCGTTTTGTGGTGTCTTTCTATTTGCGCTTTAGACATAGCTAACTGACCGATTTTGTAATATAATGGCTTTTAATATCAGTTGTTCATCAAAAACGTGCCAGATATTACTAAGTGGGAAACCACACATGCTGCAAATTTTATGCAGCAGTGTAAGGGTTGATATTGAAATTATGAGCAAATCAAAATTCTCATTATCTTCATTGTTCCAGATAAGCAATCCCAATAGCGTGAGTCCGGGATTGCTCCAATATGCTATAAATAGATTCTGTCGTCCCAGCGTGCGGCCTGTTGGACAAACTCTACTCAATGGCCCGTCGACCCACGCTAGAAACGCTATACACTATACCTATCTTGACACCCATAATCCGTATTATTGTTAGTTTTACACTTGTTTTTATATTTTATAACATAATCTGAATAAACTATATAGTCTTGGATATGATTTGGACGAAACATTGCTCCTTGGAACGTGTAATATAGCGATTCATGCTACGCACATAAAGACCACATGAGGGGAGTATATACTTTCTGCCATTAGTGTGAGATATTCTTTGGATGTATTAAGGAAGGTTCCTGGTACTTTTTAGATTTTTAAGATCTACCTGATTTATTGGGGGAGAGAGAGAAAACAATCATGTTGAACTTGAATCCACCCCTACAAAGAGACGTAGTCCCAAGCCCATAATGACACCACAGAATCAGCTGATATTAACAATAATCCTTCTCAGCCTCGGGCTTTTACACAAACAACTTGCCTATAGGTTTGATATCAGTGAAACCAGAAATACATATGTATTTCTGGTGAAACCCATGTTGTTTCGTCATCACAGGGATCAGATTCATGTATGTAGGGCCTACAATTTAAACGAATGGATCGCAGGTGTCTGCCATCTGCCTCACAAATGAAGATAAAAATTCCGCTTCGCTTTAAAAAAAGTCAAAATATTAGAATTATAATAGATTGCACCGAATTTTTCTGTGCACAGCCTAGAAGCTTTCATAGACAGGGCAATTTATACTCGAGCTACACAAGTCACACAACCTTCGGATTTATATCAGATGCATTTGAATACTCTATCTCTGCCCGTGAAATAACTATACAATCTGGACTACTAGATAAATTACACAGGGGTGATCTGGTTCTGGCCGATAGACGTTTTACTATTAAGGATTTGCTAAATAAAAAGGGAGCAGATCTAAACATTTCCCTGATTGTTAGCGGGAGGAGCAGACTGACACCACAGGAAGAAGTAAAGACTAAAATAAATGCTAGTGCACGTATAAATTCATGCTGAGCGCGCCATATAAAGACTTTAAAAATATAGATTAGGCCCTAACTATCCCACTGTCACCCGGACCTATTTTTTCACATGGTGTATGTATGCGGTTATCTAGTAATTTCCAGTAACCCATTGTCAAGTGACTATAATTAGACAAAGATAAATGTGAACTTTGGCGTTTATTGCACTAGAAACATTATATGACGTTTATATGACGTTTTTCCTATAACATGTTTAATGACATGTAACAACAGCTGTCCGATTATAAAAAGGGTAAATACAAAACGTTCAATTGACAGCTTCTTTACTGAATAATATGCAGAAAAAATTCCATTTTGTCACATATATTGTATAGGCCTATATTGTTTTCATTTTATCCCGCGGTATTATATATATATATTATGTACATGTATATGTATAGATAGTGATATGGTTGGTAAGATAAAATGTCCAAAATACTATGGTAAATACACATCTTGGTAGAAAGTTAGAAGTTTTTTTCCCCTGGAACCCAGAATTGCTGGTTAAAATACACACGTAGGCCTACTACGAATGGTGACCCCACAGAAGTCCACACAACAAAATCATACCGCCTCAATCCAGTTACTGCCAGCTGCATTGATAATAATAGGCACGTGATTTTTTTTCATTGATTGTACTCAATTCTCTTCAAGATTTTAAACAGTCAGTATTCGATTTCGACCAATCCTAGTGACATTTCTGACGACAAAGACGGATCCAGCGTGATTTTATCTGAGAAACATATATAGGCTTATAATGGCCAAAAGTCACGCTGACAGCCAGGCGATCCCGGCTGCTTGTCCGACACGGGGACGTACACATGCGTGTGCTATTTTTAGCACGCTATAGCGCGTCATGCCGGACTTACGCTATTGCTATGGGATTTTGCACGATTGATGACATGTTTATAATAAAGGCAGTGTTTATTCCAAGTAAAGGGGAGAACTGGGGGAGGGGGGGTTCTGACACCCTCTCTCGGGAATACTGTTGGTTCCGCCCCCCCCTCCCCCCACACACAAATCTGAATCAAAGTTTGTCAATTGTACAAATGTGCCATTAATGTAAATACTGGGTTAAATATAGTCTTTTTGAAAATTTTCCCGGCACTTTCCATCAGTGTGATGGCAGGTGAAACGGGCAGCGGGTGCACTGGTACGTGGACTCTGCATGCTCCAGACCCCTGGAATAAACCTTGAAAGGTATATCTCTTGATCATGTCTATTAAATAAATCAATAAAAAATTATTGTTATGACCAGTTAGCCTTTTTTACCTTTGACTTCTCTTTTCTCCATACTCCGACACTATTGGTTGGGTTACCTTTAAAGTTATCAATTTGAGTTGAAGCATAAATTAATGATCATCCATGCTGTCAAAATTTGAGATTATTTAGCTGACAACTGATGGCGAAATAGGTTCACAATTTTTCCAGAGAACAAAATAATACATGTTAAATAATAATATTGTGAATAAGTAGAATAATTAAAGTAGAAATGTCCGCAGTTAGAACAATTATAGTTTGGCCAAAGTTACTTTCTTCCAAACTAATAAGTATTCAAATATTATTTTCCAACAGATGAAAGAAATAAAGATGACGTCAAAGGAGAAGAAATGGATGAATTTTGCCGATTGTACAAAGATATGAAGGCCAATGCCAACAGTGGAAAAAATACTTATAAGAAGATTCCAGCATTTTATTTCAAGGTGCATACAGTTATACTATGAGGGTGGATTTATCTGGGAGAAACAGTAAATCGTAGCAGCAACTTTTAATATACAATGTTAAATAATGAGTAAGTAATGTACCATAATATATTACATCACTGGTATCTATTCAAGGCTGAATTTCAAGTCCTATGAACATGAGTATTATTATGTCTCCCCTCTGTACACAAAGGTGGGGACATGTTGCTTTACCCCTCTCCGCTCAGTCTGTACCGTATATCCCCGTGTATAATGCGATGTTTTTTCTTAGCTATTCATGTCACAAAAAGCACCTCATATTATACATAGATGTAGAATTTATTACAATTTAATTTTTTTAGCTCTCTAGCGGTAAGTTCTCTAGCGGTAAAACTTATCTGTAAACGTAGGCCAGTCAGCGTGTTTGGTAAGCAGGCCTATACAACAAGAACAACAGTTAGACTGTGACTTTCCAACTAGTAGAATGTCATTTACTGTATTTCATGGACGACGTATATTAGCGGCCTAACGACGATTGTGATAATGCACCCAGTGAGCACGATACACTATACGCAATGCTGTGTCAAAGTTAGGACAGTGTCGTCAATGCCGGCCCAACAATTATAAAGCAGCATTGGACATTGAGTGTGTTTGTTGCGAGTGCAAACAAGAGACGTTCACCCAATGCTGGTACATTGTTGAGCCACCGTCTGCGACGCTAACACAACATTATTCTAGCATTGGGTGAATGTGTCATGTTTGCTGGGAGCCCCCGTCTCACATTCCCGCCAAAAGACAGAGACGCGCGTGGTACCTTTGACAACCCCGGGCAGTAAATGACGCCGTTATAATAGTCTGCAACCAATTCACACTCCTGACCTGTTCATTTATATTATTAATGATTTAATCTAAGATCGCCTTTCATATATGGGAGTGTTCTATTGTGTACGACGGTAGGCCTATCTGAATATGATATTTTATTAAGATGTATTGGAATGAGAGAATGCGTTAACAAAATATAACAAGATATCACCAGGCATCAAAGTAAAACCTATAAACCTATAGAAACCTATATTTGAAAAAGTAACCTATATTTTTCTGAAAATAGCCTATATAACCTATAAAAACCTATATTTTGATTTTGCTTCAACAAAAACATTATGTTGAACTATATTTTAATTGTGGGAATGTGTTTGTGTCAAATAATTTGTGTTTCAGATAGAGATGCTTTAAATATAATTTAATTCTGCAAATTAGTATGAAATAACTAATTATTTATGCTTATTAGCTACATGATTTCTTTAAGAAATTCCAGCGTGAAGAATTTAGTAAGTGCAATAAATAATTTGTCCAATTCAAACACTCCAGCCCTCCTCTGATTGAACATGGCTTCGTTAAGGCGAGCAGTTCGTCTTGTTGCCTATGTAAGTTTGAAAGACCATACTACATGTATTATACCATAAGCTGATCACCCGGTAAATGACGATGGACAGACCTGTATAAAAAAGTATGCATTTTTGGCACAATGTATTATACTGTATATTCAGATGTGTGTATAAACAGTATACTTCCTGAAATACGGTAGATATGACTTTGAAATAGTAAAAAAGTATGAATTTTCACATGGCGGTTACATAAGTGTCACTAGAAAACCTATAATTTTATGTCAAATAAACCTATAAAAGCCTATATTTTGATCAAATAAACCTATAGAAAAACCTATATTTTGACCTGAATGGACTTTGAAGCCTGTATCACTGATTATATTTCCTATGGCAAATTCTATACGTGTAGGCCTCAGAATGTCCATGTTGCTGGAATAACATTAACGCCTACCGCCGTTGCCGCTGCTGATACAGTATTGAGCAAATGGTGGTATCTGTGGTAGCTGTAGTTCACTGAGCGCAGCTGTATTATTACACCATGACACCTTATACAGTCAAACACCTCTTGTGTCTAGACAATGCGGCTAGTCTGCAAATGTTTACAATCGCATATTTCATCTTGGAATGTTCTTATTTGAGCACGACTATAATAAAATATGGTCTTTGTAATAGATAAATTAAAATAATATAAATTTGTGGGCGAAATATTAATATTTTAAAATCTGTGTGTATATGTAACTTATGCAGGCCCCAAAATGTCTGCCACAAACCTAGTCCCGATGATATCCACTCTGCCATGGAAATTAAAAATACACATCTGCCTACTCTACAAGAAAGCAAATACTGCCCTTTGGTTTTGCAGAGCTGTAATGTTGCCGCTGTTCCTGTCATGGAGCATTGTGTCTGAAGGTATCTGTCCTGTGTCATGACGTCATTTAGTTGAATACGATAATATCCATGCCTCACATTTAGATGGCCCGGGACGCTGCCGACATCCAAAATTTGAAGTCGTATCCCAGCAAACACAACACATTTGTATGACATTTATACAACATCGGCCCAACGTCTTCGACGTTGGTTCAACATTGTATAAAGTCATACAAATAGAGAGGGGTAGACGTTTTTCTCGTCATCAGAGGTCTCAAATCTTAACTCGTATTATACATGGCGTCGCACTATACGCGGGGATATACGGTAAGTCTGTGTGCCCCATTCTTTTATCTCCAGTGTTTTCTATCTTGCAGGAGGTCAAACACGAGATGTTGACCTAATGCTGAGCTAACTCTGGCCCACCGTCTAAGATACTGAGCCAACGTTAGCCCAGTATTGGGTTACCGTGTCGTGTTTGGCGCCACGCTGAATATGGGCCGGCGTCACAGACAGCGGGCCAACATTGACCCTGATTTGGCTCAAGGCATCGTTCTGGTACCGCCAGCATGCCGGTATGGCCAGCATAAAATACTGACTAGAGCTGAATTGATTCTGGCCAGCACCGGTGATGCTAGCCCAACATTTAACAGACATTGGGTCGGTGTCGGCTTGTACTCGCCACTAGCAGTATGCACTGCCAGACCCGCAGCCTAGCAAACACGAGACGTTGAACCAGTGCTGGTTTGGTGCTGGGCCAGCGTCGCAGACGGTGGGCCAGAATTGGACCAGCATCGCGTCAACATCTCGTGTTTGCTGGGAGTGTTGACAGGCCACATTATGTTTTGCACATCGGCGGGTGTGAAGATATTAAAACTGCTACCCAACTGATTGAGCCTAAAGACGATTCAGTTACTGTAGATATAAAAAATGGGTTCCACCACATCAAAATATCAACATTAATTTCAAAAGCCATCGACACTACATCTATTAGCTATCAACCTTTATGTTTATGCTGCTGGAGGGGAGACATCTCCAGTTTTTAGCTCCCGCCGTCACCGTAGGTGAGATGGAGGGAGCTATGGATTCTACCTCCGTTTTTTTTGGCCTCTTCTTTTGCCTATAACTTTGTAAGAAAATAAGCTAGGATAACAATTTCTGGTATGTGGGTTACTTCCAGGTGGCTAATGGACAGGTTAAAATATTTTTAATCTGAATTCAATACGCAAGGTTGCAGAGGAGAAAATGATGATGTGACGGCGTTGGGCCGTCCGTAAACAATTCGTTTCCGGAGCATATCTCTGAAAGTACTTGTCCGATTGTCTTCAAATTTTACACACAACACCCCTAGGGGGTCTAGTTGTGCCTTTTGGGGTATTTGAACTTTGACCTACTTCTGGTTCAGAACTATGACCTATTTAGACGTTTTGACGCGCACTTCGTTTCCGGAGCAGATCTCGAAAAGTACTGGGCCGATGACAGTCATATTGCACATACATGTTCTCTAAGGTCCCTAGTTGTGCCTTTTCAGGTTTTTGGACCTTGACCTGGAAGTTGACCCAGCACTTTGACCTAATTTATAACATCGGTAAATCCGACTGAAAGATTTTGCGGAATATCATGAAAACCGCTCAAGATAGCTACACCATTACTATAAAACAAATTGTGAGGTTTCAGGAGAGGATGCATCTTGAAAAATTTCAAGTTGATTAAATTAAAAATGGCCGCCTATCGGCCATTATTCACCTCGACAGGCCTGATATCGCAGAATATCATGAAAACCGCTCAAGATAGCTACACCATTAATATCAAATAAATTGTAAAGTTTCAGGAGAGGATGCATCTTGAAAAATTTGAAGTTGATAAAATTCAAAATGGCCGCCTATCAGCCATTATTCACCTCGGCAGGCCTGATATTGTAGAATATCATGAAAACCGCTCAAGATATCTACACCATTACTATAAAACAAATTGTAAGGCTTCAGGAGAGGATGCATTTTGAAAAAATTCAACTCGTCCAAGTTCAAAATGGCCGCCAATCGGCCATTATTCACTTTCACATGGCCGTTATTTGGTAAACCGTGCTAGATGGCTAGACCATAACTATAAAACAAAATGTGTGATTGTAAGGTTTCAGGAGAGGATGCATCTTGAAAAATTTGAAGTTGATAAAATTTAAAATGGCCGCCTATCAGCCATTATTCACCTCGGCAGGCCTGATATTGTGGAATATCATGAAAACCGCTCAAGATATCTACACCATTACTATAAAACAAATTGTAAGGCTTCAGGAGAGGATGCATTTTGAAAAAATTCAACTTGTCCAAGTTCAAAATGGCCGCCAATCGGCCATTATTCACTTTCACATGGCCGTTATTTGGTAAACCGTGCTAGATGGCTAGACCATAACTATAAAACAAAATGTGTGATTTCAGGAGAGGATGCATCTTGAAAAAATTCGACTCGATAAAATTCAAAATGGCCGCTTATCGGCCATTATTCACTTTCACATGGCCGTTATTTGGTCAACCGTGCTAGATGGCTAGACCATTACTGTAAAACAAAATGTGAGATTTCAGATGAGGATGCATCTTGAAAAAATTTGACTTGATCAAATTTAAAATGGCCGCCTTTTCGGCCATTATTCATTTTCACATGGCTGATATTTGGTAAACCGTGCTAGATGGCTAGACCATTACCTGATTACTATAAAACAAAGTGTGAGTTTTCGGGGGAGGATGCACCCTGAAAATTTTTAACTTACGAATTCAAAATGGCCGACAATCAGCATTATTTACCTCGATAGGCCTGATATCAGGTAAACCGTGCGAGATAGCTAGACCATTACTATAAAACAAAATGTGACGTTTTGAGAGAGGATGCCTTTTAAAAACTTTCGAATCAATCGAATTCAAAATGGCCGCCTATCGGCCACTATTTACTTTCACATTGCTGATATTTGGTAAACCGTGTTAGATAGCTGGACCATTACTATAAAACAAAATGTGAGATTACAAGAGAGGATGCATCTTGAAAAAAATTGACTCGATCAAATTCAAAATGGCCGCCTATCGGCCATTATTCACTTTCACATAGCCGGTTTTTGGTAACCGTACTAGATGGCTAGACCATTACTATAAAACAAAATGTGAGATTTCAGGAGAGGATGCATCTTGAAAAATTTTGACTTGATCAAATTCAAAATGGCCTCCTATCGGCCATTATTCACTTTCACATGGGCATATTTGGTAAACCGTGCTAGATGGCTAGACCATTACTATAGAATGAAATGTTAGATTTCAGCTGAGGATGCATCTTGGAAAATTTTGACTTGATCAAATTCAAAATGGCCGCCTTTAGGCCATTATTCACTTTCACATGGCCGATATTTGGTAAACCGTGCTAGATAGCTAGACGATTACTATAGAATGAAATGTGAGATTTCAGCTGAGGATGCATCTTGAAAAATTCTGACTCGATCAAATTTAAAATGGCCCCCTATTGGCCATTATTTACTTTCACATGCCCAACATTTTGCAAACTGTGTTTGATGTTAGTCCATTACTATAAAACAAAATTTGAGGTTTTGGGGGAGAATACACCCTAAGTTTTTAACTAATTTATATCTAATTCAAAATGACCGTAAATCAGCTATTAGTTAACTCGATTGGCCTGATATCGGGTAAACCGTGCCAGATAGGTAGACCATTACTGGGATACTGATTAGGATCATTCATTTCAATGGAGGTTTGCAATCTCTGACAGACTGTCTAGTTCTTATCTTACTCTTAGACTGGGCTTCTTAGACCTAGTTGTCTTGCGTCTTGATTTTTGACCTAGAGTAGGACTACATTAAAAACCCTATACAAAATTGCTTAAATCAAATTCTAATTCGGAGCGGAAGCTCCTGGACTTATGTAGTCTTGTTTTGTTTACAAAAAAATAGAATCTTCTAGTTACCAATTATATTTGCTGGATTGTTTTCATATTGTACAAACACATCCCTTATGGGGTATACATGTAGATGTGCTTTTTGGGGGTTGTGACCTTTGACCTAATTTTTATCCTTCTATTTTGAGTTGATTATTGACTTTAAATGATAGCGGATGATGAGTTCAGATTCTGGACGATATCCCGGGAAGCATTTGCTGGATTGTTTTCATATTGTACACACACATACACACATCTCTAGGGGGTGTAGATGTGCCTGTTGGGAGTTGACCCAGGTTGTGACCTTTGGTTTAATTTTTTACCTTATATTTTTAGGCCATTATTGACTTTAATTGAGGGCGGGTGATAAGTTCAGTTTTGGGATGATATCGACAGAAAGTATTTGCTTTATTGTTCTTCAAAAAAGGTGGGTTTAAATTTTAGTGTAGTGACACTTGACAAAGCGTATTGGTCAATAATGAAGCGTAATGGGCCCACTACACTTGAGGGGAAACCTTGTATATTTGAGATTAGCCTAGTTCCTGGCCCACCGCGAGAGAGGGCCTAGAATCCATCCAAAACGAAAGTCAACATTGATTCGCATTATACACATACTTCCCCATGAAGAGCAGCGCGCAAATCTCTGCGCTGGTTGTAAACAAACGCCGATTACGACGCTGTATTGACAGTAAATAACGGTTGAAGTAAAAAAATTAGTTACTTGGATGCACAGAAGTTAAATGCCTTCGTTTTGTTGACAAATCTTGAGTATTGTTTGCGTAATAAGCAGATTGTGAAATGTTACTTTTGCGTATGGATGGACATATGACCCTAAATTGATCTGGTTTGCCCAGAATGCAATGGGTCACGGATGCTGTATTCATTCTAGTGAACGCCCATATTTCAATAAACTACCACTCCCCCGATTTGAAAATAAAATCAACGATCATGGTACACTACATAGCCATTAAAAACTATTCCAATGAGCGCCCACTCCCCCTTTAGCCTCAAAGAGGTATTCTAATTAATGCAGAGGGAGTTTATTAGAAAATACTGTATATATACATGTATGATCCATCACATGCTGACCCAGCTTACCAATACCATGATAACCCAGATACATTGTGATACCACCATTTTGAAAAACTCGGGTTATTCCATTACAGCAGATCTGATGTATAACCCGAAACAGGAAATTTGTGTTATTGATAATTTTACGATCATGTATTAAGCAAACTAAAACCTGAATTCCAGTGTAGGCCTACTGTGTGGAATTTGCTATTTGTTGGGGGTGATTCTTGGGTGATATAATGTTTTTCTACCGTGTGAACCGGGTACACAGGACCTCAAAAACAAATAAATTAATTGGTAAGAAAATTGCTGAAAATCACAGGACGACCCAGATCAAGGCGTGAGGGATCATATATATATTTGAGTTTGCTGTTAATTAATAAAAAAATATAAATTAATGTAGATCTTTAAATATACATCAATAATTTGGAGTTGCTATCGAAAAAGGATGTTTTTTTAAGGATTAAACAAACATGTTTAGTCTGAGAATCATTAACATATAATTTTCTTTGATATGATATTTTCTTTCAAATGATGATAAATTATATTTTTTTATGTTGTGAGAATGATATTTTTATTAAAAATTATTTATTATATTCTAATGGTATCATTCCTAGGACATATTCATTCAGGGCCTGCACAACCGCTTTCCCTCATTTTAAGAGACCAGCCCCAAAATATGGAAACTGTGAACCTCCAGTATAATTTGCGTGTAGCATACATTTGCACAACTGTTAGCACGAAATGCGCGAAAATTAATTCCACACAATATATAATACTATTATTATTATATTATTATTGTTGTTTTAATTTATAAAAAAAATTCAAACTAATTTTTGCGCATGTTTAAACATTGCTGATTCTGACAAGTTAATCAGTTCATGTGAAAAATCAAGTTCTTCCTGAGCTGAGTCCCTACATCATGCTAATGGGAACATTTTGATAATGGTCACATCATGAGTTATCAATAGCTTTCTCGATGGCCGTAAGCTATTATTGAGTATGTTTTTTTCAGCTTCCTTCAGAAGATAACGCACTATTACAAAAGTTGAGAGAAGAATCGAGGTAAGTAAGGCTTTGGTTTTGCGTATGCTATCTTTATATGCATTCATTGTAAAGTTGATCGCTCCTGCTATGAATGAAAGAAAAATACATCTAACGCATCTAAATCCTCAGTGTTCCAAGCTCAAAGGCACTACAAATCTGAATCAGGTCCATTGTCGTCGTCCATTTATTGTTCTGTTCTGTCAATCGAGAATGACATGACACAGAAGGTTTGAGAAAATTATGGAGATAGACTGGCTGACAGCTATAAATTACTTTAAATTTTAGAGTGCATATTTTGTATTTTATTTTTAATTGTACAAGGAGCAAATGCAGCGAGTTTTATAAAGGTGTGACACTACAGAAACATGGAGAACGAGTCAAAACCCTAGCCAAGCATTTTGAACACCCTGCAGCTTGTTTATTAGCTCCCGCCGTCACCGTAGGTGAGCGAAGGGAGCTATGGATTCTACCTCCGTTTTTTTTTTGCCTCTTCTTTTGCCTATAACTTTGTGAGAAAATAAGCTAGGATAACAATTTTTGGTATGTGGGTTACTTCCAGGTGGCTTATGGACGGGTTAAAATATTTTTAATCTGAATTCAATACGCAAGGTTGCAGGGGAGAAAATGATGATGTGACGGCGTTGGGCCGTTGGGCCGTCCGTAAACAATTCGTTTCCGGAGCATATCTCTGAAAGTACTTGTCCGATTGTCTTCAAATTTTACACACAACACCCCTAGGGGGTCTAGTTGTGCCTTTTGGGGTATTTGAACTTTGACCTACTTCTGGTTCAGAACTATGACCTATTTAGACGTTTTGACGCGCACTTCGTTTCCGGAGCAGATCTCGAAAAGTACTGGGCCGATGACAGTCATATTGCACATACATGTTCTCTAAGGTCCCTAGTTGTGCCTTTTCAGGTTTTTGGACCTTGACCTTGAAGTTGACCCAGCACTTTGACCTAATTTATAACATCGGTAAATCCGACTGAAAGATTTTGCGGAATATCATGAAAACCGCTCAAGATAGCTACACCATTACTACAAAACAAATTGTGAGGTTTCAGGAGAGGATGCATCTTGAAAAATTTCAAGTCGATAAAATTAAAAATTGCCGCCTATCGGCCATTATTCACCTCGACAGGCCTGATATTGCGGAATATCATGAAAACCGCTGAAGATAGCTACACCATTAATATCAAATAAATTGTAAGGTTTCAGGAGAGGATGCATCTTGAAAAATTTGAAGTTGATAAAATTCAAAATGGCCGCCTATCAGCCATTATTCACCTCGACAGGCCTGATATTGTGGAATATCATGAAAACCGCTCAAGATATCTACACCATTACTATAAAACAAATTGTAAGGCTTCAGGAGAGGATGCATTTTGAAAAAATTCAACTCGTCCAAGTTCAAAATGGCCGCCAATCGGCCATTATTCACTTTCACATGGCCGTTATTTGGTAAACCGTGCTAGATGGCTAGACCATTACTATAAAACAAAATGTGTGATTTCAGGAGAGGATGCATCTTGAAAAAATTCGACTCGATAAAACTCAAAATGGCCGCTTATCGGCCATTAATCACTTTCACATGGCCGTTATTTGGTCAACCGTGCTAGATGGCTAGACCATTACTGTAAAACAAAATGTGAGATTTCAGATGAGGATGCATCATGAAAAAATTTGACTTGATCAAATTTAAAATGGCCGCCTTTTCGGCCATTATTCATTTTCACATGGCTGATATTTGGTAAACCGTGCTAGATGGCTAGACCATTACCTGATTACTATAAAACAAAGTGTGAGTTTTTCGGGGGAGGATGCACCCTGCAAATTTTTAACTCACGAATTCAAAATGGCCGACAATCAGCATTATTTACCTCGATAGGCCTGATATCAGGTAAACCGTGCTAGATAGCTAGACCATTACTATAAAACAAAATGTGACGTTTCGAGAGAGGATGCCTTTTAAAAACTTTCGAATCAATCGAATTCAAAATGGCCGCCTATCGGCCACTATTTACTTTCACATTGCTGATATTTGGTAAACCGTGTTAGATAGCTGGACCATTACTATAAAACAAAATGTGGGATTACAAGAGAGGATGCATCTTGAAAAAAATTGACTCGATCAAATTCAAAATGGCCGCCTATCGGCCATTATTCACTTTCACATAGCCGGTTTTTGGTAACCGTACTAGATGGCTAGACCATTACTATAAAACAAAATGTGAGATTTCAGGAAAGGATGCATCTTGAAAATTTTTGACTTGATCAAATTCAAAATGGCCTCCTATCGGCCATTATTCACTTTCACATGGGCGATATTTGGTAAACCGTGCTCGATGGCTAGACCATTACTATAGAATGAAATGTGAGATTTCAGCTGAGGATGCATCTTGGAAAATTTTGACTTGATCAATTTCAAAATGGCCGCCTTTAGGCCATTATTCACTTTCACATGGCCGATATTTGGTAAACCGTGCTAGATAGCTAGACGATTACTATAGAATGAAATGTGAGATTTCAGCTGAGGATGCATCTTGAAAAATTCTGACTCGATCAAATTCAAAATGGCCCCCTATCGGCCATTATTTATTTTCACATGCAGAATATTTTGCAAACTGTGTTAGATGTTAGTCCATTACTACTGTATAAAACAAAATTTGAGGTTTCGGGGGAGAATGCACCCTAAGTTTTTAACTAATTTATATCGAATATAAAATGACCGTAAATCAGCTATTAGTTAACTCGATTGGCCTGATATCGGGTAAACCGTGCCAGATAGGTAGACCATTACTGGGATAATGATTAGGATCATTAATTTCAATGGAGGTTTGCAATCTCTGACAGACTGTCTAGTTCTTATCTTACTCTTAGACTGGTCTTCTTAGACCTAGTTGTCTTGCGTCTTGATTTTTGACCTATACTAGGACTACATTATTAACCCTATACAAAATTGCTTAAATCAAATTCTAATTCGGAGCGGGAGCTCCTGGACTTATGTAGTCTTGTTTTTATTGTTTGTATGTTGATGTATATTAATAATAAATATCAGTGGGTCAAAGGTCAAGGCTATGATTCATGGTCAAAGGTAAAAAATGCACGTCAATCATGCCTACTTCAGTATCGTTTGTACATTACATCCTCCACATTTTTATATTCGAAGATGTTATGCGCTGGTAAATTATTTGCAGGTCAACCATGGCCTGTAGCAGTAAAATGTCACACCCTTGATGATGCGATTACCTGATTACCGTCAGGTGGGTGGGTGTATGTGTGCACTGGCTATCCACCACTAGCTAGTTCCAACGTGGAGGAATGGAAGTACATGAAAGACCTTGGGGTTGAAGGGTT
The DNA here is from genome assembly GCA_964017125.1 of Flabesymbios commensalis. Classification (NCBI taxonomy): domain Eukaryota; kingdom Metazoa; phylum Annelida; class Polychaeta; order Terebellida; family Flabelligeridae; genus Flabesymbios; species Flabesymbios commensalis. Next base: position 43,712,556 of record OZ024906.1, read on the forward strand.
CACATAATTCAAAACTTCTGGTTCAATCAATTTGTACAATTATGACTTCACTTTTGTGAAGACAGTATTTCCAATGATGAACTGTGTAAAAAACGTGGCAAACCATTGTTTCGCATCCCGATTGACACAATTTTATAATACGTGTTGATCAATGTTGTGAGAATGCCATTGTGTATTTTCATGGAGTACAATACTTATATAACATGAAAACACTGAGAAAAAAACTTTGGAACCACTTTCCCTGTTAGACCAAAAATATGCATTGGACCACCTGACTAATGCAGGATAAAATTGCAGTAGTCTAGCTTGTTCAACACAAGTGACATTGTTGTGCAATTTTTGTTGTCACTGCTGCGTCAAGCATCTGCGCAAGCGACTTAAATCACATATGAGACCTATCTGTACGAGTCTTATGTCAGAAAAATAAAATAAGGGTTGATGTTACCATTAGATAGCAAAGAGACTAAGAACATGAAATTTTGTTGATCTGGAGCTGAGTTATGATCATATTAGTGACTCGAATGGGTCAATATTTCAAAAAATTAAAATGGAGAAAAATGGCTTTAAAGTCATAGCACAAATTTTATTGAAATCTTTTTATAGTATGAAAAATAGTTCATTATGGCTAAAAAGGATTTTTCGGCCAAACCTGGAAATTTTGTATCTATAGTTTTTAACGATTGATTTTTATAACCCACAATGTCTACTTTCAGAATCTGCTGGGTGGACTTAGGTTGACTGAGCACTTTTTTTTAAATGGGTAAAATTCAAGATGGCCGCCAGCCGCCATTTTGAAAACAAATTAACAAAAAATTTGATAATCACACATGTGATACGTCATCTCTGACTAATAATGGGGCGTAGAACCAATTTCTTGCCTTAAAATGATAATTCTAGGCTTTAAAACATCAAAATTGGACAAAAAACGAAATTTGCTATTATTAGCCTATATCATGCATATTGCCCATTTTTTCAACTTGTATGGAGCCGACATGCGACTCATTTTGTGCAGATGGGTCACATATATCATAGTAACATTATCGTTACATTTGAAAAAATTAAAATCAATTTCCACCCCAAGGTTTTGTGGCAAATCTGTTCTTGCTTAGTACTGTATTACACCTGATTACAGTGTTACATTCTGATCAGTTCATCTTGTTGGGAAATTCTTTTAAACTTATCTCATTACTCCTCAGTCAATAAGGCTGTGGGGTATAGTATTCACCAGAGGTGGACGGGCTTTTGGGTGGGGGTCGGTGGAGATGCTTGTAAGCGCGATAACTTTATATCGCCTTGACTTAGTTAGGGCAGGGAGAGAATTTCCTACTGGTCCTCTAGTCCGATCACTAACTAGTGGAGATTGCCACGGACCAGTAAGCATTCATGACTGCTGGTTCGTCATGTCCAGTAAACATTTCTCCCCAGAGCTATCTGAATGCTCACGGTCAGAGTATCTGTCTGACTTTAACATGGATCCTAATAATAATTAAACCAGTTATATGGTTTACCTTTCAGAGAGCTATTTGCACAGACTGTTTAAGTTGCTTAAATGAGTGAAAGCATTCAGTCATATTGGACTAGTGCTTGTTATCTGTTAAAAAATAAAAGTTGTGAGTCTCGCAATTGCTGTATTGCATTATTTTTAAATGAATATATTCTACTGGACTATTAAAACTCTTTGCGGACTAGTAAAGTTTTGTCATTACTAGTCCTGTGGGTTAGTTAAAAAATTCATAAAGTTCTCTCCCTGTAGGGCCTTCATTTTTTTACCTCATCTGTATAACACTACTCTGAAGGTCAAGTTTGACATTCAGTGACCTTGACCTAATTTCAGATTTTGGGGTGTAATGTCAAATAGTTATCATATGAACTATATTTTAGTAGAATACATACTATACTCTCAAAATGTGATTATTCCTATGTATCATGACACTACGTCCAAACTATTGTACATTTCTGATGTATCATCACTACTTGCTTTTTTTAAACTGCTTGCATTTTTATATACATTACATGTATGTCAAGTTTGTTCAGAATAAACACATATTGTTATGAGTTCACATGTAGATAATTTATGATCATAATAATATTGCACTATTATTAGGCCCCCTATTCAACATGCCTTATTGTGCATGCTGTGTAGACTGTCAGTGTAGGTTTCTTTACTAGTTTTAAATTAGCTACTTGTTGCCATCATTATTGAAATGACAAGTCCTTTGACTTTTTGAATATCGTTAATAAAATGTTGATGTCTAAAATTTATAATGATATCATTGTTCTAAAGCTAACTGCATGATCTTGTAGAGCTGTTTTTCTACAGCGTCGAAGTCGAGAACTGCTGGACAACGATGAATTGCAGGTATGGTTTCGTAGCTGTATTTTTTAGCTCCCGCCGTCACCGTAGGTGAGCGAAGGGAGCTATGGATTCTACCTCCGTTTTTTTTTGGCCTCTTCTTTTGCCTATAACTTTGTGAGAAAATAAGCTAGGATAACAATTTTTGGTATGTGGGTTACTTCCAGGTGGCTAATGGACGGGTTAAAATATTTTTAATCTGAATTCAATACTCAAGGTTGCAGAGGAGAAAATGATGATGTGACGGCGTTGGGCCGTTGGGCCGTTGGGCCGTTGGGCCGTTGGGCCGTCCGTAAACAATTCGTTTCCGGAGCATATCTCTGAAAGTACTTGTCCGATTGTCTTCAAATTTTACACACAACACCCCTAGGGGGTCTAGTTGTGCCTTTTGGGGTATTTGAACTTTGACCTACTTCTGGTTCAGAACTATGACCTATTTAGACGTTTTGACGCGCACTTCGTTTCCGGAGCAGATCTCGAAAAGTACTGGGCCGATGACAGTCATATTGCACATACATGTTCTCTAAGGTCCCTAGTTGTGCCTTTTCAGGTTTTTGGACCTTGACCTGAAAGTTGACCCAGCACTTTGACCTAATTTATAACATCGGTAAATCCGACTGAAAGATTTTGCGGAATATCATGAAAACCGCTCAAGATAGCTACACCATTACTATAAAACAAATTGTGAGGTTCCAGGAGAGGATGCATCTTGAAAAATTTCAAGTTGATAAAATCAAAAATGGCCGCCTATCGGCCATTATTCACCTCGACAGGCCTGATATTGCGGAATATCATGAACACCGCTCAAGATAGCTACACCATTAATAACAAATAAATTGTAAGGTTTCAGGAGAGGATGCATCTTGAAAAATTTCAAGTTGATAAAATTCAAAATGGCCGCCTATCGGCCATTATTCACCTCGACAGGCCTGATATTGTGGAATATCATGAAAACTGCTCAAGATATCTACACCATTACTATAAAACAAATTGTAAAGTTTCAGGAGAGGATGCATTTTGAAAAAAATCATTTTGTCCAAGTTCAAAATGGCCGCCAATCGGCCATTATTCACTTTGACATGGCCGTTATTTGGTAAACCGTGCTAGATGGCTAGACCATTACTATAAAACAAAATGTGTGATTTCAGGAGAGGATGCATCTTGAAAAAATTTGACTCGATAAAATTCAAAATGGCCGCTTATCGGCCATTATTCACTTTCACATGGCCGATATTTGGTCAACCGTGCTAGATGGCTGGACCATTACTATAAATCGAAATGTGAGATTTCAGATGAGGATGCATCTTGAAAAAGTTTGACTTGATCAAATTTAAAATGGCCGCCTTTTCGGTCATTATTCATTTTCACATGGCTGATATTTGGTAAACCGTGCTAGATGGCTAGACCATTACCTGATTACTATAAAACAAAGTGTGAGTTTTCTGGGAAGGATGCACCCTGAAAATTTTTAACTTACGAATTCAAAATGGCCGACAATCAGCATTATTTACCTCGATAGGCTTGATATCAGGTAAACCTTACTAGATAGCTAGACCATTACTATAAAACAAAATGTGACGTTTCGAGAGAGGATGCCTTTCAAAATCTTTCGACTCAATCGAATTCAAAATGGCCGCCTATCGCCACTATTTACTTTCACATTGCTGATATTTGGTAAACTGTGTTAGATAGCTGGACTATTACTATAAAACAAAATGTGAGATTACAAGAGAGGATGCATCTTGAAAAAAAATGACTAGATCAAATTCAAAATGGCCGCCTATCGGCCATTATTCACTTTCACATAGCCGTTTTTTGGTAAACCGTGCAAGATGGCTAGACCATTACTATAGAATGAATGTGAGATTTCAGCTGAGGATGCATCTTGGAAAATTTCGACTTGATCAAATTCAATATGGCCGCCTTTAGGCCATTATTCACTTCCACATGGCCGATATTTGGTAAACCGTGCTAGATAGCTAGACGATTACTATAGAATGAAATGTGAGATTTCAGCTGAGGATGCATCTTGAAAAATTCTGACTCGATCAAATTCAAAATGGCCCCCTATCGGCCATTATTTACTTTCACATGCACAATATTTTGCAAACTGTGTTAGATGTTAGTCCATTACTATAAAACAAAATTTGAGGTTTCGGGGGAGGATGCACCCTAAGTTTTTGACTAATTTATATCGAACTCAAAATGACCGTAAATCAGCTATTAGTTACCTCGATTGGCCTGATATCGAGTAAACCGTGCCAGATAGGTAGACCATTACTGGGATACTGATTAGGATCAATAATTTCAATGGAGGTTTGCAATCTCTGACAGACTGTCTAGTTCTTATCTTACTCTTAGACTGGGCTTCTTAGACCTAGTTGTCTTGCGTCTTGTTGACCTAGCTTAGGACAACATTAAAAACCCTACACAAAATTGATTAAATCAAATTCTAATTCGTCGCGGGAGCTCCTGGACTTATGTAGTCTTGTTATCTTTTGTAAAGTAAAAATTCAATAGCGTCTGTAAGCCGGGGTCTGTTTTATCAACATTGTAATGCTTGTTACCTCTATATGAAAACTATGTTTTGTATTTTAGAGTTTTGGGAATAAGCATTTTTTCAAAATTTTCTCGGAGCTCATTGAAGTTTTCCTTCTCAATAAGATCCTTGTTACCTTTGGGAATCTCCTTGATGACTAAATAAGTGGATGCTTATCAACCAATAAAGTGCTAATCACGTCTATACCCATGTTTAGCCTTTCTGTTTATTCTTCAAACAAGATAGTTTGAAGGAGGAATGAGCATTAATTTTGCTAGATTTGCATACTGTAGATATGGTAATATTCGCGAGGTTTAAATTTTTCGCGAGGTGGACAAAATAGCGAATTCAAAAATTATTATTTTAAAAGCGCTACTAAAGAAAAATGAAAATTCTCGAATTCTAAACATTGTGAAGAGTCCCAAAATAAGAAATTTGCGAAAAATTGAACACACGAAAATTACCAGATCTACAGTATCTTTTGATTCAAATTGTACATATGTAAGTAATTTTTACCGAATTGAAGTTATGGGTCGTTGCAGCGAGACACAAATTTCAAAAGGGAAAATTTAAATTTTATTATGTGATGCTTAACCCTTCCAGTGTGGGGACTGTCTTTACACGCCAGGATCAGCCGTCTAAAGACGATCCCTGCACTGAATGAATTTAACAAAATTATTATGGCCTTAGAACCATAACATAGGTATTCAAATAAAGCAGAGAAAGCTAACTAAGACAGATATGATTTCAAATTGTAAAAAACCTTGGATCTCTTGGTTTATATAAAAATATTTCAGCGCTTCAAAGGTTAAATGTTAACAATTTCATATGCGGACAATCACACTTTTTAACTAGGTCACAATTTTGTAGATACTAATTGGAATACAGATCACTTCACCACTGCCATTTTCACATGATACTAAGTAGTATTTACAGTACTGTAATACCTTAAATAATTATTTTTTTCATTTATTTCAGAGTTTATGGTTTCTTTTGGAGAAACACCATACACCTCCGATGGTTGGTGATGAACAAATGATAAACTATGAAGATTTTAAAGTAGTAGCCAAAGAAGCAGGTTCAAAGTGCCAGTGAGTGTTTAAACAGCCTGTCTACTCTCACACCAGCTATAGTTTATACCGTATATCCCCGTGTATAATGCGATGTTTTTTCTTAGCTATTCATGTCACAAAAAGGCACCTCGTATTATACATAGATGTAGAATTTAATACAATTTTTTAGCTCTGTAGCGGTAGTTCAGCGGTACGTTTTCTAGCGGTAGAAACGTAGGTTAGTCGGCGTGTATGGTAAGCAGGCCTATACACACGATACAACAAGACTGCCTTTCCAACTAGTAGCAAACAAGAGACGTTCACCCAGTGCTGGTACAATGTTGGGCCACCGTCAGCGACGCTGGCACAACACTGTACCAGCATTGGGTGAATGTGTCGTGTTTGCTGGGAGCCCCCGTCTCACATTCCCGCCGACGCGCGTGGCACGTTTGACAACCACGGGCAGATATATGACGCCGTTAGTCTGCAACCAATTCACACTCCTGACCTGTTCATTTATATTAATAATGATTTAATCTAAGATCGCCTTTCATATGGGCGTGTTCTATTGTGTACGACAAATCTGAACATGATATTTTCCTATTGGAATGAGAGAATGCGTTGATGAAATATAACAGGATATCACTGTTTATATCTCCTATCGCAAATTCTATACATGTAGGCATCAGAATGTCCATATTGCTGGGATAACATTAACGCCTACCGCTCTTGCCGCGGCTGATACGGTATTGAGCAAATGGTGGTATCTGTTAGCTGTAGTTCATGAAGCGCTGCTGTGTTATTGCACCCGGACACCTTATACAACCAAACACCTCTTGTGTCTAGACAATGTGGCTAGTCTGCAAATGTTTTACAATCACATTGCATCTTGGAATGTTCTTATTTGAGCACGACGATGTTAAAATATGGTCTTTGTAATAGATAAATTAAAATAATATAAATTTGTCGGCGAAATATAAATACGGGTATTTTAAAATCTGTGTGTATATATATGTAGCCTATGCAGGCCTCAGAATGTCTGCCCATCGAGACAGTCCCGATGACATCCACTCTGCCGTGGAAAATGGAAATACAGTATCTGCTCACTTTACAAGTAAGCAGATACTGCCCTTTGGTTTTGTAGAGCTGTACTGTTGCCGCTGTTCCCGTCATCAAGCATCGTCTATGCAGGTGTCACAGCGCTATTTAGTAGAATAAGATAATATCCATGCCTCACATTTAGATGGCCCGGAACGCTGCCGACCGGGACGCTGCCGAGATCCAAAATTTGAGGTCGTATTATACAGAGGGGTAGACGTTTTTCAGGTCATCCTAGGCCTCAAATCTTAACTCGTATTATACATGGCGTCGCACTATACGCGGGGATATACGGTAGTTATTCACAAGATGGCGCTTATTGTGGTTACCTCTTGCTGCGTTTCAATATCCAGGATATCCTAAGAATATCATCCACAAACGGAAATGTATTATTTATAAATTATAGAAAAAGATAAAATAAAAAGAGCATACATTTTAATTTAAGAAAATTTCCAAATTATTTGAATGACAATTACTAATAAAAAGAAAACACAGCCTCATGTGATCTTAATTTTGTACTTCACTCATGTTATTTTTACAGAACATTTTTTAGTGCTCGTGTTTTTGCCAAACTTCTCAAGACAGATCCATATGGGAGGATAGCAATCATGCATTTCTTCAATTATGTGATGAGGAAAGTCTGGTTACATCAGACACGTATAGGGTTATCTCTGTATGATGTAGCTGGTCAAGGATTTCTCAAAGAATCAGTGAGTATATAATCTGCATATAAGGATCACCCTTCCAGCATCGTGAAAACTCGGAAACCATTTTTGTAATCAACTGGATATTTGGTATAATGTTTTTGTGTACACAGGCAGCAGTTCTATCAACTTTTTGGCTAAATTTCCATTCAATTCCATATTGCACCAATTTATATTTCACCTGTGATAAAATTGAGAGGTCAAACAGAGGTCAATCACACTTGAATGGCTTGTAATTGAAAACTACGTAATATAGGGCTACAATTTTCATTACTCATCTGAAGCAAACCATACAATAGGTATCCAGTAGCATCTATATGCTTGACCTCTGAGAGTACAATTTTTTGTATACATGTACATGTGTAAGTACTGTCATTTTGACCGGGGATGCTTTTCAGCGTTTGTGACTTTTTTAATCTGTAATAATATTTATTACAACTTTGTTGATACAACAATGCAGATGTTATATATACTGTATTGTCAAGTCATTAATAAATAACTAAACTATTTTTATCTATTAGTATTTTTTGTTTTCTGTTAGCTCACATGTTAATCTAAGACTATTTACATGGACATATTGTTACTTTTTAGGATTTAGAGAACTATATTTTGGAACTGATCCCGACATTACCACAGGTAAGACCTTTATAAAAATAGCTTTTTTGTTAAACTGGTTATTCTTTAATTAAGTTATATATGCAGAGCATGAAAATTTGTTCTGTAAAGTAGTTGCCAGATTCCAAATTTGCTTTACTTGATACACAGTAGACCGGCAGCCTTTTTAGCATGTCCTGTACATCTATTTTTCAAATGTTTATACTGCGTGTCTATTCATCTTTTACAGTGCAGTAAAAATGTTCTTTTGTAAGCTGAAATCCATCCATAAACACAGTGCACTGTTCTACAAAATCCCAATATATTTTCTGTTAATCTGACACTAAAAAATACCACTTTGTGTGAATGCATTTATTGTTATTGTATTTAACGTCTGGGAAACACAGCAGTTGTTATTTTTTTTAAAGTAGCAGTATTTTTTTGTATTTTCTGGAAACACAGCAGTTATAATTTTTCAAAGTAGCACTAGTATTTTTGTAAACCTGTATTTTTTTATTGTACAAGTATATTTACCAATATCACCTGGCTTGTGCTTAGAGAGTAGGGAGTGATAGGTCACACTGGGAGGCCTGATAAGTTCTAGAGAAATTAACACATGGTCAGTCTACACAGATAACACCACTAAACAGTTAATGTGTCACTGTTGATTAAAGGGAGAAATGTATAATTATTAGACTTGTGTTAAAGCAGACTGGTCGGGTTAGAAAGGAAAATACAGGTAGTCACATTCTGCAGATATTGCTATTTGATGCACATTTTCAGCTAAAATGTCATTGTGGGGGTATGGCGCCAGGTTTTAGGAAATGTTCTCCCAAGAGTGGGGGCCTGTAAAAGTGATTAGCTGGGACACTGTATATAGCTGGCCAGTTTTAGGCAATAGGATTTTAAACAAATGAATGTGGGTTAATATGATACAAAAATTAGAGTGTTTTGGATAATCTAGCATGTGAAAATAAATAGATAAATAAATACACATAGTAAAAAGGATGGTCAAATATTTATTTAGCTTGAGACAATAGAAGGGGACGGGTCGTAGCTGTCAATCACGAGGTAAAATCAGGAAAGGAGCATTACTGGTCAATCATTAGTCTGCCTGATTCCACCTCTCTAGCCAAACACCCTTCTCCACAATTGGCCTGCTAGTTTGGCATCACCTGACATATATTTTAACAATACAAATTATTGAATGAGAAACTCAACTAACCATTAATCTCAGAATATTTGGACCTATAAGTTGATATATTACATTTTATTGATTTTTATTCATTGTGAGGTCAGAATTTTGGCAGCAATTTACAATTTTGAAGACATGATGCCCTTCCCTGCTAGGTAAAGGTTTTAAAGGGTTTGAATATCAGCTATAACAAATGAATGGCTCAGAGGTAAAGTGATCCAATTCCAAAATTTGATTTTTTTCTGGATATGACATTTTGGGAAAGTTAAATATATAGGAAATAATATACTAAAATATCTAAGCCATTTGTTTAAAATTGCAAGACTTATTAAACAAAATATATTTTTTCACTTTCAAAATTGATACTTTTCTTCAATGGTAAAGTGATCCAAGTCCATCAGTTTATATAGGGACATTTTGCATTGGATCAGTTTACCTCTTAGACATACGTAATATGGCTGCTGAAATGTTATAAAACACCCCTTCTATGGATCAGTTTGTGCTTTGCCAATCATTACCATTTTTTTACTGGAGGAAGATGATGAGGTACTAAGAAGTTTTTATACTAATTTGTGACGTTTAAAAATAAATTTACATTTTTAAATTTCAAATGTTTATTATTAAAAAAAATGAAATAAAAACTGCCAGAAATGGGTTTTACGACATTGATAATAATATACCTGCGGGTAGGACTGAATAAAAAACACCAATGCAAAACTTGCCATTTCTAATTATGGATGTAACAATGTTGAATTAAAAATGAAATACATATTTTTTTAAATAGATTTTAACTTTAAAGCCTTCTATAGAAAAATGAGAAAATGCGAACTTGGATCACTTTATCTCTAAGCTATTCAAATGTGACCCGCCATATGAAAAGGGAAGTGAGGTAAAAAAAATCAAAATAATTTTTTTTAGTCTATTTGATAGCTGAAATGAAATAAGTTTTGAAAAGTATTTATTACTGCATTACTGTATTAAAATTAAATTTTAAATGACATCATAAATAATTGTAACTAAGTCGTTGGGATGTAGCTTCTCGTATGGCAAGTCACAAATGATCCATTCAATAATAAGATTAATTATGTAGAAAATGCCCACATATCCTAAATGATGCTTGTATCTACTCTACTTACTCTACTCACTGTATGATTTGCAGTTTGCTTTTGTTGGTTTTGCAATTTTTTTTATAGCTTGATGGCCTTGAGAAATCATTCTACTCATTTTATGTATGCACAGCTGTTCGCAAATTTTTCTTCTTCCTGGATCCTCTGCGGATTGGTAAAGTCAAGATTCAGGACATCTTGGCATGCAGCTTCCTTGATGATCTGCTAGAGGTAATCTACTCTAAAAGTCAAGTTAAACATTCAGTGACCTTGACCTAATTTTAATGTAACCAGGTCACGGAAACCAAATTAAGCTCGATCACTTTATACTGCCTTGACTTCGGGCCTTCATGTTTTTACCGCATGACACTAATCTGAAGGTCAAGTTTGATATTCAGTGACCTTGACCTAATTAAATTCAAGGACAGCAGTTCACGCAACTCAAAATGGCTTGTTAGTGCAATAACTTCATAACGTTTTGAGCTAGAGCCTTCATTGTTTTAGCCACATGTGCACTACAATAATCTGAAGGTTTAGTTCTTTATTCAGTGACCTTGACCTAAATTCAAGGTCACGGAAACTAAATTGGCTTGTTAGCACAATAACGGCTTGAACTAGAGCCTTTATTTTTTGGCCACACGTGCACCACAATAATCCTAAGGTCAAGTTAGATCCTCTGTGACCTTGACCCAATTGCAAGGTCGCCAGATCACAGGAACAGAATTGGCTTGTAAGCGCGAAAACTTCATAACGCTTTGAGATACATGTGGAGCCACATGTGCACCACAATAATCCTAACGTCAAGTCTGATACTCAGTGATCTTGCCCTAATTTCAAGATTGTCAGGTTACAGAAACAGAGTTGAAAGTATTCCCAATAGCTTTATAAATACCTTGACTTAGAACCTTCAATTTTTAGCCACAAGTGCACTAACAGTATCCATTTTGTAAGTGCCTAACCAAATCTTAATAATGACTTGATGTTGATAGACACAAGCCATAGCTGAGTGGTCCTGCCATCAATTGATGTCTATTTTTTATTATTGAATATTGATGATATTATTTTGTTAATGTTTAAATGACTTTCTGTGAATAATTTATAATTACCCGGTATATGATGCATGATGCCACTCTAGTTTAAATTGATTTTGAATTTTGTAATATTGTGGAATTTTACAATATTGTCCGCACTCAAGTCAGGCAAACATATGTTTTTGCTAATCATGTGTAGATTAATCAACATAATTCCGATAATTCTGCCATTTTTCAGTTACGTGATGAAGAGTTACCAAAAGAAATGCAAGAATCCAATTGGTTTTCTGCCCCGTCAGCACTTCGTGTATATGGACAATATCTCAACTTGGATAAGGATCATAATGGAATGTTAAGCAAGGAGGAATTAGGAAGGTAAGATTACATTTGTATGTTTACTTGAAGCTAGTCGGCCATTTTGAATTTGATGAATTTATCAAGTGATTTTCGGGTTATCATTAGGATCGGTGTAAGTTGCTCTTCTTGTACTAGGTTATTCAGCACTGAGAAGCACTGGTGGAATTACACTTATGTTTCAATAGGTTAAATTATTAAATATTGTATCATTGTTTTATTTTAGCTTAGCTTAATATCACTTAAATGGTTAAACAAATATGTACAAAAATATGTTGAATATATGTTATTCATAGTTTCAAGAATCAACAATTTAGCAGTAAATTATACTAAATTTAGAACAATTGTTATTGAAACTTTATTAATTTTCAACTTGCTTCGTCAAGCCTTCTTCACATACTGATGCCTTGATAATGAAACCATGAACAAGGACTAAGGCTACCAACTACTACCTATCAGAGACAATATCATAAAGTGTGAGCCTTTTCATCACCAGGACATCAGTATGGGAACAAGGCTTGCCAAAGAATGTTAAAACGACATAAAATTTCAAAAACTATTGTTCAAGACTTGGTACAATTTACTGCTATCTTACCAAAATATAATTTGGTTTTATCAAATCATATAATATTTTCCGTAGTTGTCTACCTTTGACGTTGAGTAGTGTGTGGAGGGCAGGGTGGGTGTGCTAAAGGTGGTGTCTATGCGCAATGTCATCAAAATAAATTAATGAAGTGATTGTTGACACTCATGGTACCAATTTCAATCCTATATTTGCAACTTGTGCCTATTTGACTCTGAAAGCTGTGTCTTGCTATAGAGTACAGAGGTTAACAACATGAACTGGTTTGAAAGTATTCGAACAGGGATTATGGTTCATTTATATAATATAAAGATTAGCTGATGTGTTTCTTACCATCTATGTTCTTGTTTATAATGGTATGATAATTAAGGTTTAACTATTATCTTTCAGATATGGTACAGGTACATTAACTGAAGTTTTTCTAGACAGAGTTTTCCAAGAATGTCTGACTTATGATGGTGAGATGGTAAGAAATGCCAAACAATACTACAGTTCATGTATTATTACATATTCTTTTTTTTTATGCTAAAAAGTGTGCGAGAACATTACAATGTTACATTTTCTTTTTTAGGATTATAAGACGTATTTAGATTTTGTGCTGGCGCTAGAGAACCGCAAAGAACCTCAAGCTTTACAATACTTGTTTCGACTTCTCGACGTACAAGCAAAAGGCTGTCTTAATATATTTGATCTCAACTTCTTCTTCAGGGTAATTTTTTAATATTTTATGTTTGTTTGAATTCAGTTGTCATAGCCACTTTGTACCTCTTCTTTCTCCTATTTATAACTTTTGAAGAAAATAACGTAAGGTAACAAAATTTGGTATGTGGGTCACTTCCAGATGGATAATAGACAGATTGAAATATTTTCATCTGAATTTAATACGCAAGATCACAGAAAAGATTGAATGATGTTACAGCGTTGGGCTGTCCATGAACATTTAGTTTCCTGGAGCATATCTCAGGATCTACTTGTCCGATTGTCTTCAAATTTTACACATAACACCTCTAAAGGTTCTAGTTGTTCCTTGTAGGTTATATAAACTTTGATATACTTTGGTGTGGTACTACAGTAGATCCTGTCACCAACGACCTTGCTTCTGCCAGACAAAAAAAGTCGTTGGTGACAGAAAGTCGCTGGTCACAGGAATGAGTTTTTGCTGTGAAATTTGCGGGTGCGGCGGCTGGTTCAATGTCGGGCTAATGACGACGACATTCATCCACCATTGACTGGTAGTCATTGTGGATCAAAGCACGCGGTTGCGGCAACATTTCAATGCCTGTTCTAATATCACTGATTATGACGGTGTTTTTCAGAATGGCCGCTAACTTCGCTAATCACCTAACAGAGCACACGTTATATAAGCCCAGGTAGCTTCTGACCCTTTACAGGCATGAGGCGTTGTATATTCACATTAAATGTTTCACTATAGGACAGATGGAACAAAAAAATAACTGGTGAAACAAAAAGGGAACAGTTATTTATTACTGATGAATAATACACATGTGTTTACTACTAACAGGAGCATTATACCCACACTAAGACGTATGTACTGTCCCAGCAGCCATAATACGTTTAATCAATGTTGATTTAACGTTGGTCCACCGTCTACGACACTGGACCAACGTTAATCCACCATTGAATCAACGTCTTGTGTCTTCTGGGTATATGTGGCCGGACCACGCTCCTATAGGACATTCGCTGCGTGTGAATAAACGTGTGGACGACTCATTAATGCAGTGTATTGTATTAAAGTGACTGGGGGATTAGTTATGTCCCGACGCGATGTGGTTCTAATGTTGGCCAACCCTGCATCAACGTCTGTGCCAGCTGTATAGTCACCCAGTAAACATGAGCCATTGTCTCATGTCTGGAGAGTGGTATACTGTTGACTGACAGGCTGTGTATAGCGTAATTATGACGGCGCCGCTCTATGTCCACCAGCCAACACACAACTGAATAGCACTTGACATTTAGTGTGCTACAGACAATATTATTTGTATAATTTATCATGGCGTATCTTCTTATTACATTCCCTGAACAATTTAATACGATTGTATTTTAGAACATGTTTAATTAGCGCTATGCAAAATAAACAATTTTTTTTGATTAATTGGTACTCTTTTCGATTAATGCGAGCATTAATTGATTTATAGGGCATATCTTTAGTTGATCAATGGACATGAAGGGTTGGATGATTTCCTACCGGCGCGAGGTTATATTGCCGTGCAGTAACATCGACGGTCTGAGGTAGATAGGCCTCTTGCGACAACAGCCTGATCTTCCAGCGTTATACCTCTCTGTTAACCATGCTATCCACACTGTCAGATCTGACATGCAGTGGTTTGCTCATAAATGTTTCCAAAAGTGGTATGACGAAAAAAGTTGAGGTCGTTCCACACAAGTAATATAATGACCTTCTGCCAGATATTTGAGGTTGCAAGTCACGTTAGACAGAAAGTCGTTGATCACAGGTCGTTAACTATAGAAAAAAAAGTCGTTCGAGACAAAAGGTTGTTGATGGCAGGGTCGTTGATGACAGGATCTACTGTATGACCTATTTAGATGTTTTTTACATACCCTTTGTTTCCGGAGCAGATCTCGAAATTTTACATAACAGTACATGATCTCTAAGATCCCCTAGTTGTGTCTTGTCAGGTTTTTGTACCTTGACCTTAATGTTCACCCAGCACTTCGGCCTAATTTATAATATCAATTAATTATAATATTTTGCAAATCATGAAAAGTGCTCAAGATAGCTAGACCATTACTATGCAACAAAATTGTGAAGTTTCAGGGGAGATTTCACCCTGAAAATTGTTGACTTGGATCAAATTCAAAATGGCCACCTATCGGCCATTTTTTACTTTCACATGCCAGATATTTGGTAAACCATGCAAGATGGCTAGACAATTACTATAAAGAAAATGTGAGGTTTCAAGGGAGGATGCACCCTGAAATTGTTTAACTTGATTGAATTCAAAATGGCTGACAATTGGCCATTATTTACCTCAAAAGGCCTGATATCGGGTAAACCGTGCTAAATAGCTGAACCATTACTATGAAACAAAATGTGTGGTTTTGGGGAAGAATGCACTCTGACAAATTCTAATTGACCTGACTTGAATGATCAAATTCAAAATGGCCACCTATTGGCCATTATTTACTTTAGCATGTCCGATATTTGGTAAATTGTGCTAGATTGTTAGACATTTACAGTACTATAAAACAAAATCTGAGGTTTCAGGGAAGGATGTAGCCTGAAAATGTTTAACTTGATTGAATTCAAAATGGCCAACAATCAGCCTGCCCATTATAAATCATAATAGCCCTGATATCGGGTAAGCCGTGCCAGATAATCAGACTATTACTATAAAACAAAATGTGAATTGAAATTCGGGGCATGATTGCTTGGACTTCTGTGGTCTTATTAATTTTTACTGCCTGGCCTTAAAATGTTTAACTTGATTGAATTCAAAATGGCCGACAATCAGCCGGCCCATTATAAATCTTGATAGCCCTGATATCGGGTAAGCCGTGCTAGATAATTAGACTATTTCATTTTTTTATGTTGTTCATTTTTACTGCCTGGCTATTTAAGTGGACATTTGAAAATACACATCCAAAATATTGGGACTGCATTTTCTCGTGTTATTTGTATTTGTTGACTCAATATGCTTGATATTTAAAACAGGGACCAGTTATTCTGATAATTTTGAGAGCATTTGGATTTGGATAGAGTTTAGAACTTCTTGACGAAATCTAGCCAGTATTGTTATAAAATAAAAGGCTTGTTGCTATGCAAGAATAACACATGACTGACAATTTCACAAATGCAAAAATAAAAAAACACTAAATAGTGCAGCCGTTTTTTTTCTGAAAACATGATAGGTAAAGGACATGTACATGTATTGCCATAAAATAAAATCTGTTACATCTTACATACAATGATAGCTCGTAAAGGTATAAGCATATATTGTAATCACATAAAATCCAAAATAGCTGGTTTCAAAACAACTCATTCTATCTCACTTAAAAAAATGATTTCAGGCAATACAACAACAGATGCGGATGCATGGCCAGGAACCAGTCAATTTTGATGATGTGAAGAATGAAATATTTGATATGGTGAAACCAGTAGATCCTCTAAAAATAACACTTCAGGATCTTGTCAACTGGTATGTACATTTATGAAGTCTTTGTTTCAACCCAACTGCAAAATCGAGCTATTCAGCTCCTCAAGATTGTTATTCTCTACAATGTACTAATAAATTTAAGTAAGAAATATTAATTTAAAGTAACAAGACAAATACAGTCATTTAGCTAACATTAGGATAAATTTGGTTTATCCAATTTGAAAGAGGAAAAATTGTTAGCAATTTTAAAACTTGCTTTTCTGGTAAAACATATTGAGATTAGACTTTAAATATATAGCAGATGGTTGATGAACTTGATCGCTTTGGGATAAGTTTTACAAAAACACCTGTTTTGGCATTTCTGATGTATATTCCCTGAGGCTGCTCATAACTCTTTAAATATTGTGTGAGTGAAGGAAAACACACAAAAATGACAACACCGTACTCACTTATATTCCCATGTTGGCGTGTGTACATCACTGATTGTTCTATGTACAGTTTGCACTTATTTTAGCTTACAGAGTTGCTTGAATAACTGTTCAATGCTAAGAAAAAGTTCAGTGTTGTTTAACTCTTTGAGCCCCACAAGCCGCTCACAGCAGCTTTTATTTGATGTCACAAATGAACTGAGGGCCACTCACAGCGGTCTTGTGTGTCACAAAAAATTCACCAAAACTGAAAAGTATTCTGTCCAAGCAGCCAGATTTATGTAAAAGTATTCTTGACTGAAAGAGTTAATTCTAAATATTACTATTGAAATATATATATTATTTTTCATGATTATTTTGATGAATTGTTTTATTTGTGTGTGCTCTGTTCTGAGCATGCATGATGTACATGAACTAATTTGAATGGCGTAGAAGCATTCTATGAGCAGCTGTTGCTTTTACAAATTTGAAATACAAAACTGTTATTCAAGACAAGCTGCTGAACACATGCCAGCACACCCCCACTGACCACATTAATTTTATTTTTACTTGTTCAATGTTAAGTAGCAATTACTTGAGCTTTTCACACGATACACCAGAAGTTGGTTTGAATCATCCACTCTTCTTGAATGTTATATCATGGCCTGTCATCGGAGATAATCAGTTTGATTGTTTTGTATTTTTTTGAAATGCATGTATGCATGAACCACTCATTAATTGAATATTGATGATGAGTATCTGCCAGTTTCTTTGTGTTTAGTCACGTACATTAGCATGTATGACCCATATTAGCATGTTGAGACCCTTTATGTTCCAGGTGGTCCGCGTGGCGAGGTTTAAATCAGTTTTGTATTTGTACTGTTATATGTGTCCTGGAATGGGGGGAGGGGGGGGGGGTGGTTCGTCTGCTAAGGGTTAATCCTGCGTTAATGGAAAAACAAATTCACTGTAAAAAAAATGGTCAGACCTAGTAAATCAATTTCTCCCATCAATTATTACCAAGAGCAATCATGATAAAGTATTTATCTGTACCCTTCACTCACAGCTACATGTACACAGTGACTTTGACATGTTTAGGTCCCAGTGTAATATATTATATTTCCATTATCTACTATTGTTGCGTTTGTAAATTAACATTACCTCTTCCCACTGTCACCACTTAATGGATGTTTGTTAACTCCGTCCTTTACATACTCCAACTAAGCACCCCGTTGGTATTGGCATATGTTTTGATAGAATTTGTATAGGTCGATCCTATATATGTTTCTGAAAGGTTAGGACTTTTATTGTCTATATTTTGAATCAGAATTCAAACAAATACACAAATAGGTAAATTAACAATAATCTGACTACATAAACTCGCATATATGTTGTATTATTAACTGTTGTTTTCTGCACGTTTTGACAGTGGGCAGGGCCATATAGTGCTCAGCATTCTGATTGATCTACATGATTTCTGGGCCTACGAGAACCGCGAGGTTCTAGTAGCCGAAATTAGAGAAACGGTTGACACCACTCCACAGGCAGTGGATTAACATGGTACACTTCTGTCTTCAAGACATAACATTGTCCAACGGTTGCGGTTTCTCCTACTTTTGTATCAGGACTGTGCAATGGTCTTGTTTATTTTGATGTAAATAACATTCCGCACAATTAATTTTCATGCTTTTTCTTCCAGCTGTATATAGTGTGCTCAATGGAAGGATTCTGTTAATTTCTTCAGCGGCATGCATTATGGAGCATTCCCCCCACTGGGGGAGGCTTTTAGAGTCTGCTCGGGTTCCTTTGTTGGCGCCTCCGCCACCGCCGCCACCGTTTTCCATACTCTCTCATTATTTTGACAATTTTCTTTACATTTACGGTACCTGTGGAAATTGTGTGGGTGAGGTTTTTTCTCCAGTTGGTTAGAAGCCAGACTTTTTTACATGATGGCCGCCAAATATCTTTGTGGACGTGTTATCTTGAAAACCGCTACTGTAATTAACCCGATATTTGGTTGACTGATTATATGTAGTCAGGCAACTGCTCTATTACCTTTTGGGCATTTTTTTTTTCAAAATGGGTGCTTAGCGGCCATTAGAAAAAATATGCTTTAGGTTGCTCCATATCTTCAAAAGTAAGCAAGATAGGGCTATAGTTTATATTATTAGCATATATGAAACCCCACTATGGGCATACAATGGCATAGTTACGTTTGACCTTGGATGACTTTGAGAGGTCAAACAGAAGTCTATTACACTTTAGTGGTTTATAACCTGAAAAGTAAACAAGATAGGTCTATAGTTTTTATAATTTTTCACCTGAGAAAGGAAACCCTGCCATGGGCATAAAATATCATATTTATTATTGACCTTGTGTGACCTTGAGGGGTCAAAAGGAGATCAATTACACGGTTTGTAACTTGAAACGTAAGCAAGATAGGGCTATTGTTTCTATAGGAAACCCCACCGTGGACATACAATAGGATTTTTACTTTAGACCCGATGTGACCTTGAGCAGTCAAACAGGTAATTCACATTGTTGTCACTTTCACCGGGCGATGCTTTCCAAGGTTCCCAGCCGAACAATCCCATCTAGTTAGAGCATGATTAAATAGGGACTAAAGGGTTATATGCGGCACATATGACCCTTTAATCTCAATCTACACTAGTATTTCCTTGTGTTGTAGATTTAATTTTTCCATATTTTCTCTGCACACTTATTATGAGGTATCACTGGTTACAATACTTTGCATCTATTAGATATTATGACTGGAAAATTTAGTTGATCTGTGAAAAATATGTGTATAATAACTACATGTACACTAGATCCATGTAATAGTCAATAATGACTTATAGCAGTGATTAGAAATATATACATGTACTACAAATGTGTGTTTAGCTTAGTGGTCTTGTATTGGAGGTTTTACATTATTTACAAGGACTCAACAGAGTAATTGTATAAAATCACTATTTCTTAATAGAAGATACTTTCTGTTTACCGGTATGTGTTTACACATCAAAACCAATAAAGACTAATGCGGCATTAATAATTATGTTGTACCTCCAAAGAATCATACCTATCAACTTGTCATGAGTATTGTTAACTCCATTGAGGTATAAATTGCATACTAACTGTACATATGCTTACATGATTGCAAACATATTTCACTAGTAGCACTTATTTCACAATAATGACTTCTACTTTTTATATTTTTGTATAAATTATTCTCCAAAATGACATAAGATACGTAATGTTTTTATGTGAAACATGAATGTTATTTTAAGTAATCAAATGAAATTTAACATATTTTACGTTTGAATTTCACTCTATCAGACTGGTGTACATAATTATGTGTACCCTAAGCACTAGTATGAACAGTGTTTATCTTGCATAACACTATTTGTTATCATGAAATAATGACTTCAGTAAATTGAGTGTACTATTTAGGGCTGCTTATATGTGGCTTCTCTTCAGCTGTTTTTTCTTATTGATAAATGTGTAATGTTGGCTCTTTTTATATGATAGCTAATGAGAATTTATTGATGTTTTTTAATTATAATTTGATAATGTCGCAGGTTTAAAGTCAATCGTTTCACAACTAGTCAACAACTTTATTTTTAGCTACAAATGTTATTTATAACTATGTGCATGGATATTTATATTGTGATCTGTATGCATCCCACAGAATGTTAGTCCGTTGCTGCCGTCTCCACCACGGTGTTTCAATGTGTAGATCATACACCACTATGATTATCATCATCCACCACTATGATTATCAATCGTTTTTTTTGGGAAATCTGTTCCAGAAACTATGCTTGTGTAGATAAATTCATTGCAAATTCTGCTCATCATATAAAAGTAATTAGTTTGAGCCCTGTAGTTCGTATTTTTTGGTTCTATGTTCTATTTTTGTACACCTACCAACACAAGTTATCGTCCTCTTGGTATTTAAAGGGTGTTTCTCACTCTTTGTAAATTGACAGATACACCTGACCCTTTCAATTGCAAATGGACATTACGTTTTAAAATATCACGCTGCTTATAAGTCTAGTTACGTGAAAGGTTTACTATCACATTATTGATCAAACAACAGGTGAAAGTAATATATGGCACCTGTATTGCATCACAATATGCAAGAACGCGGCAAATTGCTAGTTATGGTCCTTAAAGAACAATGAACAGTTTAACCCATTATTTTTATTGATAGCGCGAATGGGCAAAATTGTGGTGCAGATTCCTAAAAAATGCATATACGTTGGAATATTTGAAACTTTATGTAGGCCTAATTAAAGACATATGCCTACGCCTTTTTATCTTAAGGGGATGGTATGCTAAGAATTCAGCCTATCGCATGCATTCATGGAATATACTATTCTCTGTCACAAATTTAATGAAACTAATTGACTTATTTTTATAATTCACAGCGCACACCACATTAAAAATGTGTCTTTTTAGCTCCCGCCGTCACCGTAGGTGAGACGGAGGGAGCTATGGATTCTACCTCCGTTTTTTTGGGCCTCTTCTTTTGCCTATAACTTTGTAAGAAAATAAGCTAGGATAACAATTTTTGGTATGTGGTTTACTTCCAGGTGGATAATGGACATGTTAAAATATTTTTAATCTGAATTCAATACGCAAGGTCGCAGAGGAGAAAATGATGATGTTACGGCGTTTGGCCGTCCGTAAACAATTCGTTTCCGGAGCATATCTCTGAAAGTACTTGTCCGATTGTCTTCAAATTTTACACACAACACCCCTAGGGGGTCTAGTTGTGCCTTTTGGGGTATTTGAACTTTGACCTACTTCTGGTTCAGAACTATGACCTATTTAGACGTTTTGACGCGCACTTCGTTTCCGGAGCAGATCTCGAAAAGTACTGGACCGATGACAGTCATATTGCACATACATGTTCTCTAGTTGTGCCTTTTCAGGTTTTTGGACCTTGACCTTGACCCAGCACTTTGACCTAATTTATAACATCGGTAATTCCGACTGAAAAATTTTGCGGAATATCATGAAAACCGCTCAAGATAGCTACACCATTACTATAAAACAAATTGTGAGGTTTCAGGAGAGGATGCATCTTGAAAAATTTCAAGTCGATAAAATTAAAAATGGCCGCCTATCGGCCATTATTCACCTCGACAGGCCTGATATTGCGGAATATCATGAAAACCGCTCAAGAAAGCTACACCATTAATATCAAATAAATTGTAAGGTTTCAGGAGAGGATGCATCTTGAAAAATTTCAAGTTGATAAAATTCAAAATGGCCGCCTATCGGCCATTATTCACCTCGACAGGCCTGATATTGTGGAATATCATAAAAACCGCTCAAGATATCTACACCATTACTATAAAACAAATTGTAAGGTTTCAGGAGAGGATGCATTTTGAAAAAATTCAACTCGTCCAAGTTCAAAATGGCCGCCAATCGGCCATTATTCACTTTCACATGGCCGTTATTTGGTGAACCGTGCTAGATGGCTAGACCATTACTATAAAACAAAATGTGTGATTTCAGGAGAGGATGCATTTTGAAAAAATTTGACCCGATAAAATTCAAAATGGCCGCTTATCAGCCATTATTCACTTTCACATGGCCGATATTTGGTCAACCGTGCTAGATGGCTAGACCAATACTATAAAACGAAATGAGAGATTTCAGATAAAGATGCATCTTGAAAAAAAATGACTTGATCAAATTCAAAATGGCCGCCTTTTTGGCCATTATTCATTTTCACATGTCTGATATTTGGTAAACCGTGCTAGATGGCTAGACCATTACCTGATTACTATAGAACAAAGTGTGAGTTTTCCGATGAGGATGCACCCTGAAAATTGTTAACTTACGAATTCAAAATGGCCGACAATCAGCATTATTCACCTCGATAGGCCTGATATCAGGTAAACCATGCTAGATAGCTAGACCATTACTATAAAACAAAATGTGACGTTTCGGGAGAGGATGCGTTTCAAAAACTTTCGACTCAATCGAATTCAAAATGGCCGCCTATCGGCCACTATTTACTTTCACATTGCTGATATTTGTTAAACCATGTTAAATAGCTGGACCATTACTATAAAACAAAATGTGAGAATACAAGAGAGGATGCATCTTGAAAAAAATTGACTAGATCAAATTCAAAATGGCCGCCTATCGGCCATTATTCACTTTCACATAGCTGTTATTTGGTAACCGTACTAGATGGCTAGACCATTACTATAGAACAAATTGTGAGATTTCAGGAGAGGATGCATCTTGAAAAAAATTGACTCGATCAAATTCAAAATGGCCTCCTATCGGCCATTATTCACTTTCACATGGGCGATATTTGGTAAACCGTGCTAGATGGCTAGACCATTACTATAGAATGAAATGTGAGATTTCAGCTGAGGATGCATCTTGGAAAATTTCGACTTGATCAAATTTAAAATGGCCGCCTTTAGGCCATTATTCACTTTCACATGGCCGATATTTGGTAAACCGTGCTAGATAGCTAGAAGATTACTATAGAATGAAATGTGAGATTTCAGCTGAGGATGCATCTTGAAAAAATCTGACTCGATCAAATTCAAAATGGCCCCTATCGGCCATTATTTACTTTCACATGCCCAATATTTTGCAAACTGTGTTAGATGCTAGTCCATTACTATAAAACAAAATTTGAGGTTTCGGGGGAGGATGCACCCTAAGTTTTTAACTAATTTATATCGAATTCAAAATGACCGTAAATCAGCTATTAGTTACCTCGATTGGCCTGATATCGGGTAAACCATGCCAGATAGGTAGACCATTACTGGGATACTGATTAGGATCATTAATTTCAATGGAGGTTTGCAATCTCTGACAGACTGTCTAGTTCTTATCTTACTCTTAGACTGGGCTTCTTAGACCTAGTTGTCTTGATTTTTGACCTAGCCTAGGACTACATTAATAACCCTACACAAAATTGCTTGAATCAAATTCTAATTCGGAGCGGGAACTCCTGGACTTATGTAGTCTTGTTAATATTTTATCCCTCTCCCTGTAAACGTTATTGTATTTTATTTTTCAGTATGCAGGGCGATACAGTGGCAAGCATCTTGATTGATTTGAACAGTTTCTGGTCGTATGAGAACAGAGAGGTGCTGGTGGCTGATAACACAGAGATAGAGGCTGAAGTGTGAATCTAGAGTAAACAATCACGGGAGGCTGATGTGTGGTATCATGGCTGGTGGGTGATCATGCAGATATCATGTCAAGCAGCAGGTGACAGCCAGAAGGGAAACCCCGGACAGAGTTGACACCCAGGAATTAACGCCTGACACATGGCAGGCAGGATACGATAATCTTGGCAGTCACATGTGGCAAATGATATATCCCAGCAAAAAGAAGACATTGATCAATGTTGGTTTAACCCTTCGCTGCTGAATTAATTATTTTTAGTTTTCATGCATTCAAAGCTGTAATTGCTAATGCAAATTTTCAGCTTGAAATGACGAAAAATATGTCAATTTATGAAAAATGGTCATGTTCAAAATGTAATTATTTGGTTAACTGCGCATCTATCACAAAGTATTTTGTGGATTTCAGAGACATTTTATTTGATCTGATACTTGTATATACACACGGTTCTAGTAGCATAAGGGTTAACCCTCACAGCACCCAGCTTTTTACTCGGGTTTTTGTGTGTCGCGTGTGAATTACAACCGCGATTCCCACCTCAACGTGAATAAAAAATGAACTGATTTCCTAAAATACTATCTCAAATGAAAGCTGAGAACCTCTTTATTGTGATGGATTATACCATATTTCATTCAATGAATTTTGTTTAACGCTGAATTTTTTATGAAAAGCTTGGAAATCATGACTTTCCTAGCTAGCTCTTTCCGATTCATTTGAATACCTATGTTATGGGTCTACGGCCATTATAAATATTTTAATTCTTACAGTGTGGGGATAGACTTTGTCTACAGATGTCAGATTTCGATGACTAAAGTCTATCCCCGCGCATCTTCCTCTGCAAGGCTGGCTATTCCTGAGGTCGTAGACCGACCTTGCTGAAACAGGGTTGAATCCGCCTATTGGAGTGGGGACTCTTTAAAAATATTTTTTCTGTTTGACCCAAGTTTGACCTCTGGCATGAGTGTTGTTTTAATGTGGGGCCACTGTCTATGACACCGGCCCCACATTAAACAACACATGTCTGCTGGCCGAGCAGCTCACCGGAAACGTCTCAGACACAGACCACCACATCTCACCGAAACGTGCGTGAGGGTTGAATTAATGGTGAGCCAACGTCGCAGACAGCGGGCCAGCATTAAAAAGACATTTTTTTGAAAAACTAATGAATATTCAATATCTAAATCTTCCTCCCTACCCAAATAGGTGGATGGTATGGCTAATTCAGCAAGGCTTGGCCTGACGGCCTCGCTGTGTCAAGACTTGCTGCCAGGAGGATGTCCCCGCGCTGTAAGGGAATATGTCATGTGATGCTGAAATGCAACGTTGGAGCTGAGAGGGTGAATGTGGTTCTAATGTGTGCGCCACTGGAACTAGGTTAAACCGATACAATTAATGGGTCAACATCTTGTGTAAAAGGATATCAAAGGGTGTATCTGCCACTTTATCTGCCACTTTACAAAAGTGGCAGACACACCCTTTCATATCAAAGGGGACGGTATCTTGGGCTCTGTGTGAACAAAAAGGGAGAAACATCCCGGTCTGTTACCCGGATGACGAGAGACCTCTTCATCCTGTTTCACGACATTCCACTCTTTGAAAAAATGTATTTAAATGGTCTTGGGATTAGAGCGTCATATCGATCAATTAAAATGAATAGGTTATTTAGAATTGTCAATTAAGACTTGCAAATTTGGGAAAAAAAGTTCGAATTCCCTTAAAAGCGTCACCTGTACTTAAAAGAGTCAGTATGAAATGTTAAACAAAATTCTTTATCAGTTCTTACCCTCTTTGAAGCTTATGAAAATACAACATCTGGACTGAGTTGGTATTTGCCGCAGTGATTTAAGATTATAAATGTTGATCCCAACAAATACGAGACCATAAACCATGATGTTATTTTAATGCGTCACCACCATCTGCGAGGCGGGGTCAACGTTAAAACAACATTGGTTCAACATCTTGTGTTTGCTGCGATAATATACAGAATCCAAATGTGATATTCTGTTGTACGGGTTTGTTTAGAGTAGCAGGATTATGATGACTTGAGTTGTCATTTTCTAGACCAACGATTTTGTATCAAGTACGATGTATTCTTATAATTACACGTTGATGCCTCATAATTATCTTCAGGACAAAATCACCTTGTTATAATTATGGTAACCCTTAAAACACAAAGTTTATCTTATTTAAGTTTTTATCCAGTCGACGTTGTGTCTCGCTACCGTGGCCCACAACCTCAAGTGGGTGAGAATTATTCGTATTTGTTTGATATATATGTTTCAACACTCATTTCATTCCAAATAACTGATTTTTCAAACATGCTAATAAAACAGATTAAAAACGACTATAGTCGTGCTTAGTGGTTAAAGTTTATCAAATCTCGGATCTAGTCTGAAATTTGGAATACGATCCCACCAAACACGAAATGTCGTCCTGTGTTGATGTAATTTTGGTTCAGCATCACATACGATGTCCACATTATGCCAACATTGGGTGGACGTCTTGTGTTTGCTGTGATGCCAGTTATGTGTTCTCATATTCATTCATATTGAGTTATGAAGAGCTGTAACCCTTCTCACCCTAAAGTTGATGCTATTGTAATAATGGTCCATCACGCCGCCATCTGAGTTATCAGTGATGCGGCATGATAAAAATCACCGCAATCAGGCTGATGCCATGTAATGACAGCTGATTTAACCCTTTAAGGCCTCACCATGCATTAAAGCATCATTTTACATACTTGAAAACAGACTTAATTTTCTTACAGCTAAGGGTTTTAGGAGGAAAATTCCCATAAAACTGGTTTACCAATACGTGGTATTTTCTTTAATTTTTAAATCACATCAAATCATGTTCATCCACTACAAGTCGAGAATTGCGTTAGCAATTCGCGGCTTGTAGTGGTTGAAGATGACTGTGGTATATTCAGGCTTGAAAGGGTTAATGTATAACCAAGTTTTAACTCGTTTTGTCGTGGTTTACAAGCAGAAAAGTTGTATAATATTATTGGCCATTTTAGAAGCAAGTAAGCAGAGTAGACACATGTGACCGGGTGATGGATCATATATATCAAATCACAGCTCATAATGTACTTTTCTATTCATTAAATTATATTCACAAAATATCATGCAATGCATGCATGCGACATGGGTGATTTCCCAATTGTGGTTAAATTGCCTTCAAATAGCTACATAATTTATTTTCTACAGAACGTCTCCAAAATGTCCTCCAAATGCCATATCGCATGTAGAAAAACGTTTGTTACGCAAATAACATGTGAAATGATTAGTAATTTGGCTGTAGTATATATATCTAGTTGTTGAATTATTACATGCATGCTCTTGTAGCTTTTTATGACCATCCTGATGGAAGGCATATATACAATGCATGTATGTTTTATGAAATATGAGGGCTGTGCTCCGTTATCTTACAAATCGTATATTCGACCTTGCTTAAAAGTATTTATTTTTTATTTGGTATTAGATGTGGATAATTCTCATGCTATTTTTATCAAATTGAATACTAATAGCTCGCAAATGTTGTCTGATAAAATATACCAATACATTTTATTTACGGTGGTCTCTTTTTGCAAAGGAATTGATTGTGCTGCACAAATATTCTTAGGAATTTTATGAAAAGAGGTTTATTCCAGAATGGGAGGTACACCTTTTTCGTTGTTGTAATAAAGATTTGCAATTAGTTGATTATTATATCTATCAATAAAGCCTGGACAATAACATCTTAATCAACGCCAGATGAGTTTGGACCGTAATTATTGTGATATTGAATACTATAGAATAATTGAAACTGCACAAAATCACTTTCAAGTCGATTATGGTTAATATTATTACTGTCTATAATAGTAATTATATCCACGATGTGATCTCTCTCATGCTCAGTATTCATTATTTTTATACTCATTGGTCATATCGCTATGTCACATGTACATACCTAACATTCTTTATATATTACAACATATATTATATATAATTATTATGTTTGTGAAATAAACTTATGGAACTATTAGGTATGCATTTATTATTAATTCTCCAACCACCATGTGGTGGAGACTTATTGTTTTAGTGCTGTTTATCTCCTATATATTCATCCAATTTTCGCGATTTTTTTCCCACCACCCTTTGATGGATTAGGCCCTATCCTGCTTAAGTTTGAAAAGCAGCTAATTTGCATATCCAAGATGGCAGTCATGGGCTAATTGAGTCCCCTCCCCCATACTTCGTTGTATTAGATTTGATAGGGTTATCCTGACAAATACTCATTTATTTGCAATATTCACATTATAACACACAATTTCCGAACGGTGTGTGATACAAAAGATGTTTTCTCGTATATATAAGAATATATATTATAGCCATAGCATAGATCTGAAGTGACAATATTTTCAATCTACAGTGCAGTAGCATGTGGGCATTCCGCATTGTGTTCATGACATGCAGGGTGGTTAGTGAGTGCATGACCAAGTCGCGTGATCAAAACGCCTATAGTGCAGCGGCAGAGCGAGCTTTTTTGGAGGAATTGTGCGTTTCATGAAGAAAGCACCAAACTTGGCACAATGATATATTATTATATTGCCCATCTTCTTCGATTTGGAGCCACTTGAAATTCCCACCAAATGGCCGCCATATTGGATTTCAAAATTGATACCCTAAGAATGGCAATTGTCAATCGTTTCAGTTTTGCACCAGCTAGATTATTGAGTGTGACTTCTACTTGTACCAAACTTGGCACAATGATATATTATTACATTGACTATCTCTTGAAATTCGGAGCCACTTGAAATTCACACCAGGTGGCCGCCATTTTGGATTTTAAAATGGGGCCCCGAAATGTTTCTATTATCAAACGTTTTAGTTTTATATTAGCTATATATTTGATTGTAGCCTCGAGATTTACATATTTTTACGTCGGGGAAGAAAATTGACCCTGCTGATATTTTGATTCACAATAATTTGCTAATATTTTTGCGATAATTAGCATGGTTAGTGCACTCTTATAAATTTATTCGTATAGAAGGAGTATTATGTCCAACTGTGGTGGTAAAAAATGGATGAATGAACGAATTAATGAATTGAGCTTTCTGCGTATTTTCAGCACACGTAGGCTAAGCTAGATCAGCAGAAAACAGTAGCAGTGTTCTACAATAAACATCACTGTTATGAACATTTGTCTAGGCCTATAGTGTTATGGGCTGGTGGGTTTTGTTGTCATCAAAGAGTAGAGTGACGTCAATTGATATTCAGACCCCCATATTGTAAAAATTAACTCAATATTGCTAGTATGATTTACATTCTTGTGATACATATAACTGTCAGTAAAAGTTCTTTATCACATGTTATTGTGATTAACCCGGACCGGGGCCCTGGTGCAGTGGTTAAAGCTGCCTGCTTAGAAAGTCTGAGCGCGCGGGTTTGAACCCCACTCTGGCCTTCAAATTTTATAGAAACAAAGTGTTTCTCACTCGTAAAGATTCAATATTGTGGGGAGCCTCCGTCACAGAGAGGTAGCGTGCTTGGCCTCAGACCGCAAGGGGTCGATTTCCGAGTCCTGTTTCTGGAGAGCAGTGTCATCCCATTCATCTCACCATCCCCAGAAGGTTTTCCGGGCCCAGTTTAGCCTATATGTGCGCGAAGGTGGCCTAAAACCCCACTAATTCATTCATTCATTCATTCACTCATTCATTTGTGATTGCCCTGACAAACTTTGAAGGCATAGATTGGTGTATTGTTTCTGTGAATTTAATTAAATAAATAATGTGGCTGATAATATTATTTTGGTAAGAATAACGCTCACATGGAAAGTATGTGGTTTATCAGACCGCCTCAAGGCTTCAACAAGGAGTCAGCCTTTTGTGAAGAGAAGTCAAAACCATTGCGGGCTATCCAAAATTTAAAATGTGCGCTTCTAGCGCTACCGGCACTCATTTAGTTAATAAATACTTTTGATTTAAGCTAGTTATTGTTATTAAACATGTATCTATCAAGCCATTGTCACCACTAGACTGTAAACTCTTTATCAAATTAATATAGGAGAGTCATTGCAGTATCATGCTTAAGCGAAAAGAACATATTTAAAAACGGGATACCAGACACTCAAAAATAATCTGTCAGCTACCTTTATAAAAGACAAGCTGTCACGGGGCGTTGAACAAGATCCAATGGGCAAAGGTCAAGGGATTGTTACCACTCTGACAGCCCACGAAGCCAAGTGACAAATGTCATGGAGGTCAAAATATAACTACTAAGCTGAAAAGATAAAAAAAACATTATGATGAGAGCTCTGTCCCCAGTACGCAACAAGATGAGAATTATATTTCTGCCACCTCGTTTAGACAACTCTATGAAAATGTGTGCTTCTGTTGCCAGCAATAATACTTACCTACTCAGCAAGGATAGTAGGTCTAACGTTTACTCAGATGTTTCTTGAGGATACTACCTTTTTTCATCTCAACTGAATACTGGGTACTTTTCACGTCCCTATACAATAGTTTGAGGCCGAAACAAAAGGTTGTTTGTGAAAATCGGTGCACAGTGGATTTGGATACGAAACAGTTGAGGAGGCAGATACTGCTCCTCTATTAAACATTAAATACCTCACTAAGATAGTACATGTCAAGAATGGGACAGCTAGGAGTTGTACTTGAGTCTATAGAACCCGACCAAAGAGAGCATAATGTTGACGCACTTCCTTACAGAAACACAACAAAGGAAGATACATCCATCTTGTATACTGGCAGTGATCTGGCTCTTTGAAGCATGTGAATATGATGTGTGATGCCAACAAGTGATTCTATGAGCTGTATGTAGTAATTATTATGAATGTTTAAGTCATCTCACGTTTTTCAATGGTTTATTCCCAGAGAAATACTGTTCAATCAGGAAGAACCAGACACTGCTGCCATCAAATATGGTCGTCTCAGAATACTCCACACCATGGAAGCCGATGTTGTGGTTCTCGCTGTCATGCTCACCCAGGAAATGTACGAGGTAGTAGATGAGCTCAAAAGAACTGACATGTTTTCATGCAATCACAGGTTGGGACACGACATCAACCTTAGCGAGACGAGGAGAAAACAGCGGTGTGGGAAACTTCTTTAAAATTGACTAATGCATTCTTTGACCTAGCATCTGCACCGCTGAGGATTCTTTGGAAACCCTGTATGACCTGACCTGCACATTTTCTAAGAAAAATCTGGCAAGAAAGCTGGATCCCTCGAAGGAATACTTCCAACACTTTCAGCCTTGGAACAGCAATTGAATTGAGCTACTTACCAGAGAGGATATTGAAGACAAGTCCTGATATGAAATTATCTTTTATGGGTGCAAAAAGGCTGTAATAAGATATGCTAATCTCAAATGCATAGGACTTTTGCCTGTGATGGTGACTACTTACAAAACGATGTATGTTGACATAACATGATATATCTCGCTGGCTACTTCTCTCTCTAAATGTACATGTATACATATATATGAGGGATTCTATAATTTTAGGCACCGGTGATGATATTTTCCTTGATATATGAGATTGTCTGAATATTGTCAAAAATTGAAACACATGTCAACTTAGCTTTGTTTATTGACATGGCGTTGTCAGCAGAGCCTAATTTCAATTTTAAATGCTTATTTTTATCAATTTAAATTTTTCTTACCGTTATGGAGAGACTAATTTACCGTTATGGAGAGACCAATTTATGTTACGGAGTAATCTTCAAACTTAAATTTCTCAGTGACCCTTCTACAATAGTATACCATATTTAACAAGTAGTTGAACATGGCTATTATAATGTTGATCACTTAATTTAGAAACAATCACTTTATGACAATAACCCTTAAATAATGAAATAAGAATTACTCTCCATTACGATTATTGTCGCTATGGAGAGTAATAATAGCAAACATTGTCTCACCATAACGACAATTATTTCTGTTATGAATCGACAATAAACAAATACTAAATATCGATGCGAACACAATTAAAAAGACAAAAAGAAAAGTCACTATTTCAACAAGTGTCACTTGTTGGTTAAAATACCAAATTCATAAAGATTTTTAGCTATTTTTAAATGAGTAAAAGGGTAATTTGTGACTAGTTTTTCTCTCCATAACGTTTTACTTTTTGTTATGGAGAGACAGAAAATACGCGTTATGGAGAGACGTTTTTTTTACTAAATCGTGCATAGCATCTTTGTATTATGCTATACTATGATTATTTTTGTTTTTTTCAAATGAGGTTGTAGTAGGCTTGGAGGTTGTAGGGTGCTAAAAAGTTTAATTGCAGTATTTATGTGTAAAAAATCGCGTTATGGAGAGACGTTGAATTAAAATACTCTCCCAATAACTTGCACAAACCTCACATTATTTCTAAACAAAAACACATTTATTATACTTTTTTTTCAAGATTCACTGCATGAAGGTCTCGCGCAACTGTTTTGCACCAGACAAGTGATATTTTGGCCAGAAAAAGTATAGAAATTACCTGAAAACTATAAGCGTTACGGAGAGTCGCTGCAACGTTGGACAGACATAAATTGCATAAAAAGTGGTAAAATAATAAAATTATTTTAAAAAACGTGTATATAATCTTATAGATATTGTTTTGCACTAACATTATAGCAGAAACAAATATAATATATAACACAGGAATATAGAATAATTCGCCTGTTTATGTGGGATTTAGAATGTGGGACAAGGCTTTTTGGCTAAAATTGGCTAAATTTATATAATATTTCTTTAAAAAAACACATTTATGATAACATTTTTTGAGTTGTAATATTGCTATATTGTAAAATAAAGGTCGTTCATTGCATTTATGTAATCAAATTAAATCAAAATATTCAATAATAAATATTACAAGGTGACAGTGATGGTGCTTAAAATTATAGAATCCCTCATATATATACACATAATATATACTATTTATATATATCAGATTTTGTTAAGAAATGCCAAAGTAAAACGCTTCACTTCCTGAATGACCTCAAAATAAATTATTTGTACAATATAATTAAGCATATTATTAGAGCGAAAATAAAATTTAGTAGATTTTCGGAAGCCGCCATCTTGAAATCAAGGATGGAGGCACCAAGGGAATTTAATAGTGGAATCATTTAACTCCTTGGCCTCAAGTTTGTACTTCAAGACATTAGGTCTTTAGCAGACATAGAATCAAAAATATTTACAATTTATAGTTTTTTGAAGCAGCCATTTTGAAATCCAATATGGCGGCCACCCGATGTGAATTTTGAGTGGCTGCAAATCTTAACATGTTCTTGATGAAATATTTTATAAGCCTGCCAAATTTGGTGCTTTCTTCACAAAATGCACAATTATTTTGCTATGCCGCTGTACTACTACTACATCTACAATGGGCGTTTTGTCGCAGGCAGGAGGCGTTTTTCCCCTTTTGACTATCGGTGTTGCTGGATAAATAATTTATTGGATGATCATCTCACACTCAGTCTACTGCTGGCCCGTCTCACACTCAAGCTACTGCATGCTGGATTATCTCACACTTAGGCCACGGTCCCATCTCACACTCAGGCCACTGGCCCATCTCACACTCAAGCTACTTGCCCATCTCACACTCAGGATACTGGCCCATCTCACACTCAGGCTACTGGCCTGTCTCACTAAGACCACTGGCTCATCCCACACTCAGGTTAATTGCCCATCCCACACTCAGGCCACTGGTCCATCTCACACGCAGGCAACTGGCTCATCTCACACTCAGGCTACTGGCCCATCTCACACTCAGTTTAGGCCTACTGGCACATCCCACTGTCTCGCACTCAGGCTACCGCTGGCCCATCTCATACTCTGGCTACTGGCCCATCTCACACTCAGGTTACTGGCCCATCCCACACTCAGGCTAGAGTACATCGTAGGCAAGTATTAAATGAATGTTGGCCAGCACCGGCGATGGTGGTGGAAGGAATACACGTCAAATATTTGAGCTTATCTCCTTGGGTCTTTCCTTAGTTATATCCTGGACATTTAGAATTCTGGCCCAAGAGGAAGACCAATAGGCTACACTGTTTTTTGTCTATACAAAGCACTCAAACAGACTAAAGCCGGGCCTCGGAGTTTGGGAACTCATTTTCTAGTTTATTTATTAACATTAAAATGTAATCCAGCGCGTGTCCGAGTATTACATGCTTTCAAGGACATCTCAAGAACAGCAGCGCGCATATAGTCCATGGGCCATGAGGTTAATCGGTACCATAAAAACGGGCAAATTTTCAGTCATATGTACTTTGTATGACCTCATATAACACGAGTTATCTCGGGCTCCGTCTTGTACTGTCGAAGTAGCTTGCCCGAGTTATCTCGGGCTCCGTCTGCAATGAGTTAAAGAGTAATAATAATTCATGGTTCTATTAAGAGTAAATACATTTTTTTTTAATTGAAAAAAACAAAATGCCCGCTAATTTTATTATGGCGACTACAATATACTAAAATGTTGAGCATGATGAGGTTTGCCATTGATCAATAATACACGCATATGAGAGCAATAAGGTAATAATCATTGTCCCTCAACCATCACAGCTGCCTTCATAATCAGTAAATCTTCTTGACTCACTGCACTTACTAGATAACCTGTCGCTCACAATATATTCGTTCATAGCTAAAGGCGTGTGGCCTACGTGACATCTATCAATTAGGTTATTTTGGATTTAAATGCTCATCGGTCATTCTCTCGGTTGATGATTGTCCAAAATATGAAGGGGATCTATCAATGACAAGGTGGTCTGCATAACCGTGACAGATAGGCCTCTACACGCAGATAGCTGTTCGTTTAGGGGAGACTGGGGCACCTTGAGACATGGGGTACCTTGAGACAGGCCTGTTTGACACAGAAATTATTTTGCGATTTGTGCGCCATCTGGTCAATAATACCAAAACTAACCAATTTCGATTTTCCACCCTATTGCTAATGGCTATTGGACATCTTTGGCATGCATGTAAGCTGAGGTCCATTTTTTACATGAAAAGTAGATTTTTGGGATGATCAATATTTGGTTCTATAGATCACATAATACTTGATTTCCCTATGATTTTGGTGGTATATTACACCTGTGTTATCACTTTATAACATATGTATAATGATTTGGTTCAAATACACCCCACACACAAACTATGATATCAGATGTGAGGTCAGTCAGGGTGGGGCACCTTGAGACGCTGTCTCAATGTGCCCCAAAACTGTCTCAAGGTGCCCCAAGTCTGTCTCAAGGTGCCCCGAAAGTGTCTCAAGGTGCCCCCATTTTTTTTCAGGCACATATTTTACTGCAACATCTAACATTAGCCAACTACAGGCTTTAGCTACAGGTATATGTAGTATTCAAATCTTGATTTTAGTTAGATCCACGTTGTTTTCAGGTACATAATTCGGCGTCTCAAGGTACCCCATGTGGTGTCTCAAGGTGCCCAAGTACGGGGTACATTGAGACACTTTTTTGAAAATCTGTTTTGTCAAAAAATGTAAAGTTACACATTTTTGATCATTTTTATTTCTTGCTAAAATATACCCCACTGGATGCTGTATCCATATGTGTCGTCAAAAGATTTTATTTTGAAAATTAAATCTATGCTTGGGGGGTTTGAATTTTTCCGTCTCAAGGTGCCCCAGTCTCCCCTATTGTAATATAAAAGATAAACAGCAGTATATAAATGGAATGTGTCCATAGAGACACATATATTATCTTTGTCAGGACATAGTCGGCCATCCCCCGCTCTGGTTTCAAAGAAACAAACTATTTCATCCACGATTCGGTATTGTGGAGAAAATCCGTGATAAATAGGGCTCATTTTTCAAATCCTGTGTCTACAGGGCAGTTTCATCTGATTCATCTCACCATCCTCATAAGGCTATCATGGCTCTTTTTAGCCTGTATATCTACAAAGGTTCATTCATTCATTCATTCATTCATTTATTCATTCATTCGGTGCAGTCTATGGAGCTCTATTTCGACGGCAGCATTCATGCAGGTAAACATATATGATACGCTCTGTATTTAAAAGATAGTATTATATTCTGACAGAGCATGATTCTCTCCTTAATTATTCATATTAAACCTGCCCACTACTCTTGTCATAGATAACATAGGCAGGAGTGTACACCACATAGAGTAAAAGATTTAGCCACTAAAAGCCTTCACTGTTGATGGTGTGCGGCTTCCACCAATGGGATTACTGTTTTAAAGCGAAATAGAAAAAATACTTGGAAAAGAAAGATCCATGGAATTAAATTGCTATTCCCAGGTGGACTGGGCTTAATATTGTATTCAATACACAAGCATATATATCCATCCGTATTGACACCACCAGCTACCTACTAACCATCAATGGACCTGCTACATGATTAGGCCTACCGGGTATACAAAATAGTTGCACAGGATGACTGTGCAGAATCATTCACATCAGGTCACTGTAACATTCTAGCATAGGCCTATGTTTATATTTTTGCCCGAGCCCTCTGTGTAAAGACAGCAGAAATTGCATGGACAAACTCTGATTCACTCATCTGATGTCGTGAGGATGGGTGATTTTCACATTATAAACTTCCTCTCCGCATATTACCAGTAATTAAGTGTTTTTAAGATGAGAGCTGTAAGATGAATCTGGAATTGTTGCAGGGGGTGCTACATATGCAGTCATGAAAATATTTTCACCACCAGACATTGTAAAGATATTAAAATCGCTCAATAAAGTTGAGAAAAAACAACCCAAATAATATTTTAACAAATCTTCCAAAACAAAATTAAGTGAGAGAGCTTGAAAACATTTTCTAAGTAATTTGACAAAGCAGATGCAAGTTAACCACGTAAAGATAAGCAAAAGTAATTATTGTGCAAGCAGACAAAAAACTGTTTGTACACATTATACTTTAAGAAGTCCTCTAATAACTATAGATCACATTCAATGGTCATTGGTAGCGCCATATAAATCACTAATGCATAGATAATTGATGTTGCATTTTATCTATACAGAAAGAAATGTCCATCAGGAAAAATATATCTTACAACAGCAGGGTTTCGCTAGTTTCCGAATTATCAATCAGGAAAAATATATCTTACAACAGCAGGGTTTCGCTAGTTTCCGAATTATAGAATAGAAGGTTCTTTTTAATCGAAATAACAAAAAAAGTATTGCACACAGCCTCTGAGGATCATTGCTTTAAAATTACTAACAACTAGCTTGCTCAAAAAGCAGATACACGCAGTTTTTTGCATGCATCGCAAGCAACAAAGAAAGATTGTGAGACTGTTATCATAAATATGTTGTATTAAATTTTCAGACATCGCGGTGCTATGTCAGGATTTAATAGAAGTATTCTTTGTAAAAATGCATCAGAAAGTGAGTAGATAAGACAACCTCACAAGGGATATAATTGGCACTGATAAGGTAGCATCCAGCCTCGATCCTTATCAGGGCCACACTGGCACAGCTAGGTACGTCGTCCTGCTACAGTGCTTTGAAAATCTCTTCTGTAATTGCTGCGTTCTGATAGGGCCTCAAACTCTGGTGTCTCGTGACCCACACCTGACCCTGAAACTATGTCAAGCTCGAGATTTCCTTGCACCTATCAGAGACAAGTCTACATAATTATGTCTCCCCTATACTGGGATATATGATTGGCA
This sequence comes from Flabesymbios commensalis, assembly GCA_964017125.1. Taxonomy (NCBI): domain Eukaryota; kingdom Metazoa; phylum Annelida; class Polychaeta; order Terebellida; family Flabelligeridae; genus Flabesymbios; species Flabesymbios commensalis. The sequence continues at coordinate 43,750,535 of OZ024906.1, forward strand.
TTATATGCCTAGTATTAGTATGACCATTACATACAATCAAGCTGTGTTGTACTGTTGGTCCATCCTATACAATGTCGGCCCAGCATTAAAGCAACATTAGATCTGCATCTTTTATATGTGTTATTGTAGACTTGCTTTTGTGTAAGAACAAGATACCAGCAGTATTTTCAGTGATTGTAACAACCACTCTTTGTTGGATGTTGGGACATCATCTCAGATTGTGGATTAACATAAACCCAGCGCGGGGTCATTGTTATTACTGGTGTGCAGTCTCTGTCAGCACGACACACTGACCCAATATTGGTATAATGTTGGTCGATTGTTTGCGACAAAGGCTCAACATTGGGAAAACATTGGGCCGGTGTAGCTGGTGTAGACCTATCGTGCTTATGCTGTGGGATTGACAATGGTGGATTGATGTACGTCAATCGCCTATGACGCTGGCCCAACATAAAATCAACATTGATCATAGATCTTCTGACTTACATAATACAGCTATATCAAGATTGTTAATACACATGATACATGTACAGATGTAGGCCTATATCTCACCAGACAATACTGACAGGAGCACATAATGTCACGCTTAAATATCCACAGGATGTCAGGCCAAGTTGGACACGAATTATAGCATTTTAGATGTAATGATGTAGTCAAACCCCTCCCTGGTCCACCCTGCCCTTTCAAAAACATGTTAAAAGAAGCTGTTAATTTCTTGAAAATAGTCACCTGCCTCGCCAAGGGTATTCCTTGGCGTGACCATGTGGCTCAGAATGTCCCACAAGGACACCATTTTTTGTTAAGTATTGCCTTATTGGCCAGATAAAAAATCAGGTAAAATTCATGAATATTTCTACAGAACACATTCCACAGTGCAATCAATCTGAGTCACTAGCTGACGCTAGTGGAAGGATAGTGGATCTGATAAATGAGAATGGGTGGCACCCAACTTCGGTGATGTTTGCTGTAGATTCACTTAGACAGTTCTGAATTTGTTCAGTTAATAAGCGTTTCCGCAAATTGTACCCTCGCTTTGAGAAGTGTAAAATACGTTGACCGAATTTTGACTTAATGCTGTGCCAGCGTCGTAGACTACCCCTCCCCTTCCCCGCCGACCACTGTATATCGTTGAGCCAATTAAGTCAATGCTTTATTTACCCTGCATCAGATTCATTGCATGTGGAGTTTGATGTACATTCCAGTAGGCATAACGTCAAACAATGTATGGCCATAATAATGGTGGGCAGCTGGTTGGCCGGATATGCCAGCATCAGAATCTTATCCAAATTTTGCTGAGATTTTATAATTGCTAACAACGGTGAACCAGTGTTGGTATACCAGTTGGGTCAACGCCTCGCGTTTTCTGAGTAGAGCTCGTTTTGAATAAGATTATGCCAATGAATTTAGAATACTAATCTTTAAAAAGTAAAACATATTAAACCGAACTCGCAGAAATTGTGGTGCTTTTTATTGCTAATTCTCATGTAGGAGTTATTAGCGGTAGGTTTAATTACAAGTGACATTCACAGCAGTCAAAGTAATCGTCCCTTGGAGATAAAGTGTCCTATCTGCCATTGAAACAAGGGGCAGATAGAACACAGAGAAAGTAAAATGTTTGGTTGATGGCAGTTTATTCAAGTTTAAAGTATCAGATATAGTGATAATGATATGTAAGTATGACGAGAATGAAGAATATGGATGATATAAATTTGCACAAATTATAATTATTTTACAGTAATTTTGGTTGCCTCTTTATCTGAAATTGTGTACTTGTCCCACTTTTTGTTGGGGTCGTAAGGCTCCCAGCGATTAGCAGGGAATATATGTTTGTTCCTCTCATACCAGCTACGCAGACAAACTTTGCCTGCATGTGATTCGTCCTTCTCGACACGAGAATCACTGATCATGCGTACATCCTCGTGAACATCAAAGCTAAACAGGGGGCCACTCTTACCACGAGCTCTAGTCACAATAAAGTCATAGAATGTATAATGCTGGGGTATTAACAAATCCTCTTTCACGTACATCAGTTGGTCTACTGTTGCACTTTTTAGTTCATTGAATTCTTTTCTTAGCCCTTCCAGACACTTTTGTAAGAATTGCTGCATGCTGTTGCCTTTTCTCATCCTGACAACCCGCCTGTGACCTGATCCATCCCAGTAACTGTATGTTATGTCTATCTCTTCATTTTTTATCAGTTCTTGTTTGGCTGACCATTTCTGTCTCAGCTCCTCTCTGCAACAGTAACACATATATTTATATAAAACATTGGAAGGCAAACCACGACTCTAGCGAGAGGAAGTTATACCGCTTATCAGAGTAAGCTATAGTTGAAGAGACAAATTCGAAAGTGGTTGTTATCAACTTATATAAACTTAGTAGAACAGGCTATGATATTTTATGTTATCATTCACAGTTTGTTATTATTATTAAACATACTACCAGGGTTCCCCACAATGCCGGAAATGCCGGCAATCCGACCGGATGAATTTTATGCCGACCAGCATGTAAAAGGTCCCATCCGGCTGTTATCCAGCTGGTAGATTAGCCAATAGGCCCTATTCCTGTCGCCAGTGTCATACTGTGTTGGTTTAGTGATCAGCTTGTCCGTGTAAGACTGGTGTGCGCGTATATATTGCCGGTGTACAGTGAACACAAAATGTACACATACGCCTGCTACCCCCCATAATTCCCCCTCCTCTTGGCAATGTTGGCCCAACATTGGGCCACCGTCTACGGTGGACCAGCATTGGGTAGGGGTCTCGTCTTTGCTGGGAAGCAGAGCTGACAGCAAGTGAGTGTTATGTCACAGTGTTATGTCACGCTAACAGCGCTGAGCCGGCATTGGCGCGACGCTGGCAGTACTCGAGTGTAATAACAACGATGTCGCGTTGTTGACCAGCGTTGACGGGCCAACACTTCCAGCGTTGCCAGTCACCACGACACGTTGTCACTCACCAAAGTGTCACCGCGTTGGTGAGTGAGTGATAGGCCTACTAACTCACAAACCTTGTCACGCATACACAACAACACTTGTAAATAACAGAATAATCTGATAATAACTCTCACCAACAAACAAAAACACATAGAACACAAAGAAAACATGCATAGGCCTACACTCAAATACACCACTCACAAACCATCAAATCAATATTATTTTATGTTTAAGTAACTGTGATTTTACATATATATCAAATGCTATTAAAAGTGTTGAATAAACACTGTCAATTATATACTTTGTTGTGTCTTAATGAAAAAATCTTTGATTTTTTTATCGCATGCGCGCTCGCAACAGTGAACATTTTATTACGCTGCTCGCGCGCTAAGTTACGATTTTTGTGAAAACGACCGGATGATTTTTTTTCTGTGGGGAACCCTGATACTACTGCATATATATTCATCGAATTAATTTTTAAAAACATACGGCGTAAAAATATACAGCATCAGTTAATGCCACAGTGTAACCTTCTGCATTTATAAATCTAAAGCAATACCTTATTTTTTCATCCTCTAATTCTCGATCTCTGTCTGGCAAGAAACTTGTATCAACATCTGGATTTTTTCCTGAAAGGATAATTTGTGATAATAAGAAAATTAAATTATGACTAGATGAAGAATATCTTCAAAAGTAATGTACCTCTAGAAGAATAATAACAGCATCAAATTGTTTTCTTTTTCTAAGCCTGTTAAGTGCTGACATTCTCTTGACTATTTTTCCTAAATTTGAAGTTGATTTGACGACACAATTTCCTGCTTCAAATAAATGAAACAGACAAGAATTTTAGAAAAACTAATGTCTAAACAAACAAACCTACCTTATAATCAATTACATCCATATGCTCAATATACATTTACGGTAGTTGTACAATCATTAATATTCAAATGTTTATACAAAATGGTCAGAAAGATAACATTTGTAAGTTGTTTGTTCAAATAAATGAATTTATTCATACATGTCTGCATATTGCACAGATCACATGAAATAAACTATATCTAGGATACAAGTAGATGTACCGTAGTTGCAATAACCCACCTTTTTATAATTTTAAAAGGCTAGCTAATATATCCTCAGAAAAAGCATTGATAATCCTAATATATAAAAAATATTAGACTTTGTTGCACAGACAATTATAGGAATAGTTCGATTTCAAGAGACATAAATAAACCCCAAAAGTTTTCAGGTTACATCCTTCCCTAAACTCTCACATTTTGTTTTACATTAAACTGAATACCTATCTAGCACAGTTTGCCATGTATATTACAGATAATAAAGTCAATGATGGACACAAGTCGGCCATATCCCTACCTGAAACCACACATTTTTTAACAGTAATGGCATAGTGTCTCATAAACTGTCACAGTTGTTCCGCTATTATGAATATTAAAGTAAATAATGGCTGCAAGTCTGCCATTTCGAATTTGAGCGAGTTGAAACCAGATACTATGCATATTAAAGTCGATAATGGCCACAAGTTTTATCCCCATTGAGCATTAGCCTGTTTCTCACCACCATCCATCGCCGCAACATATTATATATGCCTCAACCCGAGCAACAACATTTTGTACATCTCTTACTTTAAATGTGATGTAGAGTTGGGTGTCGTCAGCATATAAGTGTAGGCCTACATTCAGTACAAGTTTTCTGGGAATGTATGATACTGGAGAAGAGTACAAAATTTGAACAAATGAATAGCATGGTCTGATCCCAGAGCCCTGCGGCACACCATATTTCACATGAGAGCGTGAGGAGAAACTTCAATCTTAACTGATTGGGTTCTGCCAGCGAGATACAATTGAAACCATTTGAAAGTATTCAAACGAATTCTGAAATTAACATCCATGCATATTTTGCTTTTTATAGCAATGTTTTAGCTATCTGGCACGGTTTGCAAGATATCAGGCATATTAAAGGTAATTATGGCTGACAGTCAGCGATTTTGAATTTGATCAAGTTGAAATTTTTCAAGGCATGTCCCCACCTGAAACAGCACATTTTTTTAATGGTAATGGTATAGCTGTCTAGTACAGTTTGCCAAATATCAGCAATATTGAAAAAAAATTGATCAATTTTGGCCGAGAGATGTAGGTCACAAAGTAGGTCAAAGGTCATACCCACATCTACACCCCCTAAAGGATGTGTGTGTGCAATATGAAGAAAACCCCCCATGGCTTTCTGAGATCTGCTCTGGAAAAGAAAATATGGACAGACGGACAAACAACCGGCCAGACATCCACAGCGACTCCATAACCCCCGCACCAACTTCATTGGGCAGGGAATAATAATTACCAAGCCTCTTTTTCTGCTTTATATCATCCGGACTCATTTCTTTAAAAGTTTCTGTAGGTTCTGTATCTTCATCAGTTTTAACATCGTTGCCGTCCTCATCATCGTCATACTCGTCTATCATGAAAGACAATGCTGCTTTCTAAAAAAGAGTGTTAACATTAAATCAATAATGTATATAGTTTAGGAAAAATCATAATTAAAAAAATAGCAGTGAAAAAACTTAACCCAAAGTTTTTTTTTAATCACACTAGTAAGCCTCTACTAATAAATAAATAATCTTAGACAGTATTTAGATTGCATGACATGATATACGAGATGTCTAAGATTATTTATTTATTAGCATGATTAGTAGAGGCCTACACAGTCAGTATTTTTTTTAAATTTGATATTTTAATATACGGGGGTATGACAAAACTGAATTTGCTAATATTTGTAAATGTCCTGTGGGTTGTCCAGACACTGCGAGTCAAAGAGATTTCAACCCTTTATCTGTAGAATTATTTAATTTCAATTTTCACCCAGTTGTTTCCCGCTACTGCAACCTTCAATTTCAGTGGAAATGACTCGTTCGTATTTGTTCGTTTGTAAGAAGCAGACAATAATTGGAACACAGGAAAATTAGGAAGGCTTTCACGCCATTAACAATTACATACAATTATAGTTACTATACACAGTACTAAAGTACTATATACAGGGGAGTACTATACCCTGATAAATACTAAAGGCAAATTAAAAAAAAACAAGAGGCCTGAAGTCCCATATCATCCCCCGCCATAAATTAGGTTGAGAGTTTTTGCAGTCACAAATATTTAAAAATCACATTACCCATGATACGGAGAAGTGCAGGTGATTTTTCAAGGTTTTACTGAAATTCAAAATGGCCACCACAGATCAACTTCAATTTTTTTGTGGGCGCAAAAACAAAAAAATTGAAGTCAGAAATAATTCACATTTTACAATCACATTACCCACCATCTGGAAATGTGCAGGTGATTTTACTGAAGTTTTAAAATGGCCACCACAACTTTTTAAATATTTATGACCGCAAAAACTTTAACCTAATTTATGGCGAGGGATGATATAGGACTTCAGGCCTCTTGTTTAATCAGGTATTAATGCTCGAGTGTATCTCACTTACACCAAACCGGACACAGGCGAAGGACCTTTTTCTTGAAAGGGTGAGGGATAAAAAGTGTCTTAGCATGTAATGTTAAGTGCAAATGTGATGCCATAACCCGGTAAACAAAAAATATTGAACCAATGTCAGCCCACAGGTGGCGCCACTCGCATGAACTGTATTGTAGTATCACCTTAAGGTATGAAAAAAATGTTGCACATTTGGGTCACACAAAAATACAGGCTGATAAAAAAATTTAGAAAAAAATCTACAAATACGGTAGACATTTGGGAAATCCATTTCAGATCATCTTATCCGTGATTTCTGTCCGTTTCCCGCGATCGCAGAAAATCACTGGCCGTAGAAGTCCCCCCATGGGTTTCTGAGATATGCTCCGGAAATGAAATGCGGATGGATGGCTGAAGCCTTGCATATTAGCTGTATTAATTACATTAAGTAGATTTTGTGAAAGATATTAATAATACATTGTACTATTAAACCATGTCTGAATCCACATTACTGATTAGTGCTAAACAAAAAAGAGTAAATGCCATTATTATTGACACACGTTTCGGTGTCAATGAACATTTCAAGAAAACAGTGATTGATGAATGAATGCACTTACCTGTTTTATCTTTTTCTTGTGTTCAGCTTTTTGGTTTTCCTCCACCTTAAGTCTAGCAGCCTCTTGACTTGAGGCAATCTGTCTCTCACGAGCCTTAATTACATCTTCTTGCTTCGCTCGCATTTCATCCAACGTCACCAAACCTGAAAGTTGCAAACATTATTCAGGACGATTGATTTGAAATATAACATCAAATTGATTTATTAAATCTTTTCCAGAAATAGATACAATTTTTTTTTCTCAAATGTTTTTTTTTCGCCCTCCCTCATTAGACATAATGCCATGGCATGTGTTTGTCGGGTACTTGGTGACAAACACTGATTGAGGTACCGGTAGGTATGAAACATGTCAGTGACAGAGTTAACCACCAGTGAATGTGTGTCTAATATGACTTGCAGCATAATTATGTGGCAAGAGTAGGCTAGACGTTGAGTCTGTGACGATCAACAGCGCTCGAAATAAGGGTTAAAAATGAGGTTGTCCATGGACAACCAGGTGAGATTTTCAGGTTGTCCGCTAAAATTTCAGATTGTAATATATAGCCACAACCCAGTATGTTCCCACAATTTTCTGAAATATTAGCTAACCAACGAAGTGGAAGCTCACCACTGTGATCAACGTTCCTGCGGGTCTACTTTTCTTAAAAATAATGACTTTTAATGACTTTTTCACAAAATAACAGATAGAAGCACCTTTTGCCATATTTTAAACGCAAAATAAAAATTAGACCTGGACACTTCCGACAATAATGATAGGTGACACTGACTTCAACACTAGCAGAAAACCATATTTGTTAGGACAGGCTGGCTTAATCGCTGATTTTCTCATTTTTAATGACTTATTGATTAATCCTATTTTTCAATTTAATGACTATTAATGAATTTTATTGACCCACAGGAACCTTGGTGAGCAAAATTTTCAACCCCTACAGTCATTTCACTTATAAATGCCTTTAAATAATAATATAATGTGAAAATATCCTTCTCAAAAGTTGGTTGTCTGCTCGGACAACCCTCCTGCTAACTACTGTATTGATTGTCCGCCACAAATTCTGGTTGTCTCAGACAACCGGAAAGGCTTTATTTTGAATGCTGGTCAACCGGTATGGGTAATTCAATGGTAGCCGACATTATGGATGTTGGCCCGGCATTGGCGCGGCATAGCGCACATGTCATTCCCAGTGCCTCAGATGTTAGTACAGTATTGAACCAGCATTGTCCAGATGACTCCTGTTTCTAAACACGTAGGCCTACGATAAAATAAAACATTTACTCAATTATCTTGTATCAATGTATTGGGATTGTTTAAACAGACCTGGCCAGAATAGTAGGCCTAGGCCAGCTACATCAAGACAGACGATTCGGGCCTACATACATCTTGGCTCCAGCATTTATAGACGTGGACAGCCCACACCATAAAGGTCATGAAGAAAGGTGTGGGCATGGATTACAAAATTACAGGGGAGTCAACCATCCACCCCAAAGTGGTATGCATAAATGTAGGTGAAATTTAGTTGATTCTTAAGATTCTTGAGTCCAAAGGAAGTTGTTTAGGCTTATGTTTTTGTATAGGGCTAAGGCACAATATGAATATATGGCTCCAGTTTCAGTCTTGTTGGGGCTATGACAGCTGTGTGGCACATTGTTTTCAAGACAGTTCGCTTTTGGTGGTCCACCAGACCAATGAGAGGATGTGCGTGTTTATTATGGAGAGTAGGCTAGTGTGAATTAAAGAGGGATAATGGAACTTAAGAGCCGATATTTCTTCTCGCCACCGTGGCGAAAGGGGCCTTAATTATTTTCACCACAATCTGCTTATTTTAGCCAACATAACCATGGCAATCAAAGGACAGTATATATAAGTTTCAAAACAAATAAAATGGTACCGAAATTGGTAAAAGATTTTGAAGTCAATGGTGCCCAGGTTAATCAAATACACGGTAATATAAATAAATTTAGGGGTGTCATATTCATCAGCTTATAATCATTCTGCAAAGTGCATTTACCAACAGTGTCAGATTTGAGCTTTTGCTCTATGGCATCATAATGGGCTGCAAACTTGTTACTGATAGAATCAACTTTCAGGTCATCCTCTATCTTCTTCTTTTTAATTTCTAAATCCTCTTGTTCTTTTTTTCTTTTATTCACAAGATGCATAGCTCGTCCTGCCTCTTTTGCAGCACCTTTATAGAAGGCCATTTTTGGTTAGACTGAAACAGAAATTGAACTTTACAAATACCTTCAATATACTTTGTATGTGTACATTATTAATGAAAAACAGTTAAAATGTTGCTATGAGATGCAGATCTTCAGACATAAATCACTATTGACCCAGTCACCATAGAGAACCAAGCCACCCCAACCTGCATGGTGCCAAAAATAGCCTATTAGGGATCGCGAACGTGTCACAAATGATTGATAATATGTGATTCATGTCGAGGATGTTGTAACCTTAAAGTTGACATAAGTTGACAAATCATAATTGACAAAAACTTGCTTCTTTTTATTTAAGTTGATTAATCATGTTAAAAATATTAATTACCAGACATTTAATCCAACAAGTCAATCATGACACACCGAACCTGTCCAAATTTTACAGGGGATTGCTGATGTCCAGTGAATTTTCATGGTGCTGCACATATTCATGTGATGAGGCTCATTAACCTAAGCTGCTCATATCCATCACGTAACACCCAAGTAAGCAGAATATGCTGACTCAATGTTGATTTAATGTTTGGCAAGTGTCATAGGCGGTGGACCAGCATTAATTCAACAGTGGCTCAATGTCTTGTGTTTGTTGGGACATTAATTAATGCATTAGTTTTATATTCATAATTTTACCTAGAGTGGAGATTATTATCTTCAGGGCATACAAACTGTTTACAAAGCCAGGTACCTCACTTATTTCTACATCTCTTTTAACTTCAATATGAAATATTGATAGATCCCTAGAATTGAATCTCGGGCATATCTATTCACGTCTGTGCCTGGCGTGTACTAATTAAGGATATACAGTAAAACCTGTCCATACCGGGATGCCTTGGGGACAAACTTTTATTCCGGTTTGGACAGGTTCCGGTTTGGAGAGGGTTTTTGCTTTTGGAGAGGAACAAACAACGATAACTTGTACAATTGACATGAGGGTTATAATTCAGGATGTGTCGTCAGTAGGTCTACAAATGATAGGTGGATGTATGCAAATTAATTGATATAATAAAAGACACAATTTTTTAAAGATGTTTTATTATATTAAAACTAATTGTGTCTCACATATTTCACACACGGAGCGCATTTGTGATTTTATACACGTTGATTTTTTAGCGTCTAATCTAAAATAACATTACATTCTTGTAATCGTCTGTCACACATTTAACACGGAGCATATTTGTTAACACCGACATTACTATATTTAAATATCGAAGCGGTAGTAGGAGAAGTTGTGCTTTCGCTACGGAGTTAATCATATTGCAGCAGTTTTATTTTTTAAACTGTTTTATGACCACAACACTCGTTTGTTTGGTAATTTTTAGATATTTCTGGAATGTATGACGCTGGAGTAAATGCTCCGATACTGTATAATTATGTCATTTAATACAATTAATGCCTTGACTAAGAGTAAAAAATATTATAGGAATAATGGTGCGATGAAAGAATAAATCAAATGTTTTTATATTTTACCTACCGTTAGTTACTTATTTATTGGGCCATCAAATATCACAAACAGAATAAATTTATCCCAAAACACAGTCTAATGTATGTGAGAATTATTGTTTAATGTACTGATATGTTTATGAGTTGATACGACCTTTTAATATTTTATTAGTCAAAGATTCTGTTACAATATTTTACTAACCAATTATTGTATTGATCTATTACCCGTATGTTGTTAAAATATCTTACCAATCTCAAAGTAAAGGCGCTATAATTGTTCCTCTAACGCGAAAAAGGTGTTACAAACACTAACTTCGCACTTTCCTCATTGCATAACCAGATAACAAGCAGGATGAACATTACGTCACCTTGCCGTCCCCTGATTAACCCTTAGTGCACTGCATGCGATTTATAAAAAATTGTAAAAAAAATGATTCTGGTTTGGACAGGTGAAATACAATAAAATTTATGCATTTGGGGAAAATAATGAGTCCGGTATTCGGAGTAGACAGATTACGGTTTGGAGAGGGTTAATTAGTATTGTTTTGAGTGTAATTAATTCGGGATCAAATAATTATTATGGTATAGACAGGATTCCGGTTTGTACAGGGTCCGGTATGTACAGGTTGCACTGTATATCAAATTAATGTTCATCAAATAATATCACAGTTATCATTTCCTCTAAAGCGCTCACTCTATGAAAAATCGTTGTTATAACATGTCTGAGACTGATATATATATACAAGTAGACGCATCAGGACCATATCATATTCAGTTTTTGTATTCTGTAATACACTTACAGTAGAACCTCGCTAAACGAACCACCCAAGGTACTAAGCAAAAGTGGTCCCATTAGCGAGGTGTTCCCCTAAGTGAAATTGTACATTATACCTTAATATATGAAAATGTCCATGCTCTAAGTACAGTATGTGTACCATTACCTACGTGTTATTAGAGATAAAACAAACACAAAACAAACACATACAATAATAAATATCTTTATTCAATTAACTATAAAAATAATTATTAAAATAAAAACATTTATTTTACATTCATTGAAGTTTACCGCAGTTTGTATGCTGCCTTGTACAGCAGCAACGCACAAACTATCTTGAGCAGTCATCAACTTTTCAACGGTATCACAACAGAATTCTGGAATAGAATCTATCCATTCTGTCATCTAAAAATGGTTGGGGAGTAAAGACAGATCTCATTGGTCATCATATTCTTCATCTAATCTGCTAATTGTCGCTGACTGTGAGTGCGACTTGCATCTATGAGATTTATTTTTTCTTTGAGCGTGAGCTTATTACGTCTAGCTTTTGCCATATTGATGCACAACGTTAACTTACTAAATTCATATCCCCTTTTGATATCTTGTAAGCTGTTGTTCTGTTTATTCTGTTAGATATCAAACAGAAAAAAACGCTAAAAATACTATTCCAGAGGCGAGCAATAAATAAAGGCGCGAACAGTTCTGCTGGTAAAAAAGTTGTGTTTAATGATGATTCTTTACACTTCTGTGATGTTGCCAAACAAGCTAAATATGACTGATGGGAGCATGTTCAACACTGTACTATGACGTGTGATGTTGACCCAATGCTGGTTTAATGTTGGCGAACCGTCCGATATACCGGCAGACATTAAGCCAACACTGGTTCAATGTCTCCTATTTGCCGGGTTATCCCTTTAATTGATCAGAGCGGACCCTGTGAGCGCCATAGCGTTGTTAATGTGATGTATTACATGATAAATCACACACATAATTTCTGTCTCTAAGTTACATGTGGGTCTATCGAATGCACAAAAAATATAACAATGATATGCTGAGCTCTGAGGATCAAATTCCCGGCGGAAGAGACAATAGTGTTGCTACTTCCGATTAATCACAATAATCATATTATAATTTTACTTAGTAGTTAATTGCGATTCAATTTTCTAAAATAGTTACAATAAGAACGGTATACAATAAATTATCTTGCAAAAGTTCTGAATACAGTATCGTTATCAGCCTTACTTCAAATATTAAAAGCTACCAATAGATTACAATTAACATGAAATAAGATTCATTCTGAGCAATCAGACGGTTGTCGCTTGTGTTCACACCCACCATATAGGGCCCATGGCGATTTTAAAGCCGTACTTTATTAAAAGCTACCAATAAATTAAAATTAACATGGAATAAGATTCATTCTGAGCAATCCGATGGTTGTCGCTTGTGTTCAAGCAAGTGTGAAGGTGCGATGTCCACCATATAGGGCCCATGGCAATTTTAATGCCTCACCAAGAAATATCACGGTGCAGGGTGTTGGTGGAGGCGCGACTCTAACTGTAGGTGTGAATGCCCTGTCAGTGATCCAAAAGGTTAAAAAACTTGACCCTTGATATCTCAGGTGGTCCGCTTAGCGAGGTTCAGGACTGGTTTTGTGCCAAAAAAGTCCCGAATAGCAGGGGTGGTCCGCTAAGGGTTAATCCTTGAGCAATATGTCAATAGGAAAAACTTTGGGACTGGACAAAAGTGGTCTGAGACGCGAGGTGGTCCGCTTATTGAGGTGGTCCAGAACTGAGGTTATACTGTATTTTGAAAATATATTCCACAAAGAAATAAAAATTAAATAACAATGAATATGCTGAGCGTCCACACAGTTCCAACGCCTTTCAATTTTCAGTAAATAACCTGTTGTCCGCCATTTTGTTTGTTTTGGCCCGCCATCAATATTAGCCTAGCTAGTCTCTCCCAAACAGACCAGAGTTGCCATATTGACATTAACATCATGTAGATTCTGGGTGAGTTCTAATACGCGCCAAATGAAACAAGACTACATAAGTCCAGAAGCTCCCGCTCCGAATTAGAATTTGATTTAAGCATTTTTGTGTAGGGTTATTAATGTAGTCCTAGTCTAGGTCAAAAATCAAGACGCAAGACAACTATGTCTAAGAAGCGCAGTCTAAGAGTAAGATAAGAACTAGACAGTCTGTCAGAGATTGCAAACCTCCATTGAAATTAATGATCCTAATCAGTATCCCAGTAATGGTCTACCTATCTGGCACGGTTTACCCGATATCAGGCCAATCAAGTTAACTAATAGCTGATTTACGGTCATTTTGAATTCGATATAAATTAGTTAAAAACTTAGGGTGCATCCTCCCCCGAAACCTCAAATTTTGTTTTATAGTAATGGACTAACATCTAACACAGTTTGCAAAATATTGGGCATGTGAAAGTAAATAATGGCCGATAGGGGGCCATTTTGAATTTGATCGTGTCAGAATTTTTCAAGATGCATCCTCAGCTGAAATCTCACATTTCATTCTATATTACCGTATATAGCGGCGTATAGTACGCTACTATTTTTCTTTTTTGAGCCCGTTTTTGGCCTGGTGCATATATCCACCGATGCATACAATTTATTGATTTTGCTGAGATTTGTCACTCAAAATTTTGATAAATAGGCAGTCTCACGTCTCCCAAGTGAACTGCGATCTCCTAACTCCTTGTATTTTCGCCCAAAAATGGCAAATTACTTCAGCAGCTATAATGAAACCATTTGTTTCTAATACACGTCCTGAAATCTCACATTTTGTTTTATAGTAATGGTCTAGCCATCTAGTACGGTTACCAAAAAACGGCTATGTGAAAGTGAATAATGGCCGATAGGCGGCCATTTTGAATTTGATCAAGTCAATTTTTTTCAAGATGCATCCTCTCTTGTAATCTCACATTTTGTTTTATAGTAATGGTCCAGCTATCTAACACGGTTTACCAAATATCAGCAATTTGAAAGTAAATAGTGGCCGATAGGCGGCCATTTTGAATTCGATTGAGTCGAAAGTTTTAAAAAGGCATCCTCTTTCGAAACGTCACATTTTGTTTTATAGTAATGGTCTAGCTATCTAGCACGGTTTACCTGATATCAGGCCTATCGAGGTAAATAATGCTGATTGTCTGCCATTTTTGAATTCGTAAGTTAGAAATTTTCAGGGTGCATCCTCCCCCGAAAACTCAAACTTTGTTTGATAGTAATCAGGTAATGGTCTAGCCATCTAGCACTGTTTACCAAATAACGGCCATGTGAAAGTGAATAATGGCCGATTGGCGGCCATTTTGAACTTGGACGAGTGGAATTTTTTCAAAATGCATCCTCTCCTTAAGCCTTACAATTTGTTTTATAGTGATGGTGTAGATATCTTGAGCGGTTTTCATGATATTCCACAATATCAGGCCTGTCGAGGTGAATAATGGCCGATAGGCGGCCATTTTGAATTTTATCAACCTGAAATTTTTCAAGATGCATCCTCTCCTGAAACCTTACAATTTATTTGATATCAATGGTGTAGCTATCTTGAGCGGTTTTCATGATATTTCGCAATATCAGGCCTGTCGAGGTGAATAATGGCCGATAGGCGGCCATTTTTAATTTTATCGACTTGAAATTTTTCAAGATGCATCCTCTCCTGAAACCTCACAATTTGTTTTATAGTAATGGTGTAGCTATCTTGAGCGGTTTTCATGATATTCCGCAAAATCTTTCAGTCGGATTTACCGATGTTATAAATTAGGTCAAAGTGCTGGGTCAACTTCGAGGTCAAGGTCCAAAAACCTGAAAAGGCACAACTAGGGACCTTAGAGAACATGTATGTGCAATATGACTGTAATCGGCCCAGTACTTTTCGAGATCTGCTCCGGAAACGAAGTGCGCGTCAAAACGTCTAAATAGGTCATAGTTCTGAACCAGAAGTAGGTCAAAGTTCAAATACCCCAAAAGGCACAACTGGACCCCCTAGGGGTGTTGTGTGTAAATTTTGAAGACAATCGGACAAGTACTTTCAGAGATATGCTCCGGAAACGAATTGTTTACGGACGGCCTAACGGCCCAGGCCCAACGCCGTAACATCATCATTTTCTCCTCTGCGACCTTGCGTATTGAATTCAGATTAAAAATATTTTAACCTGTCCATTAGCCACCTGGAAGTAACCCACATACCAAAAATTGTAATCCTAGCTTATTTTCTTACAAAGTTATAGGCAAAAGAAGAGGCCAAAAAAAACCGGAGGTAGAATCCATAGCTCCCTCCGTCTCACCTACGGTGACGGCGGGAGCTAAGTGACGGCGGGAGCTAAAAAGGCACAAATTTCTGTGATGGATGTGCAGGCAGTGTCATATGAAATGTATGGATATGTTGTATTACAGATTTTACATAGTCATTAAAAACCCCAGGAAAAGTCACTGTCATGGAGTTTTACTTTTCATTGAAAGGCCTGATAAACAAGTAATAAAGCCTAGAGCTGTCCATATTTTCAAGCTAGCTGATTTAGTTTCTGAGTATATGTTGTCACACAAAAACAAACTGGTCATGACTAGCTGCGCATTAGCTCACGTTTGGTTCAATGGTGGGTCAATGTGTGGAGTTGGTTGACATTGGTTAGACATATTTGAATAAGTCTACTTAGTGCCAATAAACTCTGCTTGAATTGAAGTAACACCCCCATTTTGGGTTTGCATTGTAGATGTTGATAGGGCCTCAAGTGTGTCATCGGCATTCTGATCTATGTAATGTTTAGGAGTCGCTGCTGACATATTTTTCCAGGATGTAGCATTACACTGATAAAATATATGAAGAGTGCTAGTCCAGTTCAATTTTTCACAATAAATTTCTATCAAATGACATGTCTGGATTGATCATTTTTCAAATGAAAGGTACTGGAATTTTACAAATTGATAATGGAAAAGTTTGTTATCCAGGGGTGAATAAATCTGGTATAAAATCTATATTGATTATTAGTTTGTGAATAGGCTTAGATTAAAATTACTGCCCACTTGTCCCTGTGACACTTCCAGATAGGCCTAACATTAGGTGATCACAGCTAGTGTCCCCAAACAATCTGTGTCAGTCAAATTTACATTTTGTGTGACTAGCTTAAGGTATTATCATGTGGCTAAAGTAAATTCATACTATTAGTGGATTTATACACGAGGGCCCTGAGCAAGTGTGGCATGCCATTATAATAGCTGGTCTCTGATTGGTCGAAAGTCAGCACATGTACACCATGAAGTTTTTAATACAGTTACTCTGATTTGTTCACGTCTACTCTAGTCAGCCAGGGTCAAAAGGGGGCCAATTGATATCATGTGGCCAATGAAAACAGTAACACATGGCCATGCCATGGTGGCTTGGAACCTTTGCCCTCTACCAGTTTCTACAGAGGGCAGTGGTGGTGAAGCAGACCAACACTGGCCTATAGGCTCTACAGAGCCAGAGGGCAGTGCCAGTGGTGGTGAAGCAGGCCAGCCCTCTACACTGTCAGTGTCACTGACTTAAGTGACTATAGTATACTAGTAATAGAAATTACAGGGCACCAATAGTGGTGAATAGGTTAAAAAGAACATGAAAAGTATCATTGTCTTACAAGATGTATAATCTAAAAGATATAGGCCTTAGCGTGAGGTGAGCGTTAGCTGGTGCCATTCGGGTTAATCACCTATCGCGAGTTAATCATTTTAGCTTCTTATTATGCAGCTCGTGTTTATTGTATTTGGGTTTACATGTACCACTCTATTGTTTTTTATGTCTATGTGAGTCGCCTGTGGTCTACGTGATACTTTGGCTTCGTCCCATTTTCCACTGGTCCTTCTAATTCAAAGTAACACTGTGACGTATTTGATGTTGTATAGCTATTTGATCATGTGTGGAATCCGGTGGACGTCTTGTGCTGACCAACTCACAGGATGGACTAGTCTCGCCTAGAAGGGCTCAGGCCCAACTCACCCCATGTTCCAGTGATTCACAATGTGGCTGTACAGCACATCTTCTTAATTTGTGTATAATTATTATTTAATATGATTTCTGGGGATTTTAGACTATGTTTATAATTAAGTTACTACCGTAAACTGGGGTAACTTCAAACACTTTTCGGAGTTATTCATAAATTGCCAGAAAATACTGAAATATTCAAGTGTTTGATTCTATATGTGCCATTTGAGTTACCAATTACTTATATTAATAGATGCATTTAGGAAAAATAGAAGGGAATATCAGGCCTTCAGATTTGAAAATCAGTGGCGAGTGAAAAAAAGCTCACCTAAAAGTGGTGAGGTGAGTGATCACTCACCACAATTACCACAATGCCAAAGGGTTAATGAAATTTAAAAAAGGGGTTTGTAGTTTCAATAAACTAACAACATCTAAGGCCAGAACCTTATCATTATGTGTGTTGCCGATTTGCTGTCATTTGTTGTCATTTTTTTTTTTGTGTGTCACTTTAACCAATCCAGGGCACGAAATGAGGATTGTTGGCCTGGTTGTACGCCTGGTTGTCAACTTTTTAGGTTGTCCGCAAGATTTTGGGAAATAAATTTTGGGACATAAAAAAATGAAAAAAAGCCAATACAACCTCCTAAAGCTGTTATTTTGACATACCGTATTTCCTCAATTTAAAATATTAGCACACTGCATAGACTAGCAATAGTCTAGAACTTTGTAGATCTTAGCCCATTTAGGTACAGATATGACATTAATTCTAGTGTTGGTCGGCACTATACTACAGGGGTTTGCTCTCTGGAACTTACTGTCAAAGCAACATTCATACAAACTGAGCTAAATACCTGGTTATGCACATCCTGTCATTAGCAGGTGTATTTCCCACTACACCTGCTAATACAGTGGGAACTACACCTACCAATGACAGGATGGGTTATGCACAGACTAATGTTTCGCCCTGGCCTGATATGCCAATTGGAGGGCTGTTGGCTTATAATTTCAAAGTCAAAATTTGTGCTGCAAAATGATACAATCAAATAAACATGAGACTTCACCCGATGGTGGATTAATGTGGGCCGTTTGCGAATCTGGCTCAACATTAAATCAGCATGGGGTACTGTCAGCGCCTCGTGTTTTTTGTTGAGAATAGGCCTACGTCATTCTAAAAATAACCATTCACACACATGTAGCTTACACCACAAGCAGTCAGATGTAAACGATAGCACGTGCGCATGCGTGCAATGCATATCCGCCGCACATGCGCATCAGTGTAAAACTGGGACTTCCAAACAAACACGGGACAATCGAATGGCTTTTCGTCATTGACGCTTTTGCGTTGTTTTGCTATGACACAAACAATCGTCTAATAATAAGTCCTATATTCATCTATCATTGAGACTTTTTTTAAGGATAAAAAAAGTTGTTTGACCAAGTTGACACAAAAGTATCGACCGACTACAATGAAAAAAGCAACTCAAATGGGCCTATAAAATGCATTTGGGAGGGTGGAATGCCTGGTCGGGCAGCCAGCTTCCAGGGCTAGCTATCAAACAGACATGGAGTCGGATCGCTGATAAAGTTAAAGATAAATCTATTAAACATCGCCTATGTCGGGAGCAAAGCTATAAAATAAGTTTAGGTCACATATGTTTTGATAGAATCGGTTGGAATTGAGCAATATTTTACTTTAGGAAATCAATAAAATAAGTTTGAATCGCATATGTTTTGATGAGATCTGTCAAAAATCGGAAACAAACAATATTTTTTTAGGCCTGACGACGTGAGGTGCGCTGTATTTCACTCGCCTGACCTCACTTTGCGTGAGTTATGGTGCGCGTGCGCGATCGCGCACGCTAAATCTGAAGGCCTGGAATATTTTAAATCCAACCGACTCATTAAAATACTAAATAATGACACCTTACAGATGGATTTACATTTTTCTTATTTTTTTCTCATTTTTTAGGGGAATTGTTGAACATATGTATGGAGTATTTACTTTTTGAACACCAAAATAAGGGGTAACCATGGTAACTTTGAATATAAAATAACACAATTAATCCACTTCAACAAGACTACATAAGTCCAGGAGCTCCCGCGACGAATTAGAATTTGATTTAAGCAATTTTGTGTAGGGTTTTTAATGTAGTCCTAGGCTAGGTCAACAAGACGCAAGACAACTAGGTCTAAGAAGCCCAGTCTAAGAGTGGAATAAGAACTAGACAGTCTGTCAGAGATTGCAAACCTCCATTGAAATTAATGATCCTAATCAGTATCCCAGTAATGGTCTACCTATCTGGCACGGTTTACCCTATATCAGGCCAATCGAGGTAACTAATAGCTGATTTACGGTCATTTTGAATTCGATATAAATTAGTCAAAAACTTAGGGTGCATCCTCCCCCGAAACCTCAAATTTTGTTTTATAGTAATGGACTAACATCTAACACAGTTTGCAAAATATTGGGCATGTGAAAGTAAATAATGGCCGATAGGGGGCCATTTTGAATTTGAACGAGTCAGAATTTTTCAAGATGCATCCTCAGCTGAAATCTCACATTTCATTCTATAGTAATCGTCTAGCTATCTAGCACGGTTTACCAAATATCGGCCATGTGAAAGTGAATAATGGCCTAAAGGCGGCCATTTTGAATTTGATCAAGTCAAAATTTTTCAAGATGCATCCTCTCCTGAAATCTCACATTTTGTTTTATAGTAATGGTCTAGCCATCTAGTACGGTTACTAAAAACCGGCTATGGGAAAGTGAATAATGGCCGATAGGCGGCCATTTTGAATTTGATCGAGTCAATTTTTTTCAAGATGCATCCTCTCTTGTAATCTCACATTTTGTTTTATAGTAATGGTCCAGCTATCTGACACGGTTTACCAAATATCAGCAATGTGCAAGTAAATAGTGGCCGATAGGCGGCCATTTTGAATTCGATTGTGTCGAAAGTTTTTAAAAGGCATCCTCTCTCGAAACGTCACATTTTGTTTTATAGTAATGGTCTAGCTATCTAGCACGGTTTACCTGATATCAGGCCTATCGAGGTAAATAATGCTGATTGTCGGCCATTTTGAATTCGTAAGTTTAAAATTTTCAGGGTACATCCTCCTCCAAAAACTCACACTTTGTTTTATAGTAATCAGGTAATGGTCTAGCCATCTAGCACGGTTTACCAAATATCAGCCATGTGAAAATGAATAATGGCCGAAAAGGCGGCCATTTAAAATTTGATCAAGTCAATTTTTTTCAAGATGCATCCTCATCTGAAATCTCACATTTCGTTTTACAGTAATGGTCTAGCCATCTAGCACGGTTGACCAAATAACGGCCATGTGAAAGTGAATAATGGCCGATAAGCGGCCATTTTGAATTTTATCGAGTCAAATTTTTCCAAGATGCATCCTCTCCTGAAATCACACATTTTGTTTTATAGTAATGGTCTAGCCATCTAGCACGGCTTACCAAATAACGGCCATGTGAAAGTGAATAATGGCTGATTGGCGGCCATTTTGAACTTTGACAAAATGATTTTTTTCAAAATACATCCTCTCCTGAAGCCTTACAATTTGTTTTATAGTAATGGTGTAGATATCTTGAGCGGTTTTCATGATATTCCACAATATCAGGCCTGTCGAGGTGAATAATGGCTGATAGGCGGCCATTTTGAATTTTCTCAACTTCAATTTTTTCAGGATGCATCCTCTCCTGAAACCTTACAATTTATTTGATATTAATGGTGTAGCTATCTTGAGCGGTTTTCATGATATTCCGCAATATCAGGCCTGTCAAGGTGAATAATGGCCGATAGGCGGCCATTTTTAATTTTATCGACTTGAAATTTTTCAAGATGCATCCTCTCCTGAAACCTCATAATTTGTTTTATAGTAATGGTGTAGCTATCTTGAGCGGTTTTCATGATATTCCGCAAAATCTTTCAGTCGGATTTACCGATGTTATAAATTAGGTCAAAGTGCTGGGTCAACTTCAAGGTCAAGGTCCAAAAACCTGAAAAGGCACAACTAGGGACCTTAGAGAACATGTATGTGCAATATGACTGTCATCGGCCCAGTACTTTTCGAGATCTGCTCCGGAAACGAAGTGCGCGTCAAAACGTCTAAATAGGTCATAGTTCTGAACCAGAAGTAGGTCAAAGTTCAAATACCCCAAAAGGCACAACTAGACCCCCTAGGGGTGTTGTGTGTAAAATTTGAAGACAATCGGACAAGTACTTTCAGAGATATGCTCCGGAAACGAATTGTTTACGGACGGCCCAACGGCCCAACGGCCCAACGCCGTCACATCATCATTTTCTCCTCTGCAACCTTGCGTATTGAATTCAGATTAAAAATATTTTAACCCGTCCATTAGCCACCTGGAAGTAACCCACATACCGAAAATTGTTATCCTAGCTTATTTTCTCACAAAGTTATAGGCAAAAGAAGAGGCCAAAAAAAAACGGAGGTAGAATCCATAGCTCCCTTCGCTCACCTACGGTGACGGCGGGAGCTGATAAAGTTAAACATCCTTGTTGTTGGACATAGTAGTATCATCTTGGTTATTTCCCCTTCGATGCCGAAATTACATTAGCATTTCACATTATAAATGAGTTTAGGCCTAAAAAGAAAAAGTACCGGGTATGTGGGGTAACTTTGAACATGTTCAACAAGTTAGTTCATGATTTTTTGTTTATCAAGCCCGTGAAAATCATGGATTTTAATTAGAGACAAATACTATACCGTACACATTGTCACAAGAGCATACCCTACATTTCTCGCCAAAGAAGAAATATTGAGCACTGTACTTACTCTCGTGGAATCAAAACTTTGCCTAATTTATAATGCTGTACCAAAATGGCCGCCATTTGTACATGTTGTAAATCTGTTGTGAAGGTGGTTGAAAGGCTGATCCTCATTTATAATGCTGTACCAAAATGGCCGCCATTTGTAAATCTGTTGTGAAGGGGGTTACAGAATAATGAAATATGTTTGTATTGTATTTGGATATATTTGTTATTAGATATATATTACTATATTAACAAAAAGTAGAATTTAATCTTCCGCAAAATTGGTGTTCAAAGTAACACCCCCCGTTCAAAGTTACCACAGTTGCAATACAGTATTTATTTGTTATACATGTAACACGATTGTTGGATTCCATGATTACGATTCATGTTATAAGCCGCTTGTGTTATACGAAATGGCCTGATCTGATGATCTAGTACTACACGAGACATTGGCCCAATGTTTGGCCAGCGTCGAATGACTGGAAATACACAGGATACTGTAATATTATTAGCTGACACAGGAAACTAGATTAGCTTATTTCATAAGATTACTTACTGGACAAATATCGGAGTTTAGTAGTTATAATAATTATTATTTGTGTAATATTTGTGTGATATGAACAGAAGAAGTAAAACAAGACTACATAAGTCCAGGAGCTCCCGCGACGAATTAGAATTTGATTTAAGCAATTTTGTGTAGGGTTTTTAATGTAGTCCTAGGCTAGGTCAACAAGACGCAAGACAACTAGGTCTAAGAAGCCCAGTCTAAGAGTAAGATAAGAACTAGACAGTCTGTCAGAGATTGCAAACCTCCATTGAAATTAATGATCCTAATCAGTATCCCAGTAATGGTCTACATATCTGGCACGGTTTACCCGATATCAGGCCAATCAAGGTAACTAATAGCTGATTTACTGTCATTTTGAATTCGATATAAATTAGTCTAAAACTTAGGGTGCATTCTCCCCCGAAACCTCAAATTTTGTTTTATAGTAATGGACTAACATCTAACACAGTTTGCAAAATAGTGTGCATGTGAAAGTAAATAATGGCCGATAGGGGGCCATTTTGAATTTGATCGAGTCAGAATTTTTCAAGATGCATCCTCAGCTGAAATCTCACATTTCATTCTATAGTAATCGTCTAGCTATCTAGCACGGTTTACCAAATATCGGCCATGTGAAAGTGAATAATGGCCTAAAGGCGGCCATTTTGAATTTGATCAAGTCGAAATTTTCCAAGATGCATCCTCAGCTGAAATCTCACATTTCATTCTATAGTAATGGTCTAGCCATCTAGCACGGATTACCAAAAACCGGCTATGTGAAAGTGAATAATGGCCGATAGGCGGCCATTTTGAATTTGATCTAGTAATTTTTATCCAAGATGCATCCTCTCTTGTAATCTGACATTTTGTTTTATAGTAATAGTCCAGCTATCTAACACAGTTTACCAAATATCAGCAATGTGAAAGTAAATAGTGGCGATAGGCGGCCATTTTGAATTCGATTGAGTCGAAAGTTTTTGAAAGGCATCCTCTCTCGAAACATCACATTTTGTTTTATAGTAATGGTCTAGCTATCTAGCACGGTTTACCTGATATCAGGCCTATCGAGGTAAATAATGCTGATTGTCGGCCATTTTGAATTCGTAAGTTAAAAATTTTCAGGGTACAGCCTCCCCAGAAAACTCACACTTTGTTTTATAGTAATCAGGTAATGGTCTAGCCATCTAGCACGGTTTACCAAATATCAGCCATGAGAAAATGAATAATGGCCGAAAAGGCGGCAATTTTAAATTTGATCAAGTCAAACTTTTTCAAGATGCATCCTCATCTGAAATCTCACATTTCGATTTATAGTAATGGTCCAGCCATCTAGCACGGTTGACCAAATATCGGCCATGTGAGAGTGAATAATGGCCGATAAGCGGCCATTTTGAATTTTATCCAGTCAAATTTTTTCAAGATGCATCCTCTCCTGAAATCACACATTTTGTTTTATAGAAATGGTCTAGCCATCTAGCACGGTTTACCAAATAACGGCCATGTGAAAGTGAATAATGGCCGATTGGCGGCCATTTTGAACTTGGACAAATTGAATTTTTTCAAAATGCATCCTCTCCTGAAACCTTACAATTTGTTTTATAGTAATGGTGCAGATATCTTGAACGGTTTTCATGATATTCCACAATATCAGGCCTGTCGAGGTGAATAATGGCCGATAGGCGGCCATTTTGAATTTTATCAACTTGAAATTTTTCAAGATGCATCCTCTCCTGAAACCTTACAATTTATTTGATATTAATGGTGTAGCTATCTTGAGCGGTTTTCATGATATTCCGCAATATCAGGCCTGTCAAGGTGAATAATGGCCGATAGGCGGCCATTTTTAATTTTATCAACTTGAAATTTTTCAAGATGCATCCTCTCCTGGAACCTCACAATTTGTTTTATAGTAATGGTGTAGCTATCTTGAGCGGTTTTCATGATATCCCGCAAAATCTTTCAGTCGGATTTACCGATGTTATAAATTAAAGTGCTGGGTCAACTTCCAGGTCAAGGTCCAAAAACCTGAAAAGGCACAACTAGGGACCTTAAAGAACATGTATGTGCAATATGACTGTCATCGGCCCAGTACTTTTCGAGATCTGCTCCGGAAACGAAGTGCGCGTCAAAACGTCTAAATAGGTCATAGTTCTGAACCAGAAGTAGGTCAAAGTTCAAATACCCCAAAAGGCACAACAAGACCCCCTAAGGGTGTTGTGTGTAAAATTTGAACACAATCGGACAAGTACTTTCAGAGATATGCTCCGGAAACGAATTGTTTACGGACGGCCCAACGCCATAACATCATCATTTTCTCCTCTGCGACCTTGCATATTGAATTCAGATTCAAAATTATTTTAACCTGTCCATTAGCCACCTGGAAGTAACCCACATACCAAAAATTGTTATCCTAGCTTATTTTCTTACAAAGTTATAGGCAAAAGAAGAGGCCAAAAAAAAACAGAGGTAGAATCCATAGCTCCCTTCGTCTCACCTACGGTGACGGTGGGAGCTAATTAATGGAATGAGCGAATATGGGGCGAGGCTGTGTATACGAGGTTATGCCATGTGCACTGTTTGATGACGTCATCATTTTGAGGGTAGACCTACATGCGGGCCAACTATTGAACTATACAACATTTGTTTTCCAAATTTTCATATTAGATACCAAATCACTAGAAAATAGGGTTTACAAAGTTTCATGAAAATTACTTGAAAATTGACTGAGTACTGTAGTCTAGATACCGAAAAGCTAACTTTAATTTTCAATTGTACCAAGAATCCTACATGATTTTGCAAATATCCAGGCTGTGCCGTTGGCTGACATTTTCAACAAATCATTAGAAACATCAACAGTACCATGTGACTGGCAGACAGCAAACGTTGTACAAATATTTAATAAAAGGGGAGAAATTTAAACCCTCAAATTACAGGCCAATCTCGCTTACAGTTACATGCATACCGGGTATTCTGCAAAATAATGGAGCATGTCATTTCCAGCAATATTATGAAACACCTTGAATCTGAAAATATCCTTTTTGAATGGCAGCACCGTTTCATAAGCAAGCGTTCCACAGAGACGCAGCTACTAACAATGGTACATGAGCTATCAGACTGTTTAGACCACAAAAAGCAAGTAGACATAGCTGTCCTTGATTTTAGTAAAGCATTTGATAAAGTTTCTTATACACATTTGGTGATTAAATTGGACTAACTATGGAATCTGGGAATGACAGATAGTACTTTAGCCTGGATAAATTATTTTTTGTCAAACCGTACACCGCAGGTTGTCCTTGAGGGGGTTGCTTCTGGAACCAAGAATGTTACATCTGGTGTCCCACAGGGCTCTGTCCTTGGGCCAATACTGTTTTTATTATACATAAATGACCTACCAAATCACTCACCTCTAAGGTTAGACTTTTTCCAGATGATGCAAATGTGTATAAGGAAATAAATT
The DNA here is from genome assembly GCA_964017125.1 of Flabesymbios commensalis. Taxonomy (NCBI): domain Eukaryota; kingdom Metazoa; phylum Annelida; class Polychaeta; order Terebellida; family Flabelligeridae; genus Flabesymbios; species Flabesymbios commensalis. The sequence goes on from OZ024906.1 coordinate 43,776,764, forward strand.
CTGCGGATGACTGCCAGATCCTCCAGAATGACCTAGCTGAACTAACATCATGGGAAGATTTATGGCTAATGAACCCGAGTAAGTGTGAGGTTTAGACAGTATCCCGCAAAAGACTACCAAATGTATTCATTTATGGTTGCATGCCCAAATACTCAACAGAGTAAAAGATATCAAATACCTTGGCGTTTCTATTTACAACAATAGTCTAGGCTAAAACACGTTACTACGTTAGAATAAGGGCGGGGGCCCTAGGGTAGTGGTTAGTACCGCTGCCTTTCACGCCAGAGTTCGGGGTTCGGTTCCCGGACTCGGCGGTTTGAAAGAAACAAAAATGTTTCTTCCCCATCCACGTGTGAAAGTCAGTATTGCGGGGAGCCTCCGTGACTGAGAGGTAGCGTGCTCGGCCTCAGACCGCCAGGGCTCGAATTTCGAATCCTGTGTCTGGAGGACAGTGTCATCTCAATCATCTCACCATCCTCAGGAGGTTCTCCTGGCCCAGTTTAGCCTATATGTGCACAAAGGTGGCCTAAAGCCTGATTCATTTCATTTACGTTAGAATAAGATGATCAACTGATGATAACTCTTAAGATCTAGACCCCTAGAGCTAGACTACTACTAGTACTAGACCCCCTCTAAAGTAAAAGTCACTTTAAATTTGTCCCTTTTGCGTTGCATGCTTTTCGCTAATTACTCACACAATTTGGCAAGCATTGATTTCTAGTCTAACTGCAACTTCCCTGAAAATTTCAAGAAAAAATATTATGTAGTTTAAAAGTTAGACCATTTGACATGTAGTAATTTTGAATTATGACGCTCCTCTATAAACGCATTAATTTCATTCAAATTTAATCTCGAAATTCTACTAAATGTCAAATGATCTAACTTTTGAAATACTGACACAAATTTCACGAAATTTTCTGGGTAGTCTAGGCATCGGAATAGTTGGAAAGAGTGCTTGCAAAATTTCATGTAAATTGATCAAGAACTTTTAAAATGAGTGAGAAATCGGCAAAAAACACCCAACGCTGGTGGAAGTTGACTGCAACTATACACTTATTCTGTTAAGTGGTCTGGGCTAGAACTAGACCCCTAGGCCTAAGAATAGAATAGAATAGAATCTTATCGACTCGCTGCGAGCTAATCCCGCAGCTGTCTGTGGTTGTGCCTGTGGTGACCTGTTCCGCAGGGCTACAGCGACTCCAAGCCTCCTCGGGCCTGGAGAAGCGAGCATCCACCTATAGTCTGTCCGACGGTGGAGGATGGTCCAAAATAAAAGCTAGCTTTTCAGTATCCAGTCAGTGAATTCACAAGCGATTTTCAAGAAATTTTGTAAACCCTATTTTCTAGTCATTTGGCACCATTCCTCAGAATTTCATAAAAAAATATTATATAGACTCTAATTCAAAAGTTAGACCATTTGACATGTAGGAAATGTCTATTTATGATGCTCCTCTATACCTTGTATAAACAGGTCCGATACCAAGTCAATAAATACTATCGCAATAATATCTTTACCAGGTGTAAATCTTTATACAGCAAACTGACTTCCGGCGTATATATATTTTCATCTGGGTGTAAACATTAACCTGCTTTTATTTTTCATATTATCAGCTTATTTATCATATTTAGCCTTGTCCGAATGTTCAGTCAGTTTAATCAGATCAAAAGAAATTATTAAAAATTTATGTTTAAAAGGCTGTAGACAAACTATTTTGTGTCTGTAGACCCCCTGTGCACTGATGACAATATGTTGAAATATATTGTACAAAGTGTAGGTATACAATGTGACCAGGTTCTAGCACATACGCGCCCGGTCAATCTCCATTAGTAAGAGGTGGATTGTTTGTGTATTTTTTTCTAGAGGGCTTTATATACAATTATTCGCCATCTTGAAAACGTACACTGGTTGATATTGCACAGTTGAATGGTAATTCTGAGGTAAGTTACATTTTAAAAGTATTATTGAGAACAAAATTTTATGCTTATAAAAATAACATTTATTTTTAAGACAATAACATTTCATAATATATCTGAAATCTAGGATATTGTGCACGATCATTATTATAGCTAGATATTGATTCTAGCAGAGTCAATATTGTTCCTCTGATGCAATATAGATATGCAGTATGATATATTGTGAATGTACTGCTTCGTTTCTTGATATGTCCATACTCCCGTTTTTCTTATTGTGTACGTGCATGTACTGAAATGTTGTATGTGCTACAACCTGGCCAGATTGTATACCAACATATAGCAGATAAATATATACATCCGGTGAAAATATTTATACGTTTGTGAATGAAGATCTAAATCCAGTAAAGATATAAATGCGATAGTATTTATTGACATGGTATCGAACCTAATAAACCGATAAACTTCATTCCGGTTTATTCTCAGAATTCGTTACATGTCAAATGGTCTAACTATTGAAATGCTGAATGGAATTGCGCGAAATTTTCAAGGTTGTTGCCAAATCATGACTAGAAAATATTACTAATAGTTCCAAATAAGACCAAAACTTTGTGACAATCGCTTGAGAATTGACTGACTGGATACCGAAAAGCTAGAAAATTCATATGACTTTCATTTTGGACGGTATCAGGAAGGTTTGCCACAGGGAAGGTTTGCTACAGGAAGGTTCGCCACAAGATTGGAAGATTCGCCACAGCTTTGGAAGGTTCGCCCTACACACAAGAGAGAGAGGATAAATATATTTGACTCTCTCATATTTTTTCCACTCTCTCTCTTCTCGTTCTCTCCCCTCCTCTCTTTCTCCTCTCTCTCTCCTCTTTCCCTCTATATCTCCGTCTCCTCTATCTCTCTCTATCCTCTATCTATCTCTCCTCTATCTTTCTCTATGCTATCTCTTTCAGCTCTCTCCCATCTCTATCTCTTATCTCTCTCCTTCTCTCATCTCTCTCCTTCACTCTGTTTCCTCTCTCTCTCTTCTTGTTCTCTCCCTCCTCTCTCTTTCTCCTCTCTCTCAATCTCTCTCTATATATAATCTCTCCTATATCTCTCGCTCTCCTCTATCTCTCTCTTCCCTTTATCTTTCTCCTCTCTCTCATCCCTCTCTCTTTCATCTCTGTCTCTCATTTCTGACTCTCATCTCTCTCTCTCTCATCTCTCTCCCTCATCTCTCTCTCTCATCTCTAGTCTCATCTCTCTCTCACCTCTCTCTCCCATCTCTCTCTCATCTCTCTCTCATCTCTATCTCATCTCTTTCTCATCTCTCTCTCATCTTCCTCTCATCTCTATTTCATCTCTCTCTTTCATCTATCTCTCAACTCTCTTTCATCTGTCCCTCTCATCTCTCTCATCTCTCTCTCTTATCTCTATCTCATCTCTCTCTCATCTCTCTCTCATCTCCCTCTTATCACTATCTCATCTCTCATCCCTCTTTCATCTGTCCCTCTCTCTCATCTGTCCCTCTCATCTCTCTCTCATCTCTCTCTCTCTCTCATCTCTTTCTCATCTCTCTCTCATCTCTCTCCCTCATCTCTCTCCCTCATCTCTCTCTCTCTCATCTTTATCTCATCCCTCTCTCATCTATCTCTCATAGATCTATCTCTCATCTCTCTTTTGTCTGTCCCTCTCATCTCTCTCTATCTCATCTCTGTCTCATCTCTCTCCCTCATCTCTCTCTCTCATCTATATCTCATCTCTCTCTCATCTATCTCTCATAGATCTATCTCTCATCTCTCTTTCATCTGTCCCTCTCATCTCTCTCTATCTCATCTCTTTTTCATCTGTCCCTCTCTCTCATCTGTCCCTCTCATCTCTCTCTCATCTCTCTCTCTCATCTCTATCTTATCTCTGTCTCATCTCTCTCTCATCTCTCCCTCTCATCTCTCTCTCTCTCATCTCTATCTCATCCCTCTCTCATAGATCTATCTCTCATCTCTCTTTCATCTGTCCCTCTCATCTCTCTATATCTCATCTCTATCTAATCTCTGTCTCATCTCTCTCCCTCATCTCTCTCTCTGATCTCTACATCCCTCTCTCATCTCTCTCTCTCATCTCTCTTCTATCTGTCCCTCTCTCTCATCTGTCCCTCTCATCTCTTTCTTATCTCTGTCTATCATCTCCCATCTCTCTCTCCTCACTATCTTCTCTCTTTCTCTCTTCTCTGTCCCTCCTCACTCTCTTTCTTTCCTCACTCTCTTTCTTTATCTCTCTCTTTTTCTCTCTCTTTCTAAGACTCTATCTCTCTCTCCTCTCTTTCTCTCTATGACTAGCTTGCTTTCTCTTCTCTTTCTCTCTCTTTCTCTCTCCTCTTCTCTCGTTTCCTTCTCTCTCTTCTCCCTCTCCTCTTTTTCTCTTTTTCTTCTTTCTCTTCACTCTCTTTATCGCGCTCTCTCCCTCTATCCTCAC